>CM059202.1:24730455-25075196 GCA_030323885.1 Branchipolynoe longqiensis | reverse complement strand
AGTCTTGGTTTTTTATGCACACTTTAGTATATTGGATTCGCGATAATCAGCGTCCGCGTAAGATTAACGTACACTCACGGTCGCCATTATCCTTCTCAGCACTATAAAATCGCCCTGGGTTCGCAATCTGACAATTCGGTACATGTCATGATATCACCATAGATGTTGCCAAGAAGTAAAACCCAAACAAACAACCAAAGACCCACCTTCCAGCCCGCTCTTTGACGGCAGTGGCAAGAAAACAAGATGGCGGATACCAGCAGCTTGCTGAGCCGCATGCTCCTCAGAAAATGTCTATTACAGAAGTGGGTGGTTGGTTCGTTGTTGGAGTTTTACATCCTGGCAACATCTAAGGTCATATCAGAACGGGTACCGGCTTGTGACAGTGCACACTCATGTCGAGTTTATAGTTCTGCCCCACTGGGAGAAAAGGCTGCCAGCACCATGACCTGATATCCCACTCAGTCAGATTATCCCGACACTGACTAAACCACAGACAGGACAGTACATACCACAGCCTTCGATGAACCAGTTGTGAACCGCTGGTTCAGGCTAGGTTGTGACATGTAGCAATTTTTAAGTCATTGGTTTGACGCGCTTGTGATTCAAACTCTCGACCTTCTGCATGGGAAGCCTGCATGTCAAAAGAAGCCAATCTCTCGGGGCTTCTTTTCAGAAACCCAGAAGCCAATGCTGCTTTTCTGTGTGAAGGCTCTTATCTGCCACAGGCCGGGATGCCTCAGGGAGTCGACATGTTGAGGCTGGGGTCTTGTGTAATTAAGGTTCCCTCTTCATGGCCCGTCATTTGAACTGCTTGATCAGATATCCATGGTCGTATAAAACAGAAAGTTTCCGAGCAGCAAGACGCCTCCCAACACACTCCACAACATCCGCACAGCACACGCCACCACCGACAGCACCTCCACCACATACAACACACCCACAACACACCCACAACACACCCACAACACACCTACAACACCCTCCGCAATACCTCCTACACGACACCCGCAACACACCCCACAACACACCCCACCCTCCACATCCTCCCCACCATCTACAACAGATCCACAACACATTCACAACACACCCATCACCCGCAACACCCCACCCCTACAACACACCCGCAACACCCCACCCCCCAACACCCACCCCCAACACCCGCCCACCCCGACACCACCCCCCATGGCCACACTCCCGCGACACCCGTTCACCTCCACCGGACCCCAACCCCACAACACTCCCCACACCCACCACAACACACCACCCTCACCACACCACCACAACATCTCAAAACCACAACACCACAGCACCACATGACCACAACCCCACAACACTCCCCACACCCACCACACCACCCCACCCTCACCACAACACCACAACACCCACACCACACCCACACACCACACCACCCACCCACACCACACCACCAACACCCCAACACCCCACACCCACCACCACACCACCACACCACCCCACCCACCACCACACCACACACCACACACCCACACCCACACCCACACCCACCACCACACACCACACCACCCACACACCCACCACAACACCCCACCACCACCCAACACACCACAACACACCACAACCACCACCCCACACACACCACAACCCCCCACCACCACAACACCACACACCAACACCCACCCACAACACCCCACCCCACAACACTCCACACCCACCATACACCCCACCCCCCACCACACCACCCACAACACCACACCACACCCACCCACCACCACCCACCCCACAACACCCCCACACCCACCACCAACCACCCACCCCACCACACCCACACACCACCAACACCACCACAACACCCACCACCACACCACCACAACACCACCACACCACCCCCACCACCCACCACACACACCCCACCCCACCACCAACACCACAACCCACACCCCACACCACAACACCACAACACCCCCCACACACCCACCACACACCCACCCCACCACCACCCCACCCACACCACACACCACAACACCACACACCACCACACACCACAACCCCACCCCACCACAACACCACACACCAAACACAACCCACCACACACACACACCCCAACCCCACAACACTCCCACACCCACCACAACACCCCACCCTCACCACAACACCACAACCTATCAACACCACATCACCACATCACCACGACACCACAACCACCACAACACCACATCACCACCGCACCCCAACCCCAAAACATTCCCCACACTACCACAATACCCCACCCTCACCACAACACCACACTACCTAAACACCACATCACCACATCACCACAACACCACAACACCACTGCACCCCAACCCCACAACATTCCCCAAACTACCACAATACCCCACCCTCACCACAACACCACACTACCTAAACACCACATCACCACATCACCACAACACCACAACACCACAGCACCACAGCACCACAGCACCAGAACACCACAATACTACACCCACACCATACCACAACATTCAAACCCCACACAACCCTCGCCCTTCCAGTACCCCACCCCCACAACACTTTTGAGATATTTGAAGTGCAAACATGTCAAATTAGTTTGTCAAGCATGCCAAAACTCTGATGTTTGTCTGTTGTTTACGTCCTAACAACATGTAACGTCATATCAGGATGGGTACTGACTTCTGATAGTGCACACTCATAGTGACTTCATAGTGCTGCACCAATGGGAGACCAGACCACCAGCACCATGCCCTGATATCCCACTCAATCTCATTATCCTGACACTGAGCCAACCAGTCATTGCCCTATCCTAATAATGCCGAGCGCCTGGCTAGGAAGTGACAAGTATCAATTTTTAAGTCATTGGTTTGACTCGACCCAATACAGGAGACGGACGCTCAACTCATTCAGCCATCCCGTCTGGTCCCAATAGCCTGACAGCATAGCCTTCAGCAGGGTTGTGAATATTTTATCTAGGATAGCGAAACTCCATTATAGCTGATTATCCCAGCTTCATGGTTTTACATTCAGTTAGGGATTATTGTAATCATGCGGCCAGACATGCATACTGAATGACTAAGCCGGCCATGTTGTTACGAATGTCGCCGGATCACCCAATGCGAAACAACTGTACCATACTCTATAACCACACCGGGAGAACCTGCACATCTCATACAGGTTTAGTACGCAGAACCACCACCGTGGCGCCACTTGCGCATGGACTTATGATGCAGACTGCGTTCGGGGGTCACATGACTGCCACATCTACTGATTCAATGCAGGTGCTCTATGATGACATATGGATAATTGATGTCATACGTAATTGTGTTACCGCCCCGCAACGCTGACCGGAGCCCGTTTCCGGTGCCGCATGCGGTGGTCAATCGTTCTCCCAGTAGTGGTACTCTTTCCGGCTTACCAGTACTATTTTCAATTTAGGTCAGCTTTTAGACGCACACACAACAAATCAATAACAGAAATGGAGACAAAGGTAGTTCCCGATCTATTTTCAATTGAAATATTCCATCGAGAATAAATTATTAAAAAGGTGTCCTTATTAATGTAATTATTAAAGTTGCAGTTACTAATTTTATTATTAAAGTTGCAGTTACTAATTTAATTATTAAAATTGCAGTTACTAATTTAATTATTAAAGTTGCAGTTACTAATTTAATTATTAAAGTTGCAGTTACTAATTTAATTATTAAAGTTGCAGTTACTAATTTAATTATTAAAGTTGCAGTTACTAATTTAATTATTAAAGTTGCAGAGCCAAACAGGTTTCAATTTCTGCAATTGTTCTTAGATAAATATATTATTAAGTTTACCGTTATTATCAACCTTAGTTCAGGTTGAAGTAACTTTCATTTTAAATTGCAAACTTTTGAGATATATATGGTGAAAACGTGCAAACTATATTCCTGCATGCACCTCAAAATGCTGACACCGTACGCTTCAGTAGTGTTAGGTTCTATTCATTTTACTTACTCGTTCCATCTATATGCAGAAATCAATGTTTAATAACTACATCCGTATGGTGATAGGCCCTTGTTGGTCACCAGTAACTTAATCTTGTACAAGATACATACGCTATAGTTGTTGAACCTACCCTGTGTATGTATGTGTAAGTGCATTGCCTGTGTGTATGTAATTGTAAGCATTAAAACACTTACAATTCCAGGGGGACGAGTGTAGTAGTCTGCACTGACCTCTCAGGCAAGTAACCACATAGACAGGTAGGTGTGGGTAGTATGGTGATATCAGGGAGCCTAGGTGTTGTAATAGTTAGCACACTGGCTGGGTATGCAAAGAGTTCTGGGTTCGAGTCCCTCTCTAGGCACAATATTTCGCATTTTCATCACCCCCATGACAGTATCTAAGTTGTCTATGTCGGATCAATCCTAGATAAGTGTTAAATGGCAAAACATATAGGCACAAAGTTGAATATTGAATAGAATTGGGTGCTTTGCATTCTATGCCCAGCATTCCTGAATGTTCACCATTGCATGTATAACATAGTTGGATGTACACCATGTTCAACATTGCCTGTACACCATAGTTGGATGTTCAACATTGCATGTACAACGTAGTTACATATACAGCATTGCAAGTACACCATAGTTGGATGTACAGCATTGCATGTACACCATATTTGGATGTTCAACGTTGCATGTACAACGTAGTTACATATACAACATTGCATACACTATGTGTACAACATAGTTACTGCACGTTCACCATAGTTGGATGTACAACACTGTGTGTACAACATAGTTGGATGTACACCACTGTGTGTACAACATAGTTGGATGCACAACAGAGTTGGATGTACAACAGAGTTGGATGTACAGTACTACATGTACACCATAGTTGGATGTACAACACTGTGTGTACAACATAGTTGGATGTACAACAGAGTTGGATGTACAGTACAGCATGTACACCATAGTTGGATGTACAACCCTCTGTGTACAACATAGTCGGATGTACAACAGAGTTGGATGTACAGTACTGCATGTACAACATAGTTACAACATTGCATGTACACCATAATTGTGTGTACAACATAGTTGAATGCACAACATAGTTGGATGTACACCATTGTGTATACAACATAGTTGGATGTACAACATTGCATGTACAACATAGTTGGATGTACAACAGTGCATGTGCACCATAGTTGGATGTACAACAGTGTGTGTACAACATAGTTGGATGTACATCAGAGTTGGATGTACATTGTGTGTACAGCATGGTTGGATGTACTACATTGCATGGACAATATAGTTGTATATACAACATTGCATCTACACCATAGTTGGATGTACAACAGTGTGTGTACAACATGGTTGGATGTACAACATAGCTGGATGTACAACATTGCATATACAACATAGTTCTATGTACAACAGTGCATGTCCACCATAGTTTGATGCACAATATTTCATGTACACCATAGTTGGGTGTACAACATTGCATGTACATCATACGTGTATGCACAACATTGCATGCACAACATAGTCACGTGAACACCATTGCATGTACAACAATGTTGCATGCACACCCTTTCATGTTCAACACAGTCGGGTTACATATAACTTATTTTTGTAAGCCCAATGTTAAATACCTGCCTCCATTGATTCTGATATGACCCTAGATGTTGCTAGGATGTAAAACTTCAACAAACAGACAAACAAACAAATCTGTGTCTAATCTAATCATTAGCCCAATAAAGTATGTGCAACGCACTATATCTGGCAAATATTGCAGGGTCGGCTTAATCTGGTAAACCATGCGTACCTATAATGAGAAGCAATAAAAAGGGACATAGTCAATCTCCATACTGATGGCATGTGCCAGCAATGTCCCTGTGTTGTAGCCTCACACATGATTAGTGCAGTGGACTGATAATAACATCTCATTTGATATTAATGTCCCATTCGATCGTAAGGGTTGTCAATAATCATAGCCTCATTTCTTGTCATATAATGTCTGTATGGCTTTGAACGACAGCTTGGGGCAATGGGGTGGTGGGAGGCTAGAAGGGTGGGGGCTGATGGCTGTTGAGGTGGGGAAGGGGAATGGGAGGGGAAGAGGAGGGGGGGGGGATGGGGAAGGGAAGGGGAGGGGAGGGGATGGGGATGGGGAAGGGGAGAGGATGGGAAGGGGAGGGAAGGGGAAGAGGGAAGGGAAGGGGGGAGGGGAAGGAGATGGGGAAGGGGAAGGGAAGAGGATGGGAAGGGGGGAAGGGGAAGGAGGGACAGGATGGGAAAGGGGGAAGGGCAGTGGAAGGAGCAGTGAATGGGGAGCGGGAGCGGAGGGGATGGAAGGGAAGGGGAATGGGGATGGGGAGGGCAATGGGGAGGGGAAGGGGAATGGGAAGGAGAGGGGATAGGGGATGGGTAAGGGGAAGGGGAGGGGGAGGGGCATGGGAAGAGGGAAGGGGACGACAATGGGGAGGGGAAGGGAATGGGGAAGGAGAAGGGGATGGGGATGGGGAAGGGGATTGGGGGATGGGTAAGGGGAAGGGGAGGGGGAGGGGCATGGGAAAGGGAGGGGCAGGGGATGGGGATGGGAGGGTAGGAGGGAGGGGAAGGGGAAGGGAAAGGTGGAAGGGAACGGGGAGAGCAATGAGGAGGTGATAGGAAGTTGGAGGGAATGGGGGAGGGGATAAGGGAGGGGATGGTGGAGCGGATAAGGGAGGGGATGGGGGAGGGGATAAGGGAGGGGATGGGGAGGGGATAAGGGAGGGGATGGAGGAGGGGATGGTGGAGAGGAAGGGGAGAAGGGGAAGGGGTGGGGGAGGACAGGTGTGCTTCCTTGTTTGAATTGTATGACCTAGCAACATATAACCTCATATCAGGACGCATATCGACTTGTGACAGTGCACATGACAATTTGATAGTGCTTCCTCACTGGAAGACCGACCTGCTGGCACCATGCCTTGATATCCCACTCACTCACATTGAGCAAACCAGTCCTTGCCCTATCCTATTAATGCAGAGTGCCAGACCACGTAGCGACAAGCATCAATTATTTAAGTCATTGGTTTGAGTCGTCCAGCTTTCAAACCTACAATCTCCTGCCCTGGAAGCAAGCCATTGCTCTTACAGATTTGGCCTCACCGAATAGTACGGTGTGCCATCTCCAAGCACATTAGCATCATGTCACGATGCACAGCATACTTGAACAGGACTTCAGGTATGGCTCAGTCTACACTGAGTGTTCAACCCAAACAGAACTTATTATTCAATTACGAGAGACAGCGGCCTAAATGGTAGAAAGGAGGCTTCCCGTTCGGAATGTCGGGAGTTTGAATCACCAGCCGAGTCAAACCGATGAATTATAAGATACTTGTCGCTAACTAGCCTGGTACTCGGCATTAATATGATAGGATAAGGACTGGTTTGCACAGTGTCAAGGTAATATGACTGTGTGGGATATCTGGTCATGGTGTCAGCAGCCTGGTCTCCCAGCTGCCATGAGCGCACACTGTCACAAGACTGTACTCGTGCTCACATGACCATACATGTTGCTAGGACTCAAACTAACAAAAACAAACATCGTATTCACTTGTTGGCAAAGCTTATGGACCAAATGGTTTGACATATTCTCTTGATGGATAATTACTATGATGGACAACAAATCCTCCTCAATCAACAAAGCAATGTATACCAGGCGGGGAGGCTGGATGAGGTCGAGCGTCCGTCATCCATGTTGGTAGATTATGGGATCATGCGTTCGAACCCTGGTCAAGTCAAACCAATGGCTTAACAATTGATACTTGTCGCTTGCTAGCCAGCTGCTCGGCATTATTAGCATAGTGTAAGGAGCGGTGGAACGAGGAAGACCAATCGTCTGCGATTGAAATTTCCCCTGCTTAAACAACTAATGTACTAACAACTACAAAAACAAAAGAAATGTCATACTGCAAACCGTGCTTATATCCAGGGTCGCCCTGGGTTTATTGCCACCAGTAACCTACCTCTACATAGCCAGGTTGTGTGTGTTTGTTGGGGTTTATATCCTCGCAATATCTAAGGTTATCGACTTGTGAGACTGCGCACTCATGGCGACTTTAGAATCAGCCCACCCACATCATGACCCGATATCCCACTCAGTCACATTATCCTGACATATTATCCTATTGATGCCGAGCGCCAGGCTAGGAAGCAACAAGTATCAATTTTAAAGTCATTGGTTTGACTCGACCGGGAATCGAACTCCCGATCTCCCGATCTCCCGCACGCGAGGCCCATGCTCTACCTAGTCGGCCAATGCACTCGTTCCAGGTTATGAGATAACCTGTAATGGCGGTGTAGGGGTTGGACTAGTCCATTATCGCCTTCCCAGTCTAGCGTGCTGCCACCTATCGATATGCCTTAGCATTGGAAGGATCAGGGTAGAAGAGCCAACCACCATTAAATAGTAATGCTTGTACATCAATCTAAAGACAAATTGGGAAAAGAAGATACATATCTTTTATCAGGAGGTACATCGCATCCACACTCCTATCCGCTCGCCACCACTGCATTCGCAAACTGACATTATCTTTGGTAAGCATCATAACAAAGGCGTAACAATGATTTATCAGACACATATAAGCATGCACTGTATCATTGATGGCAGACGCCATTGAAATCCATATATTAGAGTAGTGCAACATTTCAATGTGTCATATAAAACATCACACTGTCTCATAAAGGGACAAATGTATCGCAAAGGGTTTGAAGGAGGGTGGGTGTGCGCGGGGGGGGAGGACATATTTCATCCAGCATGATACAACAAATTAGGCTTGTGCACTCAGTTATTCATTTATATACAAGACAATTGTATTCCGCAAATACACACGCATCGATTGGTGAATACATTATGCAGATGGGAGAGTTGGATGAGGGTTTTGTATTGACACCTGGCAGCCTAAAATACTGCGAGCATCACATATAATTAACATCTAAGTAAGATTAGATTCATCTGCTGAAATAATAGATATTGCCATGTTGGTGATGAAACTGGGAAATATTGCTCCTAAAGAAGGTTTGAAACCAACACTTCTTGACAATCTTCGGGTAGCCTGTAAGTCGCTTACTTCTTGTTGTTTGGTGGGGTTTTACACACTGGCAATATCTCAGGACCATATCAGGATGGGTACCGACTTGTCACAGTAAACCCTGATGGCGACTTTATACTATAGTGCCACCCAATTGGTAGAATAGGTCTCCCCACCAAGACCCGATATCCCACTCAGTTTGCATTATCCTGATACTGAGCTAACCAGTCCTTACCATATCCTAATAATGCTGAGCGCCAGGCTAAATAGCGACAAGTATCAATTTAGTAAGTTACTGGTTTGACTCAGCCAGGATTTCGAATGCCCAACCTTCTACACAGGAAGCCCGCATTCTCACCAATTCGGGCACAGCGTCGGGTCATTTTAAACGAAGTACACAATAGTAACTTCACAAAGAAGTTACAACCTTTATCGCATAACTCAATTAAAGCGCTAAATTGTATTGAATACGCAACTTTGAAAAAATGTGCTCATGAGGAAGATTCACACCTCTCCTCCCCCTCTACCTATCCCACTACTCACAACCCTTCGTGTATAAAAAGCAAGTGTCTTCGCAACTCATTATCTTACTTCCGGTCCATCAGGGTTTGAATAGCACTAGACTTTTTAATTGCTATAACTAAAATTGATGCTGCAGTAATTAAGCTAATTACACTCTCATTCCCGATAGCTCCCCCCCCCCTACCTCACCACCACATTACCAGATATATCCCCCCCTTTAATAGTGAATCATCAATTTTGATTATTTGTTGGTTACACTTGTCAATGAAGCATGGACAATTTCAATCGCAGACAATTTGTCTTCCTCATTCCACCGCTCCTTGCCATGGTATCCTATTAATACTACATGGCAGGCTAGGTAGTGACAAGTATAAACTATCAAGATGTTGCTTTGACTCGGCATATAATTTGGTGACAGAACCTGATATGCAGAAAGAAAAGAACGCAAGTGCTCGACACATTCGGCTATTCGGTGCAACACATTCATTCGGCTATTGTAAATTGTAATTGTAATTATAATTGTAATTGTAACTGTAACTGGACTGTAATTGCAACAAAATCCACATGCAACTGTAACTGTAATTGGAACTGTAATTGTAACTAACTGTAACTGTAATTGCAATTGTAACTGTACTTGTAATTGTAATTGTAACTGGAACTGGAACCGTAAGGGTGAGGGCAACTCGAAGTGGAACTGGAAGTGTAACTGGAAGTGTAACTAACTGTAACTGTAACTATAAGTGCAATTGTAATTGTAAATGGAATTGGACCTGTAACTAACTATACCTGCAATTGTAATTGCAATTGTAACTGTACTTGTAATTGTAACTGGAACTGGAATTGTAATTGTAAATAACTGTAATTGTAACAGGAACTGTCCTTGTAACGAACTATAACTGTACTTGTAATTGCAACTGGAACTCTACTTGTAAATAAATGTAACTGTTATTGTAATTGGAACTGGAACTGTACTTGTAACTAAATGTAACTATACTTGTAATTGGAACTGGAACAGTACTTGTAAATAATGTAAATGTAAGTGTGATTGTAACTGGAACTGGACTTGTAACTACATGTAACTGTACTTGTATTTGGAACTGGAACTGGAACTGGAACTGGAACTGCACGTGTAGCTAACTGTAACTGGATGTGTAATTATAACTGGATTTGTACTTGTATCTAACTGTAGCTGTACTTGTAATTGTAACTGGAACTGGAACTATAGTTGTAAATACATGTAACTGTAATTGTAATTGTAGCTGGAACTGGAACTGTACTTGTAGTTGTAACTGGAAGTGCATGTGTAAATAAATGTAACTGTGATTGCATTTTACCAGCACAACTCTGACACTGTCCTCAGACGGATCCTTGTCCTCTATATAAAGGAGTTCCTTCCTCTTTTTGCATATATACATGGACAAAAATGATGCAAAGAAGTTATTAATGCAGCTAAGCAACGCTAAGTTTAATGCCTCATTATTATTTACGCAAATGGAGACAAATAGCAAGCATCAATATTTTAGAGGTATTGTTACAGTGAGCTGGTTGATTGGTTGTTGGAGTTTTACATCCTGGAAATGTCTAAGGTAATATCAAGACAAGTACCAACTTGTGACAGTATGCACTCATGACGAATTTATAGTGCTGTCCCACTGGGAGAGAAGGCTGCATTCATCATGACCTGATATCCTGACACTAAGCCAACCAGTCCTTTCACAAACCTAATAATTCCCAGCGCCTGACTAGGAAGCGACAAGCATCACTTGGTAAGTTATTGGTTTGACTCGACATGGGTTCGAATCCGTGGGTTTTCTACTTGCATACTGCAAACTCCTGTGTTCGAATCCCACGATCTACCAAAACTGGAGATGGACGCTCTTGGGATTCGAATCCCTGGGTTTTCGAACCTTGGTCGAGTCAAACCAATGACATACAAATTTATACTTGTAGCTACCTAGCCTGTCGTTCGGCGTCACCACAGTACAATCGGGAAAAGGACAGTGGAATGAGGAAGACCAATTGTCCAGGATTTAAATCTCCCCTACTCAATCAATGAAGGTTGTCTGTTGTTCTACATCCTAGCAAAATCTAAGGTCATACCGGGACGGGCTTAATCAATGAATGCACCAACAACAAAATAAACAAAAAACAAAAAAACTGACACCGATTGAGAGCGGCCAAAATGGGCAATGACATACCTTCCAACTTTATGAGATATACTTGGGGGAATATTTCATCATCTCTCATCCTGTCCTGATATGACCTTACATGTTGCAAGGACGTAAAACTCCAAGAACAAACCAACCCATCATCTCTCATCCGCGTGACCTCAATTTTTGAAGAGTCAGATTCAAAATGAAGATTCGATTGCATCGATGAACAACTGATTGGGTATTGACCTAGTTCTATACTGGGATTTGGCAGGGGATCATCCTTAGCCCAGGTCTGGACCCCCGTGGGAACTCAAAGGAGCCCCCGTGCCCCCTCCCTCCCCCCGGACCCCCAGATCTATTAGCCGGGCTTATCCAATATGCATGAAACTGGCCTGCACATTTATATATATATATATATATATATATATATATATATATACAGTATATGTACAGTATATATACATTATACATGCAGTATATATACAGTATATATACTGTATATAAGACAGTATATGTGCATTATATACACCATATATACAGTGTATATACAGTATATATATACAGTATGTGTACAGTATATGTACAGTGTATATACAGTATACTTTACTATACATACAATATGTATACAGTATATACAGTATATACATTATACGTGCAGTATACACATAGTATATATACGGTATATATACAATATATACATTATATATGCAGTGTATGTATAGTATATATACAGTATTTATGCAGTACAGATACATTATATAATATATACAATATATATGTACACTATACTACATTATACATACAGTATACATACAATATATATACATAATATGTGCAGTATACACACATTATATATATATTCAGCATATATACATTATACACATTACATATACATGATGTGCATAGTATACACACATTGGAAGTATATATAAGTATATATGCTGTATACACCATTATACAAGTAAAATAAGGCCGGAAGCTTCCATCTGCTCCTCAACCCTATCTCCTCCCTCAGTCATCTACTGGAGGAGTTTGTCTGTTAACCTAAAAACTGCCATCCTACTCACACTCAGATCCGTTGGGGTGGGAGGCGCCACACATCTGTGCTTGCCCCACTTCCCCCTTACATACACTCACCGAACCGCCGGATTTTTACAGTATATATACAGTGTATGTACAGTATATATACAGTATATGCGATATGTCATTAATTATATGGGTATATATAGGGACAAAGATGCCTGCAGATTGCTACAAAAATGCACCCGTGCACTGAAGTCAGACTGGTGGGAAATGAAGGCAGAGGAGCTGCAGAGAGCTGCAGACAGAAACAACATGGCTTCTACAATGGACTGATGGAAATGTGGGGACCCGTGAAGAAGGGACCTGTTCACCTGAAATCAACAGATGGAATGGAGACCTTTTCTGACAGCAAGAGAGTTGTGGCAAGATGGAGTGAACACTTCCAGAAGCTACTCAAAGTCCCTTGTGACATAGATCACAAAGCTCTGGTCAACATCCAGCAGCACACTACCAAGACATGCCTCGATGAGATTCCAACCATGGATGAGATGGCTAGAGCATTCGCCAGCCTGAAAGATGGCAATGCACCTGGGGGTGATGGAATTCCTGCTGAAGTATGGAAGCATGGAGGAGACAATCTGTTCAACAGACTGCACCAACTAATCACCAATGTCTGGGAGGAGGGTTCTGTAGGATGGAAGGATGCCAGTATTGTAACCATCTACAAGAAAGGTGATCGAACAGACTATGGGAACTATTGAGGAATCTCTCTTCTTTCCATAGCAGGCAAGATCTTTGCCAGGATCCCCCTCAACAGACTATCTATTCACATAACACCTGATGTAGTTCCAGAGACAGAGTGTGGCTTCAGAGGTAACCGGAGCACTGTGGATATGATATTTTGTCTCCGACAGCAACAAGAAAAGTGCATTGAGCAGGACCGACCACTGTACATGGTATTTGTCGATTTCACTAAGGCATTCGATACAGCTGGGAGGACCGGGCTATGGCAGCTACTGAGGAAGTATGGATGCCCAGAGAAGTTCACAACTACGATCGAGGCTCTACACATGGCAGCTACTGAGGAAGTATGGATGCCCAGAGAAGTTCACAACTATGATCGAGGCTCTACACATGGGAATGATGGCAAATGTTAGTGTTGGAGGGGAAGTATCAGAATCGTTTGGGGTTACCAATGGGGTCAAGCAAGGTTGTGTACTGGACCCCACGCTCTTTTCCATCTTCCTATGAGCAATGCTTCACAAGGTTTTCCAGATCATGGGGGATGGCATCTATATACAGTCCAGACAGAGCGCTGACGTATTCAAAATAGCACACTTCAGAGCGAAGACCAAGACTACTTGGATACTGGTGAGAGAGCTGCTATTCACAGATGACAGTACACTGGTTGCCCACTCTGCTGAAGAGCTCCAGAAAATAGTGGACGCTTTCTCAGATGCATCAAAGAAGTTTGGCCTGAAGATTAACATCAAGAAGACGGAGGTGCTGTACCAACCCAACTCTACAAGAATCCGAGAGGAGGATATCATGGTTGACGGAAAAAGTTGAACTCTGTTCCGGCATTCACCTCCCTCGGAAGAACTATATCAAGTGATGGACACATTGATGCTGAAATAGATAGGAGGATGGCCAAGGCTAGTGCATCTTTTGGCCGACTACACCAGAGACTCTGGAACAACCACCATGTTTCCATGTGGGTCAAAGGCAAGATCTACCTGCAATCGTGCTAACCACCCTACTATACGGAGCCGAGGCCTGGACAGTGTACAAACAAAAGGTGAAAAAACTGCATGCCTTCATGATACAACATCTGCGTTCAATCATGAGGCTAACCTGGAAGGACAAAGTGACAAATAAGGAAATACTCGAACGGACAGGGCTGCTCTCTATGGAAGATCTTCTGATCAAAAAGAATCTCTGGTGGACTGGACACCTCATTAGGATGTCATCAGACAGGCTACCAAAGCAGATCCTCTACTCACAACTGTCTTCTGGTTACAGAAAGAGAGGGCGCCCTCGTCTCCAGTTCAAGGATACCATCAAGAGAAACCTGAAGCTGAGAGACATTAAGACTGACTCATGGACATCACTCTCACAGCAGAGAGCTAAATAGAGAGCAGCAGTCAAGTAATGAAAGCAGTCTTTTTCACATCGCGACCGACAGCATGATGATGATAATGATGATATGGGTATAAAGGGGTAGAGTGGCAATTGCCATGTTTTATATTTATTGCACATGCTATTTATTTGTTCACTCATCATATGGATTGTACTATTTACTGCGGTCTGGTACCTGCCATGCAAGGTTTCGCCACCACTGCCTAGGTCACTCTCCAGGTTGAATGCTTTAGCGCCACATGAGTTCCGAATTTTTAACTTGATTAGGTAGAGCTATATATTTGCTCTGGTTAGGGCCTCTGTAAATAAAATTAGTTTGTTTGTTGTTGTTTTACGTGCTAGCAACATCTAAGGTCATATCAGGACGGGTACCAACTTGTGACAGTGTGCACTCATGGTAACTTTATAGTGCTGCCCCACTGGAAGACCAGGCCTCCAGCACCATGACCTGATATCCCACTCAGTCACATTATCCTGACACTGAACCAACCAGTCCTTGTCCTATACTAATAATGCCGAGCGCCTGGCTAGGAAGCAGCAAGTATAAATTTTTAAGTCATTGGTTTGACTCAACCAGATTTCGAACCCATGACCCCACGATCTACCAACACGGGAGACGGACGCTCTAACTCATTCGGCCATCCCGTCTGGTCCTGTAAATAAAAGGAGGCTCCCACCTCCCCTGTCTTGCTGTCTTTCTCTTCTGATGTCGTAGACAATTTTATTACAGTATATATATAGTGCATATATGATTTCACCATGTATGAGTAGTTTAAAGAAAGATCAACCTTAGAATGTGCTATTTCAGTTTGAACAAAAACCAGTAGCTCATGCCTGTCATAGAATTTGTTCCGAAGAATAAATATATTTACCACAATCTCCGTCCATGAAAACCCTCAACAATAAACACCAAGAAACCAACAAAAACTGAAAAAAAAAGCCAATGACTGAATGAGGGCCCGGTAGTGTGTGATATCTGATACGGTGGATCATGGGTTCGACCTTGAGTGGAGTCAACATCGGAACAGCATGATATCTTGCATAAGGAGTCGTGGGTTCGATCTTGAGTGCAGTCAAACTCAGTAAACCACGAGACCTGGAATAAGGGATCGTGGGTTCGATCTAGAGTGGAATCAAAATCAGTACAGCATGAGACCTCAAATAAGGGGTTGTGGGTTCGATCTTTAATAGAGTCAAACTCAGTACAGCATGAGACCCGGAATAAGGGGTTGTGGGTTCGATCTTGAGTGGAATCAAAGCACATACTTGTGAGTTTGATTCGATGGTTGAATAAAATCCTGGACTCAGATACTCTCAAATCCATGCACGGGTATTACTGTGATGCATCATTAACTGGGTTGATTAAGGCCAGAACATGTCAATCACGAACAAGTGTTTTTTGCTCATTCCACTGATCTATGCTCTATCGTTTAGTCTTGCCGAACGCTAGGCTAGGTAGCGACAAGTATATATTTGTATGTCATTGATTT
The DNA here is from genome assembly GCA_030323885.1 of Branchipolynoe longqiensis. Classification (NCBI taxonomy): domain Eukaryota; kingdom Metazoa; phylum Annelida; class Polychaeta; order Phyllodocida; family Polynoidae; genus Branchipolynoe; species Branchipolynoe longqiensis. Next base: position 25,058,844 of record CM059202.1, on the reverse strand, counting down.
GACTCGACCATGGTTCAAACGCGGGGTTTTGAATCCTCCGCCCTACCAAAACAAGACACGGCCACTCAACTCATACAGACAAACCCATCTGGTTGACTTATCATCACTAATGGCTACCAATAGCAAACTGTACCCCAGCCACCGAAAATGTGCACGGTAAGGAAATCTCAAACGTTAGATGTTCCTAGTCTGCCAAACCCCACTTTCTCACTCAATCATCCGCAGTCAGCCCATGCGCAGACACATCAGTTTCTCCATTACCCCAGAAGTTGTGAACTTGGTGTTTTTTTACTACAGTTTTCCAATCGCTTTCCTCCTTTTATTTTGCAATGTCTTCGCATGAGTCCCCCCACCCTCCACCGCCCCACATCCCTTGTTTTTTTAAGATGTTGTTCTTCCCTTGCTATTTGTGCTTTTTTCCACTGGTTTCTCCTGATCTCCCCCACTTACTCCTCCCTACCCACCACTCCCAGGCCCCCCACACCCCATACCAAGCTACCCCCACCCCCCAAAAGCCATCTGCTACCACCATCCCCCCCCCCTCTCCCATCCCCCACGCAGCATCAACCTACCCCAACCCCCTTCGCCCACCCCCCACCCCGCCTCGACCTACCCCACACATTCTCCCCAACCCCCACCCCCCTACGCCCACCCCATTCCCCCCCAACCTCAAGTCCCCAGCCCCCATCCTCCCAACACCAACCACCACCCCATCGCCCACCCCATTCTCCCACCCGCCACCCCCATTTGCATTACATACATGCTTGAATGGGGCGCCATCCCCCAAACCCAAATCACCACACCCCTATCTCATTCTCCCCCCCCCCCCCCAACCTCCCACCCCATTCCCCCCCCCCCCATCCCTCACCGCCACCCGTGACCCATCATCCACCCCATTCCCTTTACAGCACGCTTCATGGACGCATCCCAAACCCTAACCCCATCCCCAGACATCATCTCATTATCCCCCCCCCAAGCTCCCCCCGTCTCCCCCCCATTCCCTCCCCCCACCATCCCCATCCCCACCCCAATTCCATTTACAGACACGCTTCAATGGAGTGCCATCCCCCAAACCCCCATCCCCCCATTCCCATCCCCTTAATCCCCATCCCCCCATTCCCATCACCCACCCCTCATCACCACCCCATGTTCTCCCCCACCTCCCACCCATTATCCCCCCATTACCTCACACCCACTCACCCCACCCACACCCATCCCTTATCCCCTCACACACACCCCCACCCACCACCCATCCCCCCTCAATCATGTTACATACAAGCTTCAATGATGCGCCATCCCCCAACCCCCATCACCCCATTCCCATCCCCCAACCCCCATCCACCCCATTATCACCCCTCCACCTACCCACCCCATTATCCCCCCATGCCGTTACCCCCACACACCCCATCACACCCCATCCCCCCATCCCTCACCACACCCCCACCCACCACCCATCTCCCATCCCCAATCGCGTTACATACATGCTTGAATGAGGTGCCCCCCCCCCCCCATAATGCCCCCATTCCCAGCCCCCCAGCCCCCAACCCCCATCCCACCCCATTACCCCCCCCCTCCGCCTCCCACCCCATCATCCCCCCATGCCCTCACCCCCACTCACCCCCACCCGACCCTATCCTCCATTCCCCCACCCACCACCCATCTCCCACCCACCCCAATCATGTTACATACATGCTTGAATGAGGTGCGCATCCCCCCACTTGCATCCCCCCCATTCCAACCCCCATCCCATGCCCCCACCCAGTCCCACACTCCACACCCCACCCCCACCCCCACCCCCACCCCACCTCCCATGCCATTTGCTCCCCCGCCCACCCTACCCGCATGCACTCACCCCACCCCCGTGCTCCCAACCCCCACCCTCCACCACCCGACCACTCACCCCCATTCGCGTTACATACACGCTTCCATAGGGCGTCATCATCGCATACACAACACATAACGCATACCACAGCCTCGTTCTGGAAGCAGCCCTTCCACTCCCACAATGGCCACACTACCAGCGGCTGGTGCACACACGGCCCGACACAATGCAGCAGTGGGTGATCGAGGGGCGAGGCAGTGCGATACTACATCAGCAGACGGCATTTTCACCAGCTATAGATGCAGTCAGCAGGGGGACAAAACGCACCCCCCCCCCCACACAAAAAAAGAACACAAAAACGCCGCAAAAAGACACAAAAGACAGCCTTTCCTTGTGTGAGTGAGTGAGTGCGTGTATGTGGGGGTGGGTGGGAGGTGGGTGGGGAAGAGAACGGGGCTCTGTGTGGATGCGATTGTTGCTTTCGGATTCAACTGTTGGTTACCACCAGTGAGAGAGTTCCCTTGCAAATTGGTCGGCGTGACCATGGTGCTATGACCAGGATAGCTAGTGAAAGTGCTGTCTTGTCAATTGGTCGTCATGATATTGGTCCCATGGACAACTGACGAAAGCGTTGTCTTGAAAATTGGTTGTCATGATATTTGTTCCGTGACCAGGATAGCTAGTGAAAGCATTGTCTTTTCAACTCGGTTGTGATGATATTGGGGCCATGAACTAGTTAATGTGTTGTCTTGTAAATTGACCATCACGACATTGGAACTCTGACTAGCATAGGTAGTGACAGTTATAATATTTTGTTCCGTGACAGGATAACTCGTTAAAGTGTGGTCTTGTAAATTGATCATCACGACGTTAAAGCCATGACTAGAATAGCATATGTTCGAGTATTTGTTACTCGAACATGTGTCTCTGTGTCTGTGTCTGTGTATGTGGATGTGGTTGTGTAAGTGTATGTGTCTGTGTCTATGTATGTGCTTCTGTCTATATATGTGCCTGTGTCTATATCGCTGCATGTGTCTATATATGTGCCTGTGTCTATACGTGTCTGTGCCTGCGTTAGCATCTGCATCTGTTGGTTGGCTGTTGGAGTTTTACGCCCTGTCAACATCTAAGGTCATATCTGGACAGGTACTGACTTGCAGCTGCGACTGCAGCTGTGCCTACTCAGGCACAGGGTCGGCGCATGCACAGGCACAGGCACAGAGCACGTGCAGGCACAGGGCCAGCGCATGCACAGGCACAGACACAGAGCATGCACAGACACATGGCCAGTGCATGCACAGGCGCAGGGCCAGCACATGCACATGCACAGGGCCAGCGCATGCACAGGCACAGGTCCAGCGCAGGCACATGCACAGGGCCAGCACATGCACAGGCACACGTCCATCACATGCACAGGTACAGGGCCAGCGCATGCACAGGTGCAGGGCCAGAGCATGCACAGGCGCAGGGCCAGTGCATGCACATGCACAGGGCCAGCGCATGCACAGGCACAGGGCCAGCGCATGCGCAGGTGCAGGGCCAGCACATGCACAGGCACAGGACCAGCACATGCACATGTGCAGGGCCAGCACATGCAGATGCAAAGGGCCAGCACATGCACATGCACATGACCAGCACATGCACATGCACCGGGACAGAGCATGCGCATGCACAGGGCCATCACATGCACAGGCACAGGGCCAGTGCATGGACAGGCACAGGGCCAGCGCATGCGCAGAGGTAGGCTGGGTCGTACACCCACTGATACTCATTTTCCCGCGCGGAAACCACAACAAAAGAGGCACTCGGTGGTGGGGGGAGGAGGGGAGGAGGGGAGGGAGGGGAGGAGAGGAGGAGGGGAGGAGGGGAGGGGGAGGGGAGGAGGGGAGGAGGGGAGGAAGGGATGGGGGGGGGGGGGGTGAGAAGAGGGTGGAGGAGTAGAGGAGGGGGGGGCGGGGGAGGGGGGGGAAGGGGGATAGGGGGGAGGAAGGAAGGAGGAGGGAAGGGGGGCGGGGGAAGGGGGGTAGGCGGGGGAAGGGGGGTAGGCGGGAGGGGGTAAGGGGGCGGGGGAGCGGGTGGGGGGAGGCGGGGGGAGGCGGGGGGAGGGGGAGGAGGGTGGAGGAGGGTGGAGGAGGGTGGAGGAGGGTGGAGGAGGGCTGAGGGGGTTGTAGAGGGAGAGGGAGGGAAACGCAGGGTCCGGGGTGGTGGAGGGTGGGGGGGAGGGAAGCGTTCTACCCACCAGGTGGCGCCATTGTCGGGTGGCGCTGACAAATGGATAAAAACGGTGCAAAATGGCGGTCACTGCCATACACTTAGGGTACGTGCAGTACCCGATGCAACGACAGCCAAAGTGACAGACTGCTGTGGCACGTTGGTTAGTCAGAGTTTTAAGTCCTAGCAACATTTAAGGTCATATCAGGACGGGAACCGACTGCTGTGGTCGAGTGATGGGTTGGTTGTTGCAGTTTTACGTCCTAGCACCTTCTAAGGTCATATCAGGACGTGTTCCGGCTTGCGACACTGTGTGCGTATGGTGATTTTATAGTGCTGCCCCACTGAGAGATCAGGCCGCCAGCACCATGATGCCAATATCCCACTCAGTCGCATTATCCTGATACTGAGTTAACCAGTCCTTGGCCTATCCTATTAATGCCGAGTGCCAGGCTAACTAGTGACAAGTATAAATTGTTTAATTCATTGGTTTGACTCAGCTGGGATTCTTACTCCTGACCTTTACCAGGGGAAGCCTGCGATCTACCAATTCGGCCACCGCGCCGGGTGTGTGGCCGGGTGAGGTCGCGGAGGCGGGTGGGGTGTGTGGGTGATAGTGGGAGTAGGGGTAGACCAGAGAATGTCACCCAACATTTCACTATAGTTGGTGGTGTAATGGTTAGCACGCTAGGCCTAGAATGCCAAGATGTGTGTGTTAGAAATAGAATCATCCTAATGCATCCCCATACCAGGACACCACATGTGTTAATGTATACCCACAGCAGGAGACCATTTGTGTTAATGCATCTCCAGAGCAGGGCACCACCTGTATTAATACATCCCCACAGCAGGACACCACCTGTATTAATGTATCCCATGGCAGGACACCACCTGCATTAATGCATCCCCACAGCAGGACACCGCCTGCATTAATGCATCCCCAAAGCAGGACACCGCCTGCATTAATGCATCCCCACAGCAGGCACCGCCTCCATTAATACATCCCCACAGTAGGATATCACTTGTGTTAATTAACCCCCACAGCAGGACACCACCTGTGTTAATGCATCCCCACAGCAGGACACCACCTGTATTAATGAACCCCCACAGCAGGAAACCGGCTGTATTTATGCATCCTGACAACAAACACCACCTGAATTATTCTATTAATGCATCCCCACAGCAGGACAACGCCTGTATTAATGTATCCCCACAGTAGGACACCGGCTGTATTAATGCATCCCCACAGCAGGACACCACCTGTATTAATGCATCCCCACAACAGGACACCACCTGCATTAATGTATCCACACAACAGGACACCACCTGTATTAATGTATCCACACAAAATGACAACACCTGTATTAATGTATCCACACAAAAGGACAACACCTGTATTAATGCATCCACACAGCAGGATGCCACCTGCATTAATGTATCCACACAACAGGACACCACCTATATTAATGTATCCCCACAGCAGGACCTCACCTGTATTAATGCATCCCCACATCAGGACACCAGCTGTGTTAATCTATACTCACAGCAGGACACCACCTGTGTTAATGCATCCCCACAGCAGGACACCACCTGTGTTAATTTATACCCACAGTAGGACACCACCTGTATTAATGCATCCTCACAGCAGGACACCACCTGTATTAATGCATCTCAACAACAGGACACCGCCTGCATTAACACATTGAGAAAAGAGGACACCAGCATCACTATACCCGCACAGGGGACGACCACCTAATTTAACACCGTGTTTCCATACAATCACCACTAGTGTTAATTCAGGCACCATGTCGAATCTCACGAGCAAGTTTGTCGTTGTGCTTTGCTAACCAAAAAAACGACAACAACACATTTTAATATTTAAAAATAAGATTTAAACACTGCTTCACAGATCACAAATACCAGCAATAGCATATTTTACTAACAAGTAAGGAATACTATAAATGGAATAAACCCCACTCTTAATTGTGGAGCAAGAGCCTTTGCTGGTATTTGGTTCACAAGGGAGGCCACAGTGACCTTATTCAAAATTACATAGTCCGATGAATCATCACATTTTGAAAACCAAAAAATGCAGGTACATTTGATTTCGCATATCAAACTTTGATACTGATGCACTTATTAAACATTTGTTGTCACATAGAAGGAACTACTGAGTCAACGTAATAGAACGTGTTACTGCATAAGTCTATAGCCCTGTTTGAATTAACTCGTCCGGTTTAAAAACGTGTGTGAATGAGGCGCTAAATCGATTTAGCACTAAGTAAACCAGTTTGTGAGGTGGATTACTTGAACTGATTTACCCTAAGTCGGCTTAAGTTGTGCGTGTGAACACAGGGCTAATTCGGTGTACGTGTGAACACAGCTTATGGTTTCAGAGATTCAACACGCTTGCCAAAATTAACTTTGTATGTTTGAACTTCAAATATCTCAAAAGTTTGCCATTCAAAATAAACATTACTTCAAACTAAAGTAACGTAGATTATAATAATCAATTGAATAGATTTATCTCACACAAATAATAGTAACTCATACCCATTGGATTATGCAACTTAAAAAAAAAAAAAAAATTTTACTAAATAACTAAACGAAAACAATTATCGTACCTTATCATCTGTTTGTGTCCTTTCATTTCCATTTGGAACTTCCTCAATAATAATTAAAAAAAATATGAACAATTTAAAAAAACTAAAAATAATTGTGTCTGGGCTTATCTGTGCACAGGGTTTTGGTGCGACAGTGGTGGCCCCCTAGCGGATTGAGGGGGAACCATCGGGGTGGGGAATGGGTTAATTCTCACCCGTTGAGGTCGGAGATGAACAATATTGATCGAGTGAGGGTTTCAGATGAAGTATCCGGACTGGTTGTCATAACACTGGGGGGGGGGGAGGTGAGGGGGCAGTGGGGAGACAGGAGGGGGGAAGGGGCAAAGGGAGGGGAGGGGGGAGGGGGGGGGGGGGCTGCAGTTTGGGAGAAGGAGTAGTTGGGGTAGGAGGAGGGTAGAATGGTGTGGGGGGTGGTATGGGACTGCTGGACTTTGGTGGGAGATGTATTTAGTTGAGACGGGGTGTGGGAGGGGTGTGGGAGAGGTGAGAGGGGAGGGCGGGGCTGGGGACGGGGACGGGGGAGGAGAGGAGAGGGCGGGGGCGGGGGGGAGGGGGAGGGGGGGGGAGGGGGGAGGGGGGGAGGGGGGGGGGGGAGGGGGAGGGGGAGGGGGGGGAGGGGGAGAGGGGAGGGGAGGGGGAGAGGAGAGGGAGGGGAGGGAATGGGAGGGGAGGAGGAGGGGGGAGGTGGAGGGGAGGGGTGGGCGGAAGAAAGGGTCCCCTTTTATATGCCTGAGGGAGGTAGGTGGGGATTTAGGTGGTGGAGGGGGGGGGGAGTGGCCGGTGGGTGCGTGGAGGCGGGGGGGGGGGGTGTTTGGTTGTGGTGGTGCTTGGTCATGGTGGTAGTGACGGTAGTGATGGTTGTGTAGTGGTAATGGTATAGTAATGGTGGTAGTGGTGGTGGTGGTGGTGGTGGTAGTAGTAATGGTGGTGGTGGTGGTGGTGGTGGAGTAGTGATGGTGGTGGTGGTAGTGGTGGTGGTGTTGCTGGTAGAAGTGGTGGTGTTGCTGGTAATAGTGGTGGTGTTGGTGGTAGTGGTGGTGATCGTGATTGTGGTTATGGTGGTGGTAGTAGTGGTGGTGGTGGGGTTGATGGTGGTGCAGTGTTGATGGTGGTGCAGTGTTGATGGTGGTGCAGTGTTGATGGTGGTGCAGTGGGGATGGTGGTAGCAGTGGTTCTGGTGGTAGTAGTATTGGTGGTGCTGGTTGTGGTGATGGTGGTGGTAGTAGTGGTTGTGTTGGTAGTAGTAGTGGTGGTGTTTGTGGTAGTCGTGGTGATCGTCATTGTGGTTGGGTGGTAGTGGTAGTAGTGGTGTAGTGGTGTAGTAGTGGTGGCAGTAGTAGTAGTAGTAGCAGCAGCAGTGATAGTAGTGGTTGTGGTTGTTGGTAGTGGTGGTGATATAGTGGAGATGGTGGTAGTAGTAGTGGTAATGGTAGTGGTGTATTGCTGGAGTAGTGGGGGTGGTGGCAGTGGTTGTGTAGTAGTAGTGATAATGGTAGTGGTAGTGTATTGATAGAGTAGCGGTAGTGTGTTGGTCGTTGTGGTGGTGTAGTAGAGGCAGTGGCGGTGTAGTGGTGTTGGTAGTAGTAGTGGTAATGGTAGTGGTGGTGTATTTGTAGAGTACTGCTGGTGGTGGTGACAGTGGTGGTGGTAGTGGTGATGGTGGTGGTAGTAGTGGTGATGTTGGCGGTGTTGGTGGTGTTGGTGGTAGTAGTGGTTGTGTTGGTGGTAGTTGTGGTGATGCTGATAGTAGTTGTGGTGGTAGTGACATTAGTAGTATTGGTGGAGTGGTGGAGTGGTGGTGGCAGTAGTAGTAGTGACGGTGATTGTAGTGGCTGTGGTGACTGGTAGTGGTGGTGGTATAGTGGATATTGCGGTAGTAGTAGTGGTAATGGTAGTGGTGGTGCATTGGTAGAGGAGTGGTGGTCTGGTGGTGGTGGTGGTTGTGGTGGCTTAGTAGTAGTGGTGGTGGTCGTGTTGGTTTAGTAGTTGTGGTGGTGTCGTGGTGTTAGTAGTATTGGTAATGGTACTGGTGGTGTATTGGTAGAGTACTGGTGGTATGGTGGTGGTATGGTGGTGGTATGGTGGTGGTATGGTGGTGGTATGGTGGTGGTCTGGTGGTGGTATGGTGGTGGTATGGTGGTGGTGGTCGTCGTCGTCATGGTGGTTTAGTAGTAGTGGTGGTGTAGTGGTGTTAGTACTAGTAGTGGTAATGGTAGTGGTGGTGTATTGGTAGAACAGTGGTGGTGTAATGGTGGTGTAGTAGTAGCACTGGTGGTGTAGTGGTGTTGGTAGTAGTAGTGGTTATCATAGTGGTAGTGTATTGGTATAGTAGTGGTGGTGTTGTGATGGCTATGGTGGTGTAGTAGTAGCAGTGGTGGTGTAGTAGTAGTACTGGCGGTGTAGTGGTGTTGGTAGTAGTAGTGGTTATCGTAGTGGTATTGTATTGCTATATTAGTGGTGGTGTTGTGGTGGTTGTGGTGGTGTAGTAGTAGCAGTGATAGTGTAGTGGTGTTGCTAGTAGTAGTGGTTATTGTAGTGGTTGTGTATTGGTATAGTAGTGGTGGTGTTGTGGTGGTTGTGTGGTGTAGTAGTAGCAGTGGTGGTGTAGTGGTGTTGGTCGTAGTAGTGATTATCGTAGTGGTAGTGTATTGGTATAGTAGTGGTGGTGTCGTGGTGGTTCTGGTGGTGTAGTAGTAGCACTGGCGGTGGAGTGGTGTTGTTCGTAGTAGTGGTAATCGTAGTGGCATTGTATTCGGAGTAGTAGTAGTTGTGGTGGTGCTGGTGCTGTGTTGCTGGTTGTGGTGGTGTAGTAGTAGTCGTGGTGGTGCTGGTGGTGTGTTGCTGGTTGTGGTGGTGTAGTAGTAGTCGTGGTGGTGCTGGTGGTGGTGTAGGGTAATGGTTATAGAGCGTTCTGGTCGTGGTTATTTTGGACTTGCGTGAGGAGAGGATTTGTTTGTTTGTTGTTGCTCTACGTCCTAGCAACATCTAAGGTCATATCAGGACGGGGAGGAGAGGGTGGTAGACATGGGGAAAGATTCCGCTGGTCGTTGTGGAAGACCAGCTTGAATGGTCAGGATAATGTTACTGAGTGGGATATCAGGTTATAGTGCCGGCGGCCTGATCTCCCAGTGGGGCAGCATTATAAAGTTGCCACGAGTGTGCATTGTCACAAGTCGGTATCCGTTCTGATATGACCTTAGATGTTGCCAGGACATACAACTCCAACAATCAGCCAAATGGAGGGCTAAAATGTCATGGCAACCGGTACAGACCCAAAACCTGCTGGAATATGGAAGTCATCCCCCCATTATCGCCCACAACTGATCGCCATGGAAAACAACTCTATTATTGCTAGCTGACAGATGGTGCGTCGCCATGGAGATGGGCTATGAAAGTGTAAATAATTAAACGCAGGCTCTCGTGAGAACACGAGGCACTAGGCCCACAAATAGGCACTTCCTGCGGGCAAATGAAGCATAAACACCACCTGACAGCAGCTACGCTGATAAATCTGCGAGTGCGGAGAGATCGGCACCAACTCTGCATACCTTCACCTATAATTTGTGTACATACTTTGTATTCTCTATTATATGCTGTATACAAATTATACGAGTATAATAACATGGAATATCCCTCCTTTCCCTCAACACTCACTCAGCTCCATGGACTGAGGGAGTCTGTCATAGTCATCTACTGCTCTAGCCTCCCCAACTCCAGCTCCGATGGTGGCGCCACCACCCCTGCATACTGTAACCACCACTCACTGTACTGCTGAAAAACTATATATATGTACTATATAATTTATTATGTGGATGTAAATAACCGCAGCCCATTAATGTTTCTCTCTAACCACCTTAACTTTGTTATTCACTACGGAGCGGGCATTCTCTCCTCCCTGGCTCCTAGACAACGTGAGCCAATTGTCACTCTGTTCACTTTCGAAACTATATATATATTCACCAGAGCGATAGCTACATTTTTTGTTTGGTACATTAGTTGATTAAGAATGGGAAAATTTCAATCGTGGACGATTGTCTTCCACATTCCACTGCTCCTTACCCTATCCTAATAATACTGCCATGACCTGATATCCCACTCGGTCACGTTATCCTGACACTGAGCTAACCAGTCCTTGCCTTATCGTAATAATGCCGAGGGCCTGGCTAGGAAGTGACAGGTATCAATTTTTAAGTCATTGGTTTGATTTGACCATGGTTCGAATCCGATGACCTACCAAAACAGGAAAAGGACGCTCAACTCATTTGACCATCCAATCTGGTATTGTTGTACTGTCAGTGTAAGCACTTGCGAAGAATCTTTCTCAGCGTCATACTTTTCCATACTAAATCTTTTATATCATTATAACTTTACTTATATTTTGTGCGTAAAATTTCTTTAATTTCCATAAGCATGTCAAAAGAATTTTCTGCGAACTGTTTTTATTTAAATTTCTGGCAACGCCCCTGTTGACTATACGTATTTGTCTGAATTATTGATTGTTTTTTTTTCATCGACTGACGCTAGGCCCAGCATTTCCACCGCAGGAATTCAGATTAGGCCAGCAGGAAGCCTCATTTACACAAAGTCAATAAAAGGGCGTGAAGTAAAAGAACGGAGCCCTGAGATGTTGTCTCGAATTATGCCAACCTTGTCGGTATCAGTCACAGCTAATACCTGTCAAGATGGTGGTCGATTCTGAATATATTCACTACAAGAAAGGGTCTGGGTACCAGCCTGTGTTAACCCAGTCTATGCAGGAAGGGCCCTGGGACCTGTATAAACCGAACACATTACATGCAAGAAGAGGCTTTGGGACCTGCCTACTCTAAGCTATTCTATACACGGAGAGCCATGGGACCTGTATAAACTGAGCACATTATCTGCAAGAAGGGGTTTGGGGACCCGCCTAATCTAAACTATTCTATAGAGGAAGGGCGCATGGACTTGCCTAATGGAACACTTCATGGGGACCAGTATACGCTAAGCCATTCATTATTAAAAAAGGGGGGCTTTGGGACCAGCCAGCCCTAAATCATTCTATTTAGGAAGGGCCCTGGGACCTGTATAAACTGAGCACATTATCTGACAGAAGGGGTTTGGGGACCTGCCTAATCTGTACTATTATATAGAGGAGGGGCACAGGGACTTGTCCAATGGAACACTCTATCTGTAAGAACAGGCTTGGGGACCAGTATACCCTAAGCCATTCATTATTAAAATGGGGGGGCGGGGGGGCTTTGGGATCAGCCTGCCATAAATTATTCGATGTAGGAAGGGCCCTGGGACCTGTCTAAATGGAACAGATTATCTGCAATAACGTGGCTAGGGACTAACAAACCTTAAGCCATCGATTGCAAGAACAGTTTCAGGGACCAGTCTACTTTAAACAAGTATCTGCTAGAAATAGCAGTACAAGTAGAGGTCCAGGAAGCAGTCTACCCAAACCAATTATATCCACGAAGTACCCCGGGGACCTGACTACCCTAAACCTGTGTCTACAAAAAGAGGCCAGGGGACCTGACTAACCAAATCCACTTTCTTCATGAAAGAGCCTGGGGACGTGACTACCCTAAATCCGTCTCTACAAGAAGAGGCCCGGGGACCTGACTAACCAAATCCACTTTCTACATGAAACAGCCTGGGGCCCTGCCTCTACAAGTAGAGACCCGGAGACCTGACTAACCAAATCCACTTTCTACATGAAACAGCCTGGGGACCTGACTCTACAAAAAGAGGCCCGGGGACCTGACTAACCAAATCCACTTTCTACATGAAACAGCCTGGGGACCTCACTACCCCAAACCATTCTCTACAAGAACATGCCAGGGGACCTGACTAACCAAATACACTCTCTGCATGTAAGAGCCTAGGGACCTGGCTATCCTAAACCATTCTCTACAAGAAGAGGCCAGGGCCCATATGTATGAGCCAATTTTTAACCATACTAGGGTTAAAGGCGGGTCCCGGGTTATCTAACCCCGGTGTTCCAAATGTGTCATGGGGGATGTATGTGACCAAAGCGCGCCCGAGTTAGCTAACGTGTCAGTTATTCATAGATTTGGGGAACCCCTGTGTGGGTATTTACATTCGTTGATTCAACACTATTAATATCTCCGCCAATGCGGCGGCAGCCTTAATAACGGTTCGAATTTAGGGGTAAATTGATAAAATTTCACTATTTGGCTAAGTAACTTTGTTAAATATGATCGCATTGAATAGATTTGGGCCTAATATATTGCCGTCGATTCGGCGGCGATGGCGGCGGCCATTTTTATTTGAGGTTAGACAGTATGGATATTGACGTCGCTGCGGAGGCCGCGATTTGTTTACTTTACATTTGTTGATTCAAAAATATTAATATCGCCGCCGTTGCGGCGGCAGCGTTAATCTCGCTTCGATTTTAGGGTTAATTTAATAAAATTTCACTATTTGACTATGTAACTTTGTTAAATACGATTGCATTGAATAGATTTGGGCATAATCGGTGTCTAACCCGACCTTTAACCCTGCTTTCGCTTGGGGTTAGTGCAGGTGACTTTACGCTTGCCGAGTTAGTTTAACCCGGACACATACATACACAGTTTTCGCCGCTAACCTGCTAAACTCCCTGAAAACCAGCTTCGCAGCGCTAACCTGGACACATATATATAGGCCCTGGGGACCTGACTAACCAAATCCAGTTTCTGCACAAATGAGCCTGGGGAACTAACCACCCTAAACCATTCTCTACAAGAACAGGCCAGGGAACCTGACAAATCAATTCCACTTTCTGCATGAAACAGCCTGGGGAACTGAGTACCATAAACCATTCTCTACAAAAATAGGCCAGGGAACCTGACAAATCAATTCCACTTTCTGCATGAAACAGCCTGGGGAACTGAGTACCATAAACCATTCTCTACAAGAATAGGCCAGGGGACCTGACTAACCAAATACACTTTCTACATGAATGAACCTGGGGATTTGACTACCGGAAGCCATTGTCTACCAGAAGAGGCCAGGGTACCAAGCTGACGAAAACCCATTCTATGCAAGAAGAGGCCCCGCAGAGTTGACTAATGGAAGCTTATTCTCTACAAGAAGGGCACCTGGAGACCTGACTAATGGAATCTTATTCTCTACAAAAAGGGCACCTGGGGACCTGACTAATGGAAACTTATTCTCTACAAGAAGGGGGCCTGGGGACCTGACTAACCGGACACATTCAATTCAAGAGGAGGCGAGGGTACCAGTGTACACTAATGCATGCAGCCAATAAGATTGGTTGGTTGTTGGAATTTTACGTCCTGGCAACATCGAAGGTAATATCAGGATGGGAACCAAATTGTGACATGCCGCATTCATGGTGACTTTATAGTGCTGCCCAACTGGGACACCAGGTCACCAGCACCTGATATCCCACTCAGTCACATTATCCTGATATTGGATCAATCATTCCTTGCCCTATCCTAATAATGCCGATCGCCCGGCTAGGATGTGACAATCATCAATTCATTGGATTGACCCACCAGGGTTCGAACCCATGGGTGTGAAAGAACGGGACTCGGGAGCCATGGGTTTGAATCCCTCTGTCTAACAAAAGGGGAGACAGACACTCACCTCATTCGACCATCTCGTCTGGTCATCCTATAAGATCTTTATGGCCGTAATCGATTAAACACCAGGGCCCGTATGCATGAAGAAGTATTTATTGGCCCCGGTGGTAAGGACCGAGTTTGAGGTAGCTATCGCCGGTGGTGAGAAATGGGTCACAGGGTATGCCTGGAGCCAAAGCGCGGATGCATTAGGTACCATAGCATCGGCAGCAATTTATTAGGCCCAAATATATTGAATGCCATCACATTTAACAGAACAATATACTCAAATCGTGAAATTTCACTAAAGTAACCCTAAATTCGAACCGATATCAAGGCCTTTGCCACATCAGCGGCAACAGTAATATTGTTGAATCGACGAATGCAAAGTAAACAAGCCGCCGCCGCATCGACGTTGCTATCCATACTGTCAGCGGCGATTTGTTTTGTGTACACTCGTCGATTCGACAATATTAATATCGCGGCAGTTGTACCTGATGCACTAATATCGCCTCGAATTCAGGTTTAATCCCATGAAACTTCACCTATTGCGTATGTAATTCTGTTAAACACGATGGCATTCAACAGATTTGGCCCGAGTCGGTCCCTCCCACCACCCTTATACCTGTTACGGAGTGGGGGTAGCTTACCCGACTTTTACCCCCCGGGTTTTGCATACCCTGGTCACATGCATAGCGACTTTTCGCCGCTACCCGGGATATCCCCGCTACCCCCAGGGGTAGAGCGCTACCACCGCCCGATGTACAGCCCTGGATATCCGACCACTCGGCCCATGGCGCTACCATTCATGCCGAATCGCCAGATGACAAATGTGCTTACTTTTTTAAATGACTAATATATCTAGAGCAAAATAGGATTTAAAGTATTTTATGATTGAATAATTTAGTTGATATGCTCATAGTAATCTGGATGGTCTTTTACATTAAAAAGAAAGGGACAAGTAGCCTTGCAGTACATGACACACACAGGTACCAGCACAGATTCTCCCGGCACCCCCAGCCAAGAAATGGGGCACTGGGGTCTAATGCTTTTTGCAAACGGCTCGTGTAACTTTAGGCTCACCTCGAGGTGTTCTAATTTAAATCCAGACGGATGGGATCACCCGAGTGGTCCTGAGCGTCATAATCAAATTTGGTCTATGAGATCCACAGTTAATAGCGACAGGAACATTTCGGTGTTTGGATTGTTGCAGAGTTTTCATTTAAGGGGCTGTCACATTACGGCGTATGGTGGGAGCGTATTGAAAACCTACGTAAGTCCTGCGGGTGCCGGCCTATCATGACCTTTGGTGACCTTTCGGGTGGGTTTGAGCGTATGTGGAACCTATGAGGAGTGTACGAGGAACATATGAGGAGCGTACCAGGAGCGTATGTGAGCGTACTGTGAGATGTTTTGACGGCTTTGATTGGCATGTGGAGCGTATGTGTAGTGTATGCATAGTATATGCATATCGTATGCATAGTGTATGCATAGCAGATGAGCATATGAGTAGTGTATGCATAGTATATGCATCGCGTATGCATAGTGTATGCATAGCAGATGAGCATATGAGTAGTGTATGCATAACCTAAGTGGAACCTATGCTTAGCATATGCAAAGCGTATCATATCTTAAGTATTAGTGTACAATATTTGTGTGACATCCAGAGTAGGACGGTCCAAACATGTGCTCCAACCACTATCAAAAGCAACTACCTGTTAGCAGTCTCCATATATGATATATAGATCAACCACGCCACCATGTCGATCGCTTTATTTGGGTCTGAAACGATCCCCATGCAATACCATTGTAATGCATTTTTTTCAAAAACCTCCGTAAACCGACCACCTCCCTAAATGGACCATTTAAGGTCGATCCCATGGTCGGTCGATTTAGAGAGGTTTTACTGTACATGCAAGGAATTTTCTAATTTGTTTCTTTAAATGGGTTGGTGCAAACATGTACGACGGTCCAAACATGTAGGAAGCATGCACATGCAGGTTTAATGTTTGCACCGTCCTACATGTTTGCACCGTCCCATTTCTTCATATTTCTCATGGAGACTGCTTCCTAACAGGTCCGCCGTTTTTATTAATGCTGCAGTTCTGCAGCCAGTGACCCCTAGGTCACAAACCCCCCAATATGGTATTATATAATAATAATAATAATAAAAAACTAAGGTCAATATGTAGGATAAAATCTAGGTACATGTGTGTGTACATGTTTGCACCATCCCATTTCTTCATATTTCATATGGAGACTGCTTCCTAACAGGTAGTTGCTTTTGATAGTGGTTGGAGCACATGTTTGGACCGTCCTAAATACAAAAAATACAGTCCGGTACCTGTCGGATTGACCCATCTCAGCTCGATGTCGAGAGCTATGGCATACGCTTTGAATACGCTGTGCATACGCTGTGCATACGCTAGGCGTACGCTCCCATACGTAACTCGTAGGTTATGCGTACGCTACATACGCTAGAGATACGCTAGAGATACGCCGGTGACACAAGTTGAGCGTATGAAAACATTGGCATCCCTGATGAGCGTGCCGCATATGAGAGTGTACGCTATATAGCGTATACGGATGGCATACGCCCATAGGTCAAGATTTTTAGCAGCACAAACAAATTTGGACGGACGGATTTATGAAAGCGTATGGCGGCGTATGCCTCATACGCTTCACATAAGCCGTCACCTGGCGGTGTATGAGTAGCGTATGAGTAGCGTATGCGCAGCGTATGAGTAGCGTATACGGCGTATGCCGACGTATATGACGTAATGCGCCTACGCCGCCATACGCTCCCGCAAAAAACCCTAATGTGACAGCCCCTTTACCCTTACTTTGTAAAGGGGTGAATCTTTAAATTATCTTAATCATCTGATTGATTATATAAACATGACAATGGTGGACTTGATTGAAATCTAAATCAGGGTTTCCACCAGAAAATAATTTGAGGGTACGCAGAATTCTGGGAAGGGGAGTCTGGGGGGTTGGGAGGGTTTGTTGTATCTGGCTCCTTGAAGAACCTTTAAACAAAAAATATCGCAACAATTTGAGGGAACAGAGTTGTATGCTTGGAAAATATAAGCAGACAGAATTTTACCCATGTTATCCGCTGGCAAAAACCCTATAAATAACTTTGTGGGAATGGCCTAGTTCAATATTATGATTGGGCATATATTCGATCATGATATTTTGGAATCAGTAAAAGTGTGTGCGTCACGTGACTTTAATGATACAACACAAGTGGAGTTGGTGCTTCTTGGCAACCTGTGCGTCACGTGACTTTAATGATACGACACAAGTGGAGTTGGTGCTTCTTGGCAACCTGTGTGTCATGTGACTTTAATGATACGACACAAGTGGAGTTGGTACTTTTTGGCAACCTGTGCATCACGTGACTTTAATGATATGACACAAGTGGAGTTGGTGCTTCTTGGCAACCTGTGAGTCATGTGACTTTAATGGTACAATACAAGTGGAGTTGGTACTTCTTGGCAACCTGTGCGTCACGTGACTTTAATGATACGACACAAAGGGCAGTTTACAAGTGGGCTCGGCACTTCTCGGCAACCTCGGGTGATTCCGGCTTATAGGGCTCGGCTTGTTTACAAGGATTGAAGTCACGTGATACAATATTGAACCAGACGGTCACGCCACAGGTGGAGGGGGGAAGGGAGAGGAGAAGGGAAGGGGGAGAGTGTGGGGGAAGGGAGAAGGAGAGTGGGAGGCGGAGAGGTGAGGGGGTGGGGATGGGGAAGGGAAGGGAGCCGTGTGGGGCAAGGGAGAGAGAGTTGGATGGGGAGGGGATGGGGGGGGGAGGGGGGAGCCGATGGGGAGGAGGATGAGTAGGGAGAGTACGGCGGATGTGGATAGATCAGACGAGGGAGCAGTGACTGAGGAGCGGAGGGGTGAGGGAGGGTTAGGGCGTGGGAGAGTGTAGGTGAATGGAATGGGGAGGGGGAGGGGAATGGGATGTGTAGGGTAGGGTGAGGGAGGGGAAAGGGAGGGGAGGGGGAGGAGGGAGGGGCGGGGGAGGAGGGAGGGGATAGGGAGGTTGTGGGTTGTGTGGTTGTGAGGTCGTGGGGTTCTGAGGTTGTAGGGTGGTTGGGGTTGTGTGGTTGTGTGGTTGTGTGGTTGTGTGGGTGTGTGATTGTGTGGTTGTGTGGTTGTGTGGTTGTGTGATTGTGTGGTCGTGTGGTTGTGTGGTTGTGTGGTCGTGTGGGTGTGTGGTTGTGTGGTCGTGTGGTCGCGTGGTCGCGTGGTCGCGTGGTTGTGTGGTTGTGTGGTTGTGTGGCTGTGTGGTTGTGTGGTTGTGTGGTTGTGTGGTTGTACTCTGGTGTGGTTCTTGGGGTGTGCAGTTGAAGGATTGTGGGAGTGGGTAGTGGTGGTGTGATGCTGTTGTGTAATTCCATGTTTCATTGTTGGGCTTGGAGATTGTGTGGTTGTATGGTTGTATCGTTGTAGCGTGATGCTGGTGTGTGGTTGTGTGGTTGCTTGATTGTGGGGTTTCGTGACTGTGTGGTTGTGTGGATGTGTGGTTGTGTGGGTGTGTGCTTGTGGGGCAATGCTGTTATGTGATTGCATGGTTGTTTGAATGTGGGATTGTGTGGTTGTGGGGGTAGACTCTGTTCCTCCAGTTCAACCACAGACATTCAAGTGCCACCGAAATGACCTTGGCCTTCAAGCCATCATGCAATCCAGTGCGCAAGCAGCAATGTGCTAGTGCTGCTGCAGTTTTGGAACCATCCAACAAGCTTGTTTTATTTAACAACACCTCTAGATCATATCATTTTTATCATCAGCTATTGGACGTCTAACATATGGTCATTCTGACATATTTCTTTTAGAGGAAACCCACTGCCGCCACATATTGGATAAGCAGCAAGGGGTCTTTTATATGCATTTTCCCAGAGAGGACAGCATATACCACAGCCTTTGATGAACTAGTTGTGGACCACTGGTTGGAACGGAAAATAGCCCAAACCTTTGAAACCAGCAACTCCTTATGTCACATGCTTTGTAAAGGCGGTCTTATAGAAGATTTCCACTATCACCCACCCTTCTGACGGCAGTATAACAATTGAACATGGATAGCATGATCTGTGGAAAAGGTCTTACCAGCTTACAGAGGATTTCCACCATTAACCCAACCTCTAGTGGCCATTGCTAGAACTAATTTTGAGGGTATGACATTGCGGGCGAACAGAAGAAACATGCTTCCACGTTTATTGTAGTATCTTCAGCCACTGCAGCATTACCAAACCAAGTGACCCGCCCCCTGACCAGCCAGGTCACAAGTAACCTCTCAAGGTGGGGGAGCCACTAGCTGGACTCACTAAGGGCAGTCCACTCAGGGACCCAACCATCGGCTAGCCTTCCGCCACCCGTCAAAGTAGAACTTCAACAGTGGGCGGCACAGTCTTGGCCGCCACTGTGTGGTTTGTGAGGTTCATGTCACGACTACTACAATTACAAGCCTCTGAAAAATAATTAACCAGTGCCAACTAATCTCCTTCAAAACATCTTGCAGCACCATCTACATATATATGAGGAGATGAGATAGCTCTGTTTGCAGGTGATCACATATGCTGCAAAATGAATTAACAAGCGAGTTCGTCAAAATGTCCTGACTGAAAGAGCCGGGAACACTTGGAACAGATTACCAGCTGATGTAGTGAACGCCCCAAGCTTAAACTCTCTCAAAGGACATCTCGATAAGCACTGGGTAATTTACCGCTACAGTCAGCGCTCGCCGCATGAAAACTATAATTTCACTAGGTCCCATTTAGACAGGCCAAAGCTGCTAACAGGCATTGATGCCTAATTTCTTAAGCAGAAGAGGATAAGTATAAGTATAAGTATACAATAGATTACAGCTGAACAATCCTTTGCAGGAGGGGAAACTTTATTCTGCAGAAAACTAATCTCCTGTCTTTATTCTCACATACACACAAGCCTCCCCCCCCACACACACACACTCCCCCAAGCCTACCTGCCTGCCCTAGCATTGAGATCTCTTTATTAATTTACATTACGTAAACAATCGGAAACACTACATCAATATTTCAGGATATCAGGGTTGAATCGAACAAGCCCTACCTTTGTGGAGTCACGCAGATCGCCCAGTGTCAGGCCATTTGTTAACTGATTACTTACCTGCAAGAACAAAAAACATACAAGTATATAAGTACAGGACATGCGTTGGACAAGAAATTGCTGGCAACATGTGAGATATACATCTGCAATATCCGCTACCTTCGGAAGTTCAGGTTGATAGGAAATTAATTGCTTCAGCGCATGAGAATATTGGCAGTTGTAGCTACATTGTTATGCAGAAGCTGAAACACTAAGGTTTTTGTGGGGGGGTGGGTGGGAGGGGATATATTTATTCCTCTGAAAGAGGTTTGTTTATAAGTGCCATGGTACTGGTTTTCCAGTTATTCAGAGGTATTTATTTACACATTCAATAATTCTTTTTAAGGTGTAGTATAACACTACTCAATGTGATTTAGACATTCAATAATGGTTTGTTTAAGGTGTAGAATGATGATAATAAATGTGATTTAGAGATTCAATAATGGTTTGTTTAAGGTCTAAAATAACACTAATACGTGTGATTTAGGCATTCAATAATGGTTCGCTTAAAGTGTAGTATAACACTAATAACTATGATTTAGACATTCAATAATGGTTTGCTTAAGGTGTAGATTAGCAATAATAAATATGATTCAGATATTCAATAATTTCTTGCTTAAGGTGTAGTGTAACAATAATAAATGTGATTTAGAGATTCGATAATGTCTTGCTTAAGGTGTAGTGTAACACTAATAAATGTGATTTAGAGATTCTATAATGTCTTGCTTAAGGTGTCTTATGTGTATTATAATGTATTATAATAATATAAAGGAACGTAGCAATTCCAATATTGATATCATATTCATTGTACGATTATTTGCGTGTATTCGGGATTCGCACACCCACCCCGTTATATGCGCGCGGTTGGGGCGCCAAATGGTTGGTGCGGAAATGACTCAAACCACTGTCACTTCGCTCGCATTTTTCTTTTTGGTAGGGCATATTAGTCCCAGCCAGAGAACTAATAAAGAACTCAGCCCAACTCTGCTTTGTCTAACCTTATTAACAATAATAAATGTGAATTAGTCATTCTATAATGTCTTGCTTAGGGTGTGGTGTAGTAATGTGATTTAGGCATGTGAATATTTTGGTTAAGGTGTAGCATAGTAATATTGTTTGTTTGTTTTTTGTTGTTTTACGTCCTAGCAACATCTAAGGTCATATCAGGACGGGTACCGACTTGTGACAGTGCGCACTCATGGCGACTTTTATAGTGCTGTCCCACTGGGAAACCAGGCCGCCGGCACCATGACCTGATATCCCACTCAGTCACATTATCCTGACACTGAGCACACCAGTCATTGCCCTATCCTAATAATGCTGAGCGCCTGGCTAGGAAGTGACAAGTATCAATTTTAAAGTCATTGGACGACCCCACGATCTACCAGCACGGGAGACGGACGCTCCAACCCACTCGGCCACCCCGTCTGGTAGCATAGTAATACAAAATGTGTCTACAATGGTTTCACATATCCATTATGAGTTATTTATTTACACATTCCATAATATTTTCTTAAGGTGTAGTATAATACTGACAAATATGTCTACAATGGGTTCTCATATATATGTTATGAGTAATTTATTTACACCTTCACTGATTGGTTAGTTATTGGAGTGGTAGGTCCTGGCAACATCTAAGGTCATATCAGGACGGGTTCCAACTTGTGACAGTGCGCAATCATGGTGGCTTTATAGTGCTGCCTCCATTGGGAAATCAGGCTGCTGGCACCATGACCACTCAGCCACATTATCCTGACACTGGTCTGACCAGTCCTTGCCCTGTCCTATTAATGCCGAGCACCAGGCTAGGAACTGATAAGTATAAATTTTAAAGTCATTGCTTTGACTCGGCCGGGAACTGAACTCCCGACCTTCCTCACACGACCGTCGGTCACATGCAATGATATTTTGCTTAAGGTGTAGCATAATAATAAAAATGTGTGTCTACAATGGTTCCTCATGCATATCATAAGTTGTATATTTAGACTTGCAATAGCATTTTACTTAAGGTTTAATCAATCTTTTTAAGTGATGACAGTGGCTTAATCGATTAAACAACTCCGACCATCCGAACAACTGTTGTCCTCGTACGCAGACCCTACAACCTTGGGTTGCATAAACGAATGGGCTTGGGGTGGACAAAATGGTGGTTTAATCCAAACTGTTGTTTGTTTTTTCTCATAACCATCATAACTACAGCACCATAGGATTTAACGTATTTTATGATTGTTTAGTAGGCTGCACTGACCTATCAGGCAAGTAACCACATAGACAGGTAGGCGTGGCTAGAGTGTTGATATCAGGGAGCCTAGGTGGTGTAATGGTTAGCACACTGGCCTGGAATGCAAAGAGATGTTGATTTGAGTCTCCCTCTAGGCACAATATTTCCCATTTTCATCACCCCCATGACACTGGTTGCCATGACCATGATCCTATACATGCTAAGCGCTGTATGGTTGTTGAACCTGCCCTGTGTATGTATGTGTTAGTGCATTGCCTGTATGTATGTAATTGTAACCATTAAATGACCATTTAAAAGACTTGCAATTCCAGTGGGGTCGAGTGTAGTAGGCTGCACTGACCTATCAGGCAAGTAACCACATAGACAGGTAGGCGTGGGTAGTGTGTTGATATCAGGGAGCCTAGTTGGTGTAATGGTTAGCACACTGGCCCGGAATGCAAAGAGATGTGGATTCGAGTCCCGCTCTAGGCGCAATATTTCCCATTTTCATCACCCCCATGACAATTGTATAATTTAGATATATGTCCATTTTAATCTGGATGGTACTTTACACACAAAAAAGAAAAAAAAGTAGCTTTACAGTACATGACACACACAGGTACCAGAAGAAATGCTCCTGGTGCCCGCAGCCAAAACCTGGGTCTTTGGAGTCGGATCGTTTTGCACACGGCCCGTGTATTTTTAGCTTCACCTCTGGGAGTTCTATTTGAAATCCTGACGACTCGGATGACCCGAATGGTCAGGAGCGTCATAATCGAACACGGCCATAGATATTATGTTTGTGTGTGGGAGTGTTACAGCCTGAGCTACCGTTAATGGAACCATACATGGTTAGTCATGAGCCATTAATGTCCTGAGAGGTGTAACTCTAAAAAAGTGATTTCATGGAGGGGTGGTGGCAGCAATTATTCACACAAGACAAGTATTCTGAGTTCTGTTTGTACCTCAGGAAGGGCTGAAGATGTGATCCAATACACCGGAAGTGGGAGTTGGTGGCCTTCACGCCATTATAGGCCCAACATTTTAATGTAACATTGCACCGATAACCACCGTCCCTCCTGATGCCCAAAGTTAGTAGGAATACAGCCATGCATTTGTTTCTAATGTAGATTGTGGTGAAATTGTCGCGGAAAATAATTTTCAGGATATAAAATACCACTTCCCGTATCATGGTGTATGTATTTTCATCACCTCCCCCGCCTTCCGGTATGTAAGTTGCAGCTGTGACCCGGCATGCTCGGTCCGAGCTTCAGCCATTCCTGAGGGACCAGCGGAAATCTAAATACCCGTCTTATACAATTTCAAAGCAATTTATAGCATTATGAGATGAAATTGTTTGTCAAAACAATTTGCATATTTCTAGATGTATTTTGAGCATTTGAGAACCAGAGAACATTGGTTGTCATGCAACATAAATATCATGCAACATGATAGTAAAGGGGCTGTCACATTAGGGTTTTTTGCGGGAGCGTATGGCGGCGTAAGCACGTTACGTCATATACGTCGGCATACGCCGTATACGCTACTCATACGCTACGCATACGCTACTCATACGCTACTCATACGCC
Source organism: Branchipolynoe longqiensis (assembly GCA_030323885.1). NCBI lineage: Eukaryota > Metazoa > Annelida > Polychaeta > Phyllodocida > Polynoidae > Branchipolynoe > Branchipolynoe longqiensis. The sequence continues at coordinate 25,034,662 of CM059202.1, read as the reverse complement.
GCCAGATGCCGCCAGATGCCGGCGTATGTGAAGCGTATGAGGCATACGCCGCCATACGCTTTCATAAATCCGTCCGTCCAAATTTTTTTGTGCATGCTCAAAAAAACCCGACCTATGAGGGCGTATGGCCCATACTGTCAAAAAATGTCACAGCACGCTCCCATACGCTCCTCATACGCTCCTCGTACGCTCCTCGTAGGTTCCACATACGCTCAAAACCACCCGAAAGGTCACCAAATGTCATCATAGGCCGGCACGCGCAGGACCTACGTAGGTTTTCAATACGCTCCCGCCATACGCCGTAATGTGACAGGGCCTTAAGCGATGAGGCAATGAGGGGTTATTATGACCAATGTAATTCCCACGACAGCACGGAGAGCGATGGTACATTGGTATTCCATCAGGGGGACCTGGTGTTTCACTAAGTGGGGGTGAGTTTGGAGGCAGGGCAGAGAGAACGTGCTTTATGTGTTCTGCAATAAATAAAAAGAGGAAACAGGGGAGGTTAATTCATGTGGATAGTTAATGGGTAGTGGTCAGCTTACATAAGTCAAAGTCTTACATAGGTTGATTGATTTTTAGCAGGTAAGTTATGGCGTAATATTGGTTTGGTGGCATTGTACATTTATCTTTATTTATTCCGCCACCGCCCCTGAACAGGTCCATTTTCAGTGCCATTAAACATCATCATCAATCATTCTCTGCTATGAGTACTCATATCGTTTGAATGGTACTGCTTTCAATTTAGGCCCGTCTGAACTGAACTCGTCGGATACACCACAATATCTGACTATAGAGTTGGAACAAGAAACAATAACAATACATGCAATCCAAATAGTCCTTGTTAATATCTAGTTCAATCCTTAATTCAATTGAAACTATCAGAAATATTTAATTTTTAATCAATAATAAGCCTAATGTTAAGGTGATCTAAGTAATAATTAACACAATCTTTCCATGAATAAGGTTTCATGACTTACATATCACGGATTGATATTAAACTAGACGCAGTTTGATATCAATCTGCAACAAATGTGAATTTGCCTATTAGGGTTGGATATTAAAATTGAGTCAGCTTGATATCAATCTGCAAGCAGTGTGAGGTTACCGAATATGGATGGATATCAAAGTAGACTCAGTTTGATATCAATCTGCAACCAGTGTGAGTTTACCGAATATTGATGGGTATCAAACTAGACTCAGTTTGATATCAATCTGCAACCACCGTGAGCTTTCCAAATATGGATGGGTATCAAACTAGACTCAGCTTGATATCAATCTGCAACAGGTGTGAGTTTTTACTATCCAGACAATGTGACTCTATGTGATATCGGGTCATGGTGCCTGCAGCTTGGTCTCCCAAACGGGCAGCATATAAAGCATCCATGAGTGTGCACTGCCATAAATCAATACCCGTCCTGATATGACCTTACATGTTGTTTGAGCCGAACACCCCAATAAACAAACATTATAATGCTGCAGCACTAACAAGCATCTATGAGTGGTTCCCGGTCACAAGTCAGTGCCCTATTTGATATGACCTCAAATGTTGCTAGCTCAAATAGAACTAAAAACAACAAACCCCAGAAAATAAACGAACAGAATCATGAGAAGAATATCTATTGGAGATGCAGCTTCCAATATTTCACATAGCTGGATGCAGTGGCTGAATCGATAGAGCACAGGATTCCCATGCAGAAGGTCGGGAGTTGGAATCCCAGCCGAGTGAACCCAATGACTTTTAAATTTGATACTTGTTGCTTCCTAGCCTGGTGCTCGGCATTAATAGGATAGGACAAATGCTGGTTAATATGACTTTGTCGGATATTGGGTCATGCTGTCAGCAGCCTGATTTCCCAGTGGGGCAGCACTAAATAGAATAAAGTTGCCATGAGTCCGCACTGTCACAAGTCTGTAGCTGTCTGACCTTAGATGTTGCCAGGATGTAAAACTCCAAGAACCAACCAACCAATACCTATCTGAGATGTGGGCTGCAATATTTCAGAGGGTGTGGCCAGGAAAGACGAGGAGAGTGCGGTGAGGCGTCAACCAGGATGTTCACTGTTGGCTGCACACCGTCTGTGAGGGTCAAAGCGCAAGTGGTGAGCCACTGGGCTGGTCCAGTCAGTGCTGGTTATTTTCCAGAGCTTTACGTCCTAGCCACATCTAAGGTCATATCGGGGCGGTTACCAACTTGTGACAGTGTGCACTCATGGTGACTTTATAGTGCTGCCCCACTAGTAGATCAGGCCACTGGTACCATGAGCCAATATCCCACTCCAGTCACATTATCCTGAGACTGAGCAAAATAGGGCCTTTTCCTATCCTATTAATGTCCTGCGCCAGGCTAGGTAGCGACACATACACATTTTGTAAGTCATTGGTCTGAGATGTCCGTCATTCAAACCCACGTCCTCCAAAACAGGAAGTCAACCAAGTACTTTTACCGATTTGGTCATCCCACCAATACTATTAAGAATATAGTATTATATATATATATATATATATATATATATATATATATATATATGGATACATAGATATGGGATAAATAATGCATTATGTGAATATAAATAACATAGGTATTCATATTTATTATTATTCTATTCATATATAAGTATATATGCTATATACGAATTATACAAATATAATAACCCGGAATATCCCTCCTTTCCCACATCACTCACTCAGCTCCATGGACCGGTGGAGTTTGTCCTAGTCATCTACTGCTCCAGCCTCCCCAACCCAAGCTCCGATGGTGGCGCCACCACCCCTGCACACTGAAACTGTCACTTATCAAAGTAATATATATGCTGTAAGATCCATTATACGAGTATAATAAGGCTGGAAGATTACATCTACTCCGCAGTCCCCTCACTCTTCGGCTCGTTGAGTCATGGGTTGAAACACCGGTTGAGTTAATAAACCAATGCCTTAAAAATTGGTACTTATCGCTTCCAAGCCAGGCATTTGCCATTATTAGGATAGGGCAAGGACGGGTCATTGGCTCAGTGTCAGGATAATGTGACTGAGTGTAATATCAGGGCATGGTGCTGGTGGCACTATGAAGTTGCCATGAGTACACACTATCACAAGTCAGTACCCATCCTGATATGCCCTTAGATGTTGCCAGGACGTAAAGCTCCAACAACCAACCAACGAACAATAATTGCTTCCAGTCCTGGCATAGCTAGACTTCCGCTATTAGTTATTTACAACAGTGCGGGTATGCTACACTACAATCAGATAATTAATAGTTTGAGTGCTGTTTATTGTTGTTTTACGTCCTAGCAACATCTAAGGTCATATCAGGAAGGGTACCGATTTGTGACAGGACACACTCATGGAGATTTTATAGTGCTGCCCCACTGGGAAATCAGGCCACCGGCACCATGACCTGATATCCCACTCAGTCACATTATCCTGACACTGAGCCAACCAGTCCTTGCCCTATCCTAATAATGCCAAGCGTCTGGCGAGGAAGCGACAAGTATCAATCTGTATGTCATTGCATTGACTCGACCAGGGTTTGAACGCATGCGTTCGAATCCGACGATCTACCAAAACTGGAGACTGACGCTCACCTCCTTCCGCCATCCCGTCTTGTGGGTGTGTAGGTATATATGTGTGAATGGGTGTGGAGTGTGGTGTAGGTGGTGTGTGATGGATGTCGTCAGTGTGGATATATTAATGCAGGTGTATAGGCCAACGTGGCTGTCAGTGTGAGCGTGGTGTGGGCGGATGTGTATGGGTGTGAGTGTATGTGTGTACGTGTGTGTACCTGCGTGTGTGAGTGTATGTGGGTGTGTGGCTGTGTGCGGTCGTGTGTGGGGTTGGGGTATAAAGTCGACCCTACTTGCTCCCTTCCCTGTCGAGAGGTTCTGACTTCCTATTCTTCAAAAATCTGTCTAGTTTCACACCTCAGTGACTTCCATCTCGCCGAGAATGTGCAGTTGTCCCCCACCACGCCCACCACGCCCACCACGCCCACCACGCCCACCACGCCCACCACGCCCACCCTTTAACCGCTCACATTCAGCGCCTGGGGACTTCAACCCAAGTCTCACATTACTCCTGGTGCATTACCGCCCTCCTTCCCCCTCCCCTCCCCTCCCCTCTCCTACCCCAGTCTCCCCCCCCCCCCCACTCCCCTTCCGTTCCCCCTCCACCTCCCCTCCCACTAATCTCCTGCTCGCTCCCCTCCCCATCCCTCCTCACATCTCCTTCCTCCCCTCCCTCGGATTCTCTCCCCCACTCCCTCCCCACTCCCCTCCCTTCCCCCTCCCCAACTCCCTGCCCCCCTTCCCTCCACCCCCCCCCCCCCCGCCAACTCTCTTCACTCCCTGATCCTTATGTACATTTCAATCTGGTCCCCGCTTCAACTGCGCTTCAGTGAAGGAACAACAACACATATACGCGGCTCAGGGACCAGATTGAACCAGTTTGACCCGCCTTGACCCGCCATAGGGGAGTTGACGTATTACACGTACACCATCTCACAAATCACCCTAGCACCTTTTAACGGCACAAACTCCCGCCTTTCCTTCACCGCTCGTGCACCCCCTCCCTCTCTAACCCTCCTCCCCTCTCCAGGCCTCTTCCCCTCTCAAGCCCCCATCCCCTCTCCAGCCCCCATCCCCTCTCCCGCCCCCATCCCGTCTCCAGCCCCTCCCCTCCGCAGCTTCACCCCCTCCTCCACCCTCCTCTCCAACCCCCTCTCCAGCCCGGGCCCCTGTCCAGCCCTAGCCCCTCTCCAGCTCCCCATCCTTCTCCACCCTCCTCTCCAGTCCCCCTCTCTCCAGCCTCAGCCCATATCCAGCCCCAGCCCCTCTCCAACTCCCCATCCTTCTCCGCCCTCCTCTCCAGTCCCCTCCCCACACCCGTCCCCTCTCCATCCTATTCGCTCCAGACCCCTCCCATCTCCACCCCATCTCCTATCCCCCCTCCCCTCTCCACCCTCCCCTCTCCTCCCCTCCCCGCTCCAACCTCCTCCGGTCTCCAGCCCCCTGCCCTCTCCAGCCCCTTCCCATCTCCTCCCTCTCCACCCCTCTCCTCGCCACCCCCTCCCCTCTCTAGCCCCACCCCCTCACACCCCAACCAGCTCTCCACACTCACTACTCACACACTCAACTGTAGCACCCACTTATCCATTCCACACTATACGTGCTCTACTTAGGCGATTTCACACTCTCCTCCCGCAGTCTCTGATTTATGTATCCACTCTCCCCTCACTCTACCAGTTGTCCACTCTGCCCAGTTTATCATCACTCCACCCTCACCCCATTCTACTAGCTTGCACTCTCCTCCCCATGCTACCATTTCTACACTCTCCCCCCCCCCCCCCCCCCCCCCCCATCGTACACATACTCAATTCCTACCGGATGCGGTAGACTGCAGACTTCCTGGGCGGAAGGTCGCGAGTTTGAATTCCAGCCGAATCTAACCAAAAGCGGTTGATTTTTTGTTACTTGAATCATTTTCTTGGAGTGGAGAAAATGCAGAGTGGGGGGAGAGTGGAGAAATGGTAGAATGGGGGAGAGTGGAGAATTGTGACTGTGGAGGGTTGCATATAGACATGGATAGAATGGGGGGAGAGTGGAGAAAGGATAAAGTGGATAGAGCATACGACTGGTAGAGTGAAACGAGAGTCTGAATACATCAGCGAGTGCGGGGGGAGAGTGTTTCTTTGTTGTATGTTACATCATAGCAACATCTAAGGTCATATCAGGATGGGTACCGACTTGTGACAGTGCAGGCTCATGGCAACTTCATAGTGCTGCTCCACTGGGAAATCAGGCCGCCAAGCACCATGACCCAATATCCCACTCAGTCAAACTATCCCGATATTGATTTGACCAGGCCTTGCCCTATCCTAGTAATGCCGAGTGCCAGGGTAGGTAGCGACAAGTACAAATTGTGTAAGTCAGCGCTTTGACTCAGCCGGTATTCGAATCCCTGACCTTCTGCACTGCAATGCTGCGTTCATACCGATTCAGACACCGCGTTTTGTCCCTCACAGTAAGTAGTGACTAATCATCATATGCTGATAAACACTGGAGAACCTGGTCCATTCGCTAGGGAGTAATAAAATATCTGTATATTATTACGCCTGAAGCAGCTTCCTGCTGAGATCTTATGACCCCCTGCCATGTTTGTCACGGTATTATATTGTTGCTGACCTTGGGAGGAAGGGGGGAGGTGGCAGTGGACGTGAGGGGGGGGGGGGTGAACAGAGGAGGTAATTGAAAAGCTTTACACCGGATCTGATAAGACCATGCATGCTCCCTTCTATGGGGGCTTTCCTCTCTGAGTGTCTTACTTTAACGTCTAACCAATGTATTTTGTTGCCTTCTATGGGCCTTTGCTGCCCGAGTGCAATCACTTACTTGGCCTTCTAATCAATGTGTTTTGTTGCCTTCTATAGGCCTTTGCTGCCCGAGTGCAATGTCTTACTTTACCTTCTAAGCAATGTATTGTGTTGCCTTCTATGGGCATTTGCTGCCCGAGTGCAATTGTTGTTGAAGATTTATACTGCCTATCATGGATAAGCCTGAATAGGCTTGTTTTCACCATTAGACAGTTGTCGATAGAAAGCCCAAACCTACACCTTTACCAACCCAAGGGAATTTTAACCTCCCACACCACATAGACATGGTATGAGAGCAACTGGACTGTCTTACTTTCCCCTATAATCATTGTCTTTCGCTGCCTTCCATGGGACTTAAATCTCTGACTATAATGTCTTACTTTACCTTATAATCAATGTCTTTTGTTGCCTTCTATGGACCTTTGCTGCCCGAGTGCAGGGTCTTACTTTGCCTTCTAAGCATCTTCTTTTGCCACCTTCCATGAGACTTTGCTCTACGAGTGGACTGTCTTACTTTCCCATATAATCACTGTCTTTTGCTGCCGTCCATGGGACTTAAATCTCCGAGTGATATGTCTTACTTTGCCTTCTAATCAATGTCTTTTGCCGCTTTCCATGGGACTTTTCTCTCTGAGTAGACTGTCTTCCATTGCTCTATAATCATTGTTTTTGTTTGCCTTCACTGGGGCTCTCCTCTCCGAGTGAACTGGCTTCCTTTGCCCTATAATCTTTGTTTGTGCTTGCCTTCTATGGGGCTCTCCTCTCCGAGTAAACTGTCTTCCTTTGCCCTATAATCTTTATTTTTGGTTGCATTCTATGGAGCTCGCCTCTCCGAGTGAACTGTCTTACTTTGCCCTATAATCATTGTCTTTGGTCGCATTCTATGGAGCTCTCCTCTCCGAGTGAACTGTCTTACTTTGCCCTATAATCATTGTGTTTTTGGTTGCCTTCTATGGGGCTCTCCTCTCCGAGAAAACTGTCTTACTTTGCCCTATAATCTTTGTTTTTGGTTGCCTTCTATGGGGCTCTCCCCTCTCAGTGAACTGTCTTACTTTGTCCTATAACACATGTCTTTTATCGCCCGTTTCCTGTTTCCACACAATATTGCAGCAATTTGTTGTGAAAATCCACCAGTTTGAAACTGAACACTGCATCATGGAATATTGTAATCGGAAAGGTAACCATAGCAACAATGCGGCACAAGGATAACTACCCTCTGCCCTCTTTGGCTTCATTGCATATTGACAACGGGCATAATATATATGTGTAGTTCTAATAGTCAGTACATGAGCTCCACTACCACCTGCTGGCGGCAGACACTATGCTGCACACCTACACAGTCACATTGAACTGCGCTATGTGACGGCATGCTAGCCACCTGGCAGGGCCCCGGCTGGGCTGCCCTCTACTCTGTTTGCCTAGCACACCCCCCGACCTATAGAGGTGATGTGGGACCTAGTGAGTTAGGGGGTGGGTCAATTGACCTTTGACGCCGCCGAGAGCGGATGGGTTTACCAATAAACCAGGTGAAGCGTACTGTATTTGGATCTTGCCGTTCTTCTGTGTGTGTGTGACAGCGAATGTGAGACCATGGAATGGCTGACATTGGGTCTATCACATATGTATATATTATATACTGTGTATATATATATATACAAAGAGTGTTCGACTGCAATTGGATTTCAGTCTGCGGGACAACACTTCCACATTTGTCCAGAATAAGTCGAGATCACATTTAGTTCCCTTCCCGAACGCTGCATTTCACGCTTGACTGAATAAGATATGGCACTTTATGCAGCGGCAGTGAGTCAAAGACTGTTTCTTTTCCACCTTTTTGTGTTCCTTCTCCTTTGAGATTGACTTCTGACAGATCATATTCGGTTTGATCACCATTTTAGTTGTTGTCATCCTTGCGAACTTTGTAAAATGCTAGTTATTTGACAACGTGAACAAGCAGCTCATTGGAATGGATTTCATTCAATAAAACATATATGGTTGTAGTGTTCATTAAACAAATAAAGTCATAAGTTGGAAGTTTGTCCATTAATTTGTTTGTCGACTGAGGCCCTCAACCCTGCCGCTTGAGATTGTTTGTCCGTTTGAAGGGATGGGTGGGCGGCTGGGTTAGGGTGGCATGTTGCTCATCCGGCTGCTGGGGTCGTAGTGATGTTTGATGGATCTCGGGGGCAAACGATGGGCGGCAGTGACCTCAGAGGTCTCGCGAGAGACTCGGTTTGCGTGAAACCCAGTAGGGGCATGGTCGGTAAGGGATCGCACCCAGGTGGCACCACCGGGGCAACTCCTGATTCGCGCTCAAATTACCCATGTTGGCGATCCAACATGAACAATGCAAGCACCCACGCTGAGATATTGTGTTTCAAAAATAATAACAGTGGTTTTAAGTTGACAGGCGAGTGTTGCACTTCCTTTACGACCTGAACCTACACTATTTGAGACAAGAATAGGACATGCCAACAAGCAATAATTAGGCCTACTGCTGATACCTGCAGCAGGTCACCCTGATGGGACCAGTGGCGCCACCACCGCCCTCTTTGTCCCTAACAGCGCCCCACATGTTCACTCGCGCCGGTGAGTTTTGCCTGGCACTAGACATTACTATTGTAGTGGTCTGCACTGACCCCTCAGGCAAGTAACAACATAAGTCGTGTTCACACATGAAAAGTTTACGTCGATTTATACAAGGTGGATAATATGAACCGAATTAGTGTCGCGTTAACACAGGCAGTACTTGGGCCGGAAATCGATATCAGCGCATGAGCAAGTCCATACTAAACAGCGCCAGTTTCGGTTAGTCGACATCGGCATGAGAGAGTGTGGGTTCGACCTAGATATGTATAGACTGAATCATATTGTTTTGGAAGGGTCAAAACTTCTGCTGGGCAGTGAAAACCTAAAAATAAATGATGAAACAAATATATGTGCACCTCTAGCAGGTTCATAGATCAAATTATATTATATAGTGTGACGTGCTTAATCCGCCTCAAGTAAGTCGGTTGCGTTCACATGGGAGATATAAGTTGCATCATAAAATTCGGTTTATAAAATCCGAATTATATGAGTCAATTCAGGCTTAAACCGCCTCAGCCGCGCGTTCACACGCCAAATGTGAGCCGAACTATACAAGTCAATTTTTATGATTCGAATTAACTGCCCCGTGTGAACAGGGCTATAGACAGGTAGGCGTGGGTAGTGTCGTGATATCAGGGAACCTAGGTGGTGTAATGGTTAGCATACTGGCCCGGAATGCAAAGAGATATGGGTTCGAGTCCGGATCTAGGTGCAATATTTCCCATTTTCATCACCCCCACAACACTGGTTTCCGTGACCAGGATCCTGTAAAGCTACGTGCTGTATGGTTGTTGAACCTACCCTGTGTATGTGTATACAAGTGCATTGCCTGTATGCATGTAATTGTAAGCATTAAAATACTTACAATTCCAGGGGGACGAGTGTAGTGGTCTGCACTGACCTCTCAGGCAAGGAGCGGCATAGACAGGTAGGTGTGGGTAGTGTGGTGATATCAGGGAGCCTAGGTGGTGTAATGGTTAGCACACTGGTCCGTAATGCAAAGAGATGTGGGTTCGAGTCTCGCCCTAGGTGCAATATTTCCCGTTTTCATCACCCCCACGACACTATGATAGGGCAACCACTGGTTAGGTAGTGTGATGTAGTCTGTGTGCACTCACTAACAAAGACGTAACTCCTAACAATTCTTCAAATGACCTCATACCTCGACCTCACAAAGTTACAGCATGGACTGAGTATGCCTAGTAACACTAGCATATGTGGCTGGTATATATATACCAAAATGTCACAAGCGTAGCATCAGAAAATCTAACGCAATTAAGGTTAACCACTGATCTGCTAAGATGACAAGGCAACTACCAAATTGAGACTATTGCTGTTCAGTGATGAAAACAAGCCACCATGCGATGTATTCGTTTTGGACAACGTAAATTAGCTATCAGAAAATAGAAACACAATATATATCTGTGTGTGCGTGTCACCGTGATTAAGGTGCCCACTAGGGGCTGTATGCACCAATCGGAGTTAGGGCCTTAACCGCGGTTTGACTATCTCCACAGAGCTAACTGTGGAAAATCCATATGCATCAATCGGTGCCAGCGCTAACCGCGGAGCGTAGCCTAGGCTAAGCTACACCATTATCAAATCGGGTTTAACTGCTAGCCGGGGCGGTTAGTGTGCATGTGTTGGTCTCAATCTATTGAATGCGATCATATTTAACAGAATTACATATGCAAATCGTGAAATTTCATTAAATTAACCCTAAAATTGAAGCGAGATTAACGCTGATGCTGTAATGGCGGCGATATTAATATTTTCGAATCGACGAGTGTAAAGTAAACAAATCGCGGCCGCCGCCGCATCGACGTCGATATCCATACTGTCACATATCAACAAAACCCACATCGCCGCTGCCGCCGCCACCGCTCAATCGACGGCTATATATTAGGCCCAAATCTATTCAATGCTATCATATTTAACAGAATTACATACGCAATAAGTGAAATCTTATCAATTTAACCGTAAAATCGAACCCTTATTAACGCTGGCGCTGCATCGGCGAGGTTATTCATATTGTCGACTGGAGGGAATTCCCAAATCTATAAATAAACTCACGGTCAGCTATCCGCGGCAGCTAAAACATTGGTGCATACCGATTGACACATTTCTTCAACCCGCCGCTACCCCGAGGTAGCTAACCGCGGCTAGTGCCTTAGCTCCGGCTAAGCCTATCACCGATTGGTGCATACGGCCCCAGTATAAGAGCTTCTGTTCAATACCAACAGTGTGTCTCAGTGGAATGATATCAGAATATTCCATTGGGGGGGGGGGGCAGTGATATAAAGCGACAAGTATGAATCACTGACCAGATGCAATGGCCGAATCGGTAAGAGCGCAGGCTTCTTGTGCGGAAGGTCAGTCAGATCGAAACCTGGCAAACTCAAACCAATGATTTCCTAAATTGATACTTGTCGCTACCTAGCCAGGCGTCCAGCATTATTAGGATAGAGCAAGGACTGGTTAGCTCAGTGTCAGGATATTGTGACTGAGTGGGAAACAGGGTCAGGGTGCTGGTTGCCAGGTATCCCATTGGGCAGCGCTATAGACTCGCCATGACTGTGGCGCGCCATCCCAACTTGATGCCCCTCCTGATATGACTTTAGATGTTGCCAGGATGTTGAACCCCAATAAATAAACTATAAAGCAATCACGGGAAAGCTTTGGTCACCAGTGAGTTCTCCTGCTCAGATGGTTGTCTGTCCTTGCAACATCTCAGGTCATATCAAGACGGGTACCGACATGTGACAGGGCGCACTAATGGCGGTTTACCATTTAGATCACAGCTGGAGGTGGCTTGTGAAATTACTGTTCTGTAAAATACACTCGTAGGTAGTGAAGGTGATGGGGGGGGGGGGCGGAGAACAAAGAAATACATTAGCAGAAAAAGTCCACACCAAAGGCAATCATTTGCCAATTCGTGCTCGGAGGAAACACGATTATAGGCATGTTCAATTTAGTAATGCGGAATTATGCAAATCGCAGACAACGTGGTGCCAAATGGTTGCCTGCAATGTATGCACGGAACCCCTGGTGGTTGTGCTGGGAACTAATCTGGGGAATTAGTACTTTACAGCAGAGCGTTCCCCTCACCCCGTCCCTCCTCCTCTTCATTCCTCCTCCTATCCTTCCTTCTGCCATTTATTCTCCTCGAACATTCCTTCCCTCCTTCCTCTTCTTTGCTCTCGCTCCTTCGCTCTTTCCTTCCCTCCCACCTTCCTTCCTTCCACCATTCCTTCTCTCGCACCTTCCCTTTGATGTTCTCGCCTTCCCTCCTTCCTTCTCTCCCATCTTCCCTTCGACCATCTCTCCTTCCCTCCTTCCTTCCTTCCTTCTCTCCCATCTTCCCTTTGACGTTCTCTCCTTACCTCTTTCCTTCCTTCTCTCCCACCTTCCCTTTGATGCTCTCTCCTTCCTTCCTTCCTTCTCTCCCATCTTCCCTTCGACCATCTCTCCTTCCCTCCTTCCTTCCTTCCTTCTCTCCCTTCTTCCCTTTGATGTTCTCTCCTTCCCTCCTTCCTTCCTTCTCTCCCACCTTCCCTTTGACGTTCTCTCCTTCCCTCCTTCCTTCCTTCTCTCCCATCTTCCCTTCGCCCATCTCTCCTTCCCTCCTTTCTTCCTTCCTTCTCTCCTACCTTCCCTTTGACGTTCTCTCCTTCCCTCCTTCCTTCCTTCTCTCCCATCTTCCCTTTGACGTTCTCTCCTTCCCTCCTTCCTTCCTTCTCTCCCACCTTCCCTTTGACGTTCTCTCCTTCCCTCCTTCCTTCCTTCTCTCCCATCTTCCCTTCGCCCATCTGTCCTTCCCTCATGTCTTCCTTCCTTCTCTCCCACCTTCCCTTTGACGTTCTCTCCTTCCCTCCTTCCTTCCTTCTCTCCCATCTTCCCTTCGCCCATCTCTCCTTCCCTCCTTTCTTGCTTCCTTCTCTCCTACCTTCCCTTTGACGTTCTCTCCTTCCCTCCTTCCTTCCTTCTCTCCCATCTTCCCATTGACGTTCTCTCCTTCCCTCCTTCCTTCCTTCTCTCCACCTTCCCTTTGACGTTCTCTCCTTCCCTCCTTCCTTCCTTCTCTCCATCTTCCCTTCGCCCATATCTCCTTCCCTCCTTTCTTCCTTCCTTCTCTCCCACCTTCCATTTGACGTTCTCTCCTTCCCTCCTTCCTTCCTTCTCTCCCATCTTCCCTTCGCCCATCTCTCCTTCCTCATTTCTTCCTTCCTTCTCTCCCACCTTCCCTTTGACATTCTCTCCTTCCCTCCTTCCTTCCTTCTCTCCCATCTTCCCTTCGCCCATATCTCCTTCCCTCCTTTCTTCCTTCCTTCTCTCCCACCTTCCATTTGACGTTCTCTCCTTCCCTCCTTCCTTCCTTCTCTCCCATCTTCCCTTCGCCCATCTCTCCTTCCCTCATTTCTTCCTTCCTTCTCTCCTACCTTCCCTTTGACGTTCTCTCCTTCCCTCCTTTCTTCCTTCCTTCTCTCCCATCTTCCCTTTGACGTTCTCTCCTTCCCTCCTTCCTTCCTTCTCTCCCATCTTCCCTTCGCCCATCTCTCCTTCCCTCCTTTCTTCCTTCCTTCTCTCCCACCTTCCCTTTGACGTTCTCTCCTTCCCTCCTTCCTTCCTTCTCTCCCATCTTCCCTTCGCCCATCTCTCCTTCCGTCATTTCTTCCTTCCTTCTCTCCCACCTTCCCTTTGACGTTCTCTCCTTCCTTCCTTCTCTCCCATCTTCCCTTCGCCCATCTCTCCTTCCCTCCTTTCTTCCTTCCTTCTCTCCTACCTTCCATTTGACGTTCTCTCCTTCCCTCCTTTCTTCCTTCCTTCTCTCCCATCTTCCCTTCGACCTTCTCTCCTTCCTTCCTTCCTTCCTTCACTCCTTCTGTCCTTCCCACCCACACCCCCTTCTTTCTTCACTCCTTCCTTCCTTCCCTCCTCCATTCCCTTCCACCTTCACTCCTTCTGTCCTTCCCTCCACCATTCTATCCCTCCCACCATGAGAGTACTGTACAACTGACGACACAGTATTGTGACAGTGATGATACCATACTATGACAGTGATGAGACAGTACTGTGACAATGGTGAGACAGTACTCTAACACTTATGAGACAATCGTGTGAAAGTTGTGAAGCAGACTGTGACATTGTGAAGCAGACTGTGACAGTGCTGAAACTGAACTGTGATAGTGGTGAACCAGTATTGTCAAAACTGTGACAGCGGTGGATACAGTAATTTGACAGTGGTGACACAGCGCTGTAACAGTGGGTAAAATATTCCGATATTCGGCATAGGGGAGAATGCAAAAGTTATATTACTGATCGGTGTACATGACCAGGTGCATGTAGGTATATATATATGTATGGGTTGGTGGTGCCTGAGTGGGATGTAAATAGACATAGTGGTGCTGGCAGGTCTGGGTGTGAGTGCACTCAGGGCCTACCCCCTCTGCTGGGATAGGGATCACCACAATCAAAGGTCAAGGTTGGTGGTGGCCATGGGGCCATAGGGCTTGTGGTGGTGGGCAGACCACTGGTATCCATGGGGACAAGGATTGCTGGATCCCTATTGGTAGGGCCAAGGGGTGGGATGATACTCTACAATGAACCCATGTAACCATATAAATAATAAACCAGAGGGCTGGACTCTCTCTTCTTCTTTACACTTTATACTCTTCCTTTCTCTTTGTCTGTATTGATTTCACCATAGCCTGCCTACACAGCCACAGATTCGAGCATTGGACTTTACAAAACTGGTGACCACATACTCTATGGGTAGAGAACTATCAGGGTTTGGAACTACAGACTACACAGATCATTAGAAATCGAATGACAGATCATCAAATATGGCACTTTAGCCACATTTCTCATTTTAAGAAATCAATGGAAAAAAAATATTAAGTGTCAATATTTTTGAAAATTATACATATTTCCGCCTTGAATAATTGTGAGCTGGTTCTATGGGTATAATTTCCTATGAATAAAGCAGATCTTATGCCTGTCACACTATGCCAGATTGAGCAATGGACAGAATTGTCTAGTCCGGTGGTGATAAGTGTCAAGGTGTTGTGACATCGGGTCTACGAATGGACATGAAACGGACATGAAACGGACATGAAACGGATATCAAACGGACATGAATGGATAGCCAACGGACGAAACAAAATCAAACCAGACAAGAACCGTCGACGTCAGTCCGGTGGCATCCATTCCTAGTTTTGTGCATGTTCAAAACTTGTACGGACACAAACTGGACATTGTTCGTTTTCTGTCCGCTTCCCCCAATCCGGTGAGGTGCGACAGGGCCTTTAAATTTGTATAGTCCGATTAAAACATCAACTTTTCAAAAGCAAAACAATTATCTAGATTTAAAGCTACATAATCCACGCTGGATAATGGTGCATTTATTAAGTATGTATTGCCAGATAAAAGAGCATATTAAGTCAATTTAATCAAACCTGACAGTGCAGGTTCTATGATGCCGCATCGTACGCTCGATGCTTCACAACATGGCGACCGCGGTGCAGCGTACACGTCATCGCTCATTATTTTGGCGGGAATCTTGCGGGAACCTAAAACCTCAGCAGACGTTGTTTACACCGGAAGTCCCGTGACGTCACACTTCCCTAATCACTGATGGCGGGAGGCGATGTTTTTCTATCTATGCACTTCCGTGCTCGGGGGGACCCACTTACCGTTTAGTTGTCAAACCGATTCAACGACAATGACGTCACGCCGACGTAATATCCGCGGGGCAGGTCCATTGTGCATGACGTCACGCCACGTAACAGGACAGTTCGGCGGGGTCTGACGTCATTGTGAACTATGTCTTGTCTATTCTACCTCGCAGCAGAAACGAGGTCTCAGTCATGACGTCACAAATTGTTAAATGTCACACGGCTTATGTTGAGTCTCTCTATTTTCTCACTACCTCTCTCTGGCTCTATCAAAATATACGAGTCTAATGATGTAGACCTATTCGTTGATGTAACAATGTTTGTTTTTTGTTGTTTTACGTCCTAGTAACATCTGAGGTCATATCAGGACAGCTGATGTGACACAGACATGTGCGAATGTTGACTCTCTTTCTCTCTCTAGCTCTCAGTGATAAAAGTGGTCTCCGGGAAAAAAAGCGGAAATGCTGATGTTCTCCCATAGGTTTAGCATTGTCAGGGAATCGCGGAAAATTCCCGGAAGTTAGCTATCATATATATTGGTATACACTGATAGTGCTGCGCCATTTGAAGCATGTATTAGTAGTATACGCTTATAGTGCTGCGGCATCTGCACTAGATATTAGGATACGCTGATGGTGTTGCAGCATAAAACAGTAGAGCCTATATGTTAATCGTGCTGCAGGATTGCGTGTCATGCATTTATTTACCCTGCTCATAACGGATAAGTGTCTTAACACTTGTTTTCATCGCTGGGCAGCACTAGTCCAATTTGATTAAAATCCTTTGAATTTAGTTTTTCGTAATAATTTAGGTTGTCATACTTCATGTTTATGGGAGCAGACGAGATGGCCGAATGAGTTAGAGCGTCTGTCTCCTGTGTTGGTTCGAACCCTGGTCGAGACAACCCAATGACTTAAAAATTGATACTTGTTGCTTCCTAGCCTGGTGCCTGGCATTATTAGGATAGCACAAGGACTGGTTGGCTCAGTGTCAGGATAATGTGACTGAGTGAGATATCAGGTCATGGTGCTGGCGGCCTGGTCTTCCAGTGTGGCAGCACTATAAAGATGCCATGAGTGTGCACTGTCACAAGTCAATACCCGTCCTGATATGACCTTAGATGTTGCTAGGACATAAAACAACAACAACCAACAACAACATCTTGTTTATGGTTTGTAACTGTATGTAGATTGCAAGTATATTGCTGTATTCGCTAATGTAACAAAGGCATGTGCGAATCTTGACTCTCTTTCTCCTTCTCTCTAGTTCTATCTCTCGATCTATCAAAATATCCAAGTATATTGCTGTATTCACTGATGCAATGAATACATGTGCGAATATTGACTCCCTCTCTTTCTAGCTTTCTCTGGCTCTACCTGTCGCTCTATCAAAGTATAGGAATATATTGCTGTATTCGCTGATGTAACGCATACCGATGCAAATGTTGTCTCTGGCTTTCTATTACTCTCTCTAGCTCTCTCTCTTTCTCTTTCACGCTCTAGTTATATTTCTCGCTCTATCAAAATATATGAGTATCTCGTGGGGGTGATGAAAATGGGAAATACTGCACCTAGAGCGGACTCGAACCCACATCTCTTTGCATTCCGGGCCAGTGTGCTAACCATTACACCACCTAGGCTCCCTGATATCAACACACTCCCCACGCCTACCTGCCTATGTGGTTACTTGCCTGAGAGGTCAGTGCAGACCACTACACTCGTCCCCCTGGAATTGTAAGTCTTGTAATGCTTACAATTACATACATACAGGCAATGCACTAACACATACACAGGGTAGGTTCAACAACCATACAGCGCAAAGCTTGTACAGGATCCTGATCACGGCAACCAGTGTCGTGGGGGTGATGACAATGGGAAATACTGCGCCTAGAGCGGGACTCGGACCCACATCTCTTTGCATTCCGGGCCAGTGTGCTAACCATTACACCACCTAGGCTCCCTGATATCAACACACTCCCCACGCCTACCTGTCTATGTGGTTACTTGCCTGAGAGGTCAGTGCAGCCTACTACAAGTATATGGCTGTATTCGCTAATACAACAAATACATGTGTGAATATTTACTCATTGCTCTACCTCTCACTCTATCAAATTATAGGAGTATATTGCTGGATTCTCAATGTAACGTCATGTGCGAATGCTGACTCTCTCTTTCTCTTTCTCTCTCTAGCTCTACCTCTCACTCGATCAAAATATAGCAGTGTACTCATGTATACTCCGATGCAGCAAATGCAGGTGCGAATACTGACTCTCTCTCTCACTGGCTCTACCACTTACTTACTTACGCCTACTGCCCAACTTTGGGCATAGGCCACAAACAAGGGCTCTTCAGTTATCCCGGTCCTGGCCCATCTTCTCCAGCTGTCTCCATGTATGGCCAGACCTCTTCCCATCTGCGGCTCTACAACTGACACCCTCAAAATATAGCAGTCTATTGTTGTACTCGCTGATGTAACAAATATGGCCTACATGTGTGAATATGTACTCTCTCTCTCTGGCTCTACCTCTGGTTCTATCAAATTATACGAGTATGTCGCTGTATTCGCTGATCTAACAAATACAGGTGCGAACGCTAATATTATGACAACATTGTAGGTACAAGAATTTTAGCATGAAATGATTTCAACCCGAAAGAAGTGAAACGCAAATGCATTTCAAGGCGAAAGGATTTCAAGGCAAAATATTTGTTGTCGGTTTGTTGTTGATTAGCAACATCTAAGGTCATATCAGGACTGGTATGGACTTGTGACAGTACACACTCATGGCAACTTTATAGTGCTGCCCCACTGGCAAATCAGGCCGTGGGCACAATGACCTGATATCCCACTAAGTCACATTATCCTGACACTGAGCTAACCAGTCCTTGCCCTCTCCTATTAATGCTGAGCGCCAGGCTAGGAAGTGACAAGTATAAATTTTAAAGTCATTGGTTTGACTGGACCGGGAACCAAACTCCCAACCTTCCGCACCTGAGGCCCTAGGTCTACCGATTAGGCCACCACGCTAAGGCGAAAGAATTTCAACGCTAAAGAAATTCAATGCTAAAGAATTTCAACGCTAAAGAATTTCAACATGAAAGAATTTCAACGCGAAAGAATTTCAACGCGAAAGAATTTCAACGCGAAAGAATTTCAAAGCGAAAGAATTTCAACGCGAAAGAATTTCAACGCGAAAGAATTTCAACGCGAAAGAATTTCAATGCGAAAGAATTTTAATGGAGAAGAATTTAAAGACAAAAGTGCTAAAATGCAAAATAATTTAAACATTACCAAATTCAAACAGGGGAGAAGACAATCTGGCTGAGACGAACTACAGACGGCAGTGTCTGCCACCCTTCACAATCCCCTCTTTCCGCCAGGTGGCGCCCCCTAGGTCACGTGCTCATCTCGGCGCTACTCTAGCACCGGCCGCCATTACTATTCCAGCGGCGCAGGGTAATTATGCGCATAATTAATCAGCATGCGCATACTTAATTAGCCTCAGATGCGCCTCGATAGGCTTCTGGTATTCTTCGGCAGAGGAGGAGAGCACTGTTGCGCCCGCTATGTGAATTACAAAAACTGCAATTTATACTAAGGCCAACAGAACACTGCCTCGCTGTACAGCTATGTAGGATCTGAAACCAGACGCGATGACCGAATGTTTTGGTTCGTCGTGGTATTCAAACTCGCGGGTTCAAACTCTGTCCGAGTCAACCCAATGACTTAAAAAGTGATACTTTGTCACTACCTAGCCTGGCACTCGGCATTATTAGGATAGGACAAGGAGCATTAGAATGAGGAAGACCAATTATCCACGATTGAAATCGTCCCTGCTTCGACTAACATATACAACAAAAACCGCAAATCTTCCTGCAGAATTGTATAGTTTAGTAGATTTAGCGCATGCTGTGCACGGCTAAAGCTAGGCTCCGCATCAATCCCTGGACCAATATTGTGTTGAGCTGTCATTATATGTATATTCAAGGTCCCTGACTATATTCGAGACTGTGTATATATTTGCATCCTCTGCTATATTCCAGTCTTGTGCATGGTCCCATTTCAATATAGTGATGCCATTTGATGGAATCCATCAGTACCATTTTGTGGTAAACCATATGGGGGCCACTATGTAATGGCAGAGTGGATTTAACAACACTCGTCATTATGTCACTCAAAATGGATGCCACTCCGGTCGAAGTGACCAAAGTTAGTAAAAAACCATTAAAATTAATATGAAATGGGGGTCACACAAAAACGATGTTATTAACAACCCGCACATGGCAAAACATCAGTGGAGTATGATAATGCAAATTGGCAGCGCCAATTGACAGAGGAGTAGTGATCAGAATGACTCTAAATCTTAAGCCCCTATCACACTTTGCCGGATTGAGCAACGGACAGAATTGTCTAGTCCGGTGGTGTCTGGGCATGATAAGTATCAAAATGTATTAAAATGTGTCAAAATGTTGCGATATCGGGTCAAAGGCCGCCGGACGAACGGACATGGAAAGTTTTTTGCATGTTTTTTGCATGTTCAAAACTTGTAACGGATCTGGCTGGATATCAACGGATATGCAACAGATATGCTACACATATGCAACAGACAGAAACTGGACTTAGCCGGATATCAACAGACTTTGTTTGGTTTCTTTCCGCTTCCTCAATCCGGCGAGGTCTGACAGGGGCTTTAACCAGCATTCGATATTATATATATAATAACTGCGCCTTATAACGAGGTGCAAGAAGAGGACCATATCGCTACGCCACTGGGCCTAATACTAATAAAGTCAGCCAGCAGAGGAGGAATGCAAAACTGCTAGGTTCATGAGGAGGGTGTGCCAAAAACTGATTCCTACCCACAGAGAGGGAGCGCCCCCGTAATCATCATCATCATCATGCTGTCGGTCGCGATGCGACAAAGACTCCTTCCATTACTTGACTGCCGCTCTCCATTTAGCTCTCTGCTGTGAGAGTTGCATCCAGGAGTTGGTCTTAATGTCTCTTAGCTTCAGGTTTCCCTTGATGGTATATGCCATCTATATCGACTGCGAAATTGCGTTTCATTCTAATAAGACCTTTGTGAAACTGCAACTTGTATCAGTAAATTCACTCGACATAGGAGGAACATATGACTGCACCATATATGTTGACTATGAAATGTTTATATTAATAGGGCTTTTTAGCAGAGGAGGATCGCATCAGTGCGCCATCTTTTACTAAACCCTTAGTTAGAAGCCCCAAGTAGCCCTCTGCAGAAGCAAGCTTTAAAATATACCGCGGAGCGCGGCTCTTAAACTTGTTTGACATATTTTCTACCATATTTGAACAGATGCTCGAGTCAACCCAATAATTTTAAAATGCATACTTGTCCCTTCCTAGCCAGGCACTCAGCATTATTAGGATAGGGCAAGGACTGGTTGGCTGAGTGTCAGGATAATGTGACTGAGTGGGATATCAGGTCACTGTGCTGGTGGCCTGGTCTCCCAGTGGAGAAGCACTATAAAGTAGCCATGAGTACATACTGTCACAAATCATTACCCATCCTGATATGACCTGATATGTTGCTAGGACGTAAACAAGCAAAAAACAAATCAAACAAAACAATACCGCAACAACAACAAACTATCCAGAGTGTGGGGACAAACATAGCTGAGCCTGTCTCAACATGTGATAACTCTCTTTTTTGTTGTCCAGTGTAACGATTGACACAAAACAGCACAGAAATGGTTACACTGACAACACAAGGACATTTGCTTCAAATCAATATGTATTCTATTAGGATTATAAAACACCATAAATCAATTTATCCTGAGCAAATGCATAAGCAGATAGTATGTTGATTGTTACAATGGACAAAGTTTTGTCCCATATTACTTTTCACCTTTTAGGACAGGTTCAGCTACCTGGTCGCCGTGACATATCGCCCACTTGTGCCGGCAAGGCATGAAAGCACCATCAATCACTCATCATTCACTCATCAATCTGATCCAACCTGTCCTCGCCTTTTCCTAGCATTACCCAGAACAAGTTTAGTTAGCAGACAAGTACCGATGTTGCGAGTCTTTGGTCTGACCCAGTCGGGGATCGATCCCACGAGACACCCACATGAGAGAGCGGGTGCCCAATTCCTGCAGCCATCCATATATTAGCCCCGTCCTGATATGACCTTAGATGTTGCTAGGACGTAAAACAACAATAAACAAACCATATATTGGCTTCTATGGATAATGGGTTGATGCTCATATATTTGTTTGTTGGGGGGTTTACGTCCTGGCAACAAATAAGGTCATATCAGGACAGGTACCGACTTGTTGTGACAGTGCATACTCATGGCGACTTCATAGTGCAGCCCCACTGGAAGACAAGGCCATCAGCACCATGACCTGATATCCCACTCGGTCACATTATCCTGATACGGAGCGAGCCAGTCCTTGCCCTATCCTATTAATGCTGAACGCCAGGCCAGAAAGCGACAAGTATCAATTTAGTAAATTATTGGTTTGACTCAATTGGTGATGATGATCATATAAAAATGAAAACTTGTTTTACTCTCCACCACCAGATGACGCCCTGATGCTGCTTAGTCTTCGATTGTTTGTTTGGGTTTTACATCCTAGCAACATCTGACGTCATAGCAGACATATTAGGCCAGATAAGAAACACAGTGCAGCACATACCGCAACACAATCTCATCAAGGATTCTCATTTCGTACCGTCATGACAAACCTCTGCAACTGCGTTGTAAACAGGTTCAATCCCCTCAGGCTGCTACCAATCAGGTGCTAGATCCCCTTGCATTGTTGTTCTGTTCCTGGTCCCCGCTACTTCCCTGATGGGTAACAAATATTTTCTTTATAGCTTACAGGAGAGATCGATAGGGGAACGCTTGATACTTTCGCTTACGCCACTGAGGAGTGTTATCCTAACAGGTCAGTCAGTGGGTTTCATACGAATAGCTAGTAGTGTAGTTAGTTCTACATCTATAGGCCAGTTAGTAGAGTCCATATGTGTAGCTAGTTAGTGTAGTTGTAACATCCAAAGACCAGTCAGTGGGTTCATGTGTAAAACTGGTTAGTGTAGTTCTACATCCATAGGCCAGTCAGTGAGGTGCATGAGTACAGCTAGTTAGCGTAGTTCTACATCCAGAGGTCAGTCAGTTGGGTTCATGTGTATATCTAGTTAGTGTAGTTCTACATCCATAGACCACTCAGTGAGGTTCATCTGTATAGCTAGTTAGCATAGTTCTACATCCATAGGGCAGTCAGTGGGTTTCACGTGTATGTCTAGTTAGTGTAGTTCTACATCCATAGACCAGTCAGTGGGGTTCACGTGTAGATCTAGTTAGCCTAGTTCTACATCCATAGGACAGTCAGTTGGTTTCATGTGTATATGTAGTTAGTGTAGTTCTACATCCATAGGCCAGTCAGTGGGGTTCACGTGTAGATCTAGTTAGCGTAGTTCTACATCCATAGGTCAGTCAGTTGGTTTCATGTGTATATCTAGTTAGTGTAGTTCTACATCCATAGGCCAGTCAGTGGGGTTCACGTGTATAGCTATTTAGTGTAGTTGTAAATCGATAGGCCAGTCAGTGGGTTTCACATGTATATCTAGTTAGTGTAGTTCTACATCCATAGGTCAGTCAAGGGAGTTCATGTGTATAGTTAGTGTAGTTCTACATCCATAGGCCAGTCAGTGAGGTTCATGTGTACATCTAGTTAGCGTAGTTCTACATCCATAGTCCAGTCAGTGGGGTTCATGTGTATAGCTAGTTAGTGTATTTCTACATCCATAGGCCAGTCAGTGAGGTTCACATGTACAGCTAGTTAGCGCAGTTCTACATCCATAGTCCAGTCAGTGGGGTTCATGTGTATAGCTAGTTAGTGTAGTTCTACATCCATAGGCCAGTCAGTGAGGTTCATGTGTACAGCTAGTTAGCATAGTTCTACATCGATAGTCCAGTCAGTCAGGTTCATGTGTATAGCTAGTTAGCGTAGTTCTACATCCATAGACCAGTCAGTGAGGTTCACATGTACAGCTAGTTAGCGTAGTTCCACATCCATAGACCAGTCAGTGGGGTTCATGTGTATAGCTAGTTAGTCTAGTTCTACATCCACAGGCCAGTCAGCTGTGTCCATATCAATAGCTAAGTAATGTAGTTCTAAAGAAACAAGCTCTAAGTGACGCAAACGTGGAGCAACCTGCCGGAGTGGCCGAATGAGTTGAGTGTCCATCCCCTGTTTTGGGAGATCGGGGGCTCCGAACCCATCAGATCGTGGGTTCAAAGCCTGGTCAAATCAAAGCGATGGCTTAAAAATTGATACTTGTCGCTTCCTAGACTGGCACTCTACATTACTAGGATAGGGCAAGGACTGGTTCGCTTAGTGACAGGATAATGTGACTGAGTGGGACATCAGGTCATGGTGCTGGTGGCCTGATTTCCCAGTGGGGCAGCACTATAAAGTTGCCATGAATGCGCACTGTCACAAATCGGTACCCGTCCTGGTATGATCTTAGATGTTGCTAGGACGTAAAAACACAACCCACAAACAAACACACATGCCCCAGCAGGAAGATTGTGTGACTTAATGTGATCGCCAATTAAACAATTGTTACAAAAGATACCTAATAGTAATAATACCCTCAGTTGTTTTTATATCGGATTCTTCTTCATATACAGCTAATGGTTGGTTGGTTGTTGGGGTTTTACGTCCTGGCGACGACTAAGTTCATATCAGGACAGTTACCGACTTGTGACAGTGCGTATTCATGGCGACTTTATAGTGCTGCCCCACTGAGGAATCAGGTATTTTGGCATGACCCGATATCCCACTCAGTCATATTATCCTGACACTGAGCTAACCAGTCTTTGTCCTATCCTATTAATGCCAAGGGCCAGGCTAGAAAGTGACAAGTATCAGTTGTATAAGTCTTTGGTTTGAATCGACCGGGAACGAAACTCTCGATCTCCCGCACACGAGGCCTGCACTCTACCCATTTGGCCGCCGCGCCCGGTATACAGCTAATGCATTAGTTTGTTTGTTGTTGTTTTACAACTTGGCAACATCTAAGGTCGTATGAGGATGGGTACCGACTTGTGACCGTGCACACTCATGGAGACTTTATAGTGCTACTCCACTGGAAGACCAGGCCACCAACAACATGACCTGATATCCCACTCAGTCACATTATCTTGATACTGACCCAACCAGTCCTTGCCCTATCCTAATAACGCTGAGCGCCAGGCTAGGAAGCGACAAGTATCAATTTTGAAGTCATTGGTTTGACTCGACCAAGGTTCGAACCCACGACCCCACGATCTACCAACACGGGAGACGGACCCTCTAACTCATTCGGCCATCCCGTCTGGTCTGCTGATGCATTATATATAATATATATATATATATGCACATATGCGCATGCCTGCTGATGCTCGCGTCTGCCGCTAGAGGGCACCATTAGCACGGCCCTTCTTCTCAGACCGAGGCTGCTTTGAAGAAGGTTACCCACTTACTAACTCACCGTCGATCAAATTTCATGTTGGATATTTAGTAAACGGAGAGACTGCAACAATAACCCATTAAAACCTTCTCGGAAAATGTTCGCGACATGAACCCATAAAGCAGATCGTGATCTAGATCTGATTAATTAGTTATTATATCTAATTATTTGATAAGAGATCATTTATAATTATCTTCATCATGCATCATCAGACTTGTATGCAGAGTACACTATTTAAAGGTAGGATTCCAAACATGCGTTAAGCTAAGATTCCTTATACATGGTATGTGGCAGGCGGCATGCAGCATGCAAATGTTGTATATGTGGCATAGATATATGCCAACCCCCCAAATGTTGGGGTTTTCCTCCAAATTTGTGAAGGAACAGTATTGTTTTCTATGGAAAACGCAACAGTATGCGCATTCGCATGCCACACCGATCGGTCCATGGGTCGATCCATTTGCCGCATTCGCATTCGCATTCGCATTCACATTTGCATTTGCATTCGCATTCACATTCGCATTCGATTCGCATTCAGACGTATCGAAGCACCACTATTCATTTACATGCTTTTCGATTTTTATTCACATTCACATTTGCATTCTCATTCGCATTCGCATTCGCATTCGCATTCGCATTCGCATTCGCATTCGCATTCACATTTGCATTCGCATGCCACATACTGCAAATAAGGAATCTTAGCTTATGTGGTATGCGGTACGCAGTATGCGTTATGATGTATGTGTTATGCTGTATGCGGTATGCGGTATGTGGTATGTGTTATGCGGCATGTGTTATGTGGCATGCGTAATGCAGTATGCGTTATGCATCATGCGTTACGAGTTATGCGTTATGTGGTATGCATTATCCGTTATGCGGTATGCACTATGCAAATGCGTATGAAGTACGTGGTGACTTTTCGCTGTTTATATTGGAAACAGTGCACTCAGTTTGCATTTGCACTGGATCGGTACATGGAGCGATTGGTGCAAATGCAAACCGAGTGTGCCATTTCCAACACAAACAGCGAAAAATCTCCACAAACATAGTACACATTCACATACCGCATACCACATACCACATACCGCATATATGGAATCCTGGTTTTAAGAACCCTTTAGACCAACAAAAAAAAGATGGACGCATCAGAAAATAAAATGTTGATTTTTTACCATGAAATGTTGCGTAGAAATAAATCAATGTTCAGTTGATGTTTTTCTTAAAGTTGCAAAGTCCGATGGGTTTTGAGTTTCTGTCATTTTCTGAGATAAACATATTAGGCTGATCGTTATGATCTACCCTACTTTCATTTGAAGTAACTTTTATTTTAAATAGCTAACTTTTGAGATATTTGAAGTGCAAACAAGCGAAATTAGTTTTGGCAAGCTTACCAAAACTCTGACACCATATGTGGTGACAAATGTTTAACAAGTGCACCAGTATTTAAGTTAGATATGTAGAAGCAGATTGAGATAAATATTTTGGTTTTGAAAATTTGATGCTTCATCGGACTTATGCAGCTTTAAAAGGTCACTTGTGATAGCTAATGTGTGGCACAAAACATATATGTGTGATTAATACAAAGCGATTTCTCCGATACCGATATTGAAAAGATAGAGAGAGATTTAGAGATACAGACAGAGGGTTGGTTCGTTCGCCGGTTGTTGGAGTCCTGCCAACATCTAAGGTCATATCAGCATGGATACTGACTTGTGACAGTGCGCTCTCATGGTAACTTTATAGCGCGGCCACACTCAGAGAACAGGCCACCAGCACACATCACATGATGGTCCACTCATTCACATTATCCTGACACCCAGCCAACCAGTTCTTGTCATCCTATTAATGCTCAGCGCCAAGCTAGGAAGTGACAAGTATCAATTTTGTAAGTCGTTGGTTTGACTCGACCGGGAATTGAACCCTCGACCTTCCACTCTGGTGGCTTGCACTGTATCGATTCCATCGCGCCCGGTTAGAGACAGGGAGACAGAGAGACACAGAAAGAAACAGAGAGACAGAGACAGGCAGAGGGACAGACATAGACAGACATATACAACAGAGAGACATATACAGACACAGTGACATAGACAGACAGAGACCGACAGACACAGAGAGAGACATCGAGAGTGAGACATACAGAGAGAGACACAGAGAGACATACAGACACAGAGAGACACAGAGAGACAGCCATATAGGAAGACATACAGGGAGAGATAGAGAAAGACAGACAGAGACAGAAACAGAGACGGAGAGAGACATAGATACCAACCGAGAGAGGCACAGATATACACAGAGAGACACAGGGAGTAACAGAGAGAGATATAGGCACATGGACATACATAGACAGACAGAGTCAGAGAGACAGCGACAGACAGACAGGGATAGATAGAGAAAGAAAGAGAGACAGAAAGACAGAGAACGACAGATGACCGACACAGAGACGAAAAGAGACAGAGAGAGACACACAGATATACACAGAGATACAGAGTTTGTTTGTTGTTGTTTTACGTGCTGGCAACATATACGGCCATATCAGGACGGGTACCGACTTGGGACAGTGCGCACTCATGGCAACTTTATAGTGCTGCCCCACTGGAAGACCAGGCCACCAGCACCATGACCTGATATCCCACTCAGTCACATTATCCTGACACTGAGCCAACCAGTCCTTGCCCCATCCTAATAATGCCGAGCGCCAGGCTAGGAAGTGACAAGTATCAATTTTTATGTAATTGGTTTGACTCGACGAGAGTTCGCACCCACGACCCCACAAACTACCAACATGGGAGACGGACTCTCTAACCCATTCGGCCATCCCGTCTGGTCAGATACACAGAGAGACACAGACATAGTCAGAGAGAGTCAGAGTGTGTCAAATCGGGAAACATACATACATGTATTAGTCTCGCTTTGTTGTATGATTTCTTAGGAAAACACGGCCACAGAAGGCAATTAGCGTAAATCGACAATGAGGCTGGGACGCTGATGGCAGATGCTGGCGTCACGTGGCCGACCGAGCGTGTTTCAGCCAATGGGTAGACGGGAAGCCAGATGGATTGGAATGGGTCTTTTTCTCAACCCCGCAATTAAAATTCTTTTTAGTCATTGTTATTTTGTGTGTGTGTGTTTTTTTCCCCTTTGTAAGTTACAAATTAATTGTCTGTTCTACATTGCTGACTTATGGTTCGAGCTTACTTTCTAAACATTCATGTCTCCTCCAGAAAATAGGGTTTTATATTATCAAATATATTAAATAAATACTATATAGATACCATATATATATATGTATATGGTCTATAATAACACTATGGTAATATAAATAAGGTCACTCTGCCCAAACAGTTCTGTTCAGAACTGCTGCACACCTAAGGATACGCATATTACAATTAGTCCATGTAATAGTCTGCACTGACCTCTCAGACTCCATAGCTAGGTAAATGCGGAGAGGGTGATTGTATCTGGGAGCCTAGGTGGTGTAATGTTTAGGATGCTCGCCCCGGAATCGCAAGAAGTGTGGGTTTAAATCCTGCTCTTGGTGTATTGCATAACATTTAGTGTGACTGGATGAAGACAGAGGACAAATATGTATACTTAGTCGGAGCAGATGACAATAATGGACGCGGTTGGCTATAATTAAAGCAGAAGCCATTAACTTACATTTAGCCAAAGCAGACACATCAATATGACCAGCGGACAATGGATGACAATGACAGCAGACAACATTAATTCACATTTAGTCAGAGCAGATGACATCAATGTGACCAGTTGAGGATGGATTAAAATGACAGCAGACAACATTAATTCACATTTAGCCAAAGCACACAACATCAATGAGACCAGCGGAGAATGGACGACAATGACAGCAGACAACATTAATTCACATTTAGTCAGAGCAGACGACAGGAATGAGACCAGCAGAGAATGGATGAAAATGACAGCAGACAACATGCATTTACATTTAGTCAGAGCAGATGACATCAATGTGACCGGTTGAGAATGGATGAAAATGACAGCAGACAACATTAATTCACATTTAGCCAAAGCACACAACATCAATGAGACCAGCGGAGAATGGATGACAATGACAGCAGACGACATTAATTCACATTTAGTCAGAGCAGACGACATCAATGAGACCAGCGAAGAATGGATGACAATGACAGCAGACAACATGCATTTACATTTAGTCAGAGCAGATGACATCAATGTGACCGGTTGAGAATGGATGAAAATGACAGCAGACGACATGAATTTACATTTGGTCAGAGCAGATGACATCAATGTGACCAGTTGAGAATGGATGAAAATGACAGCAGACGACATGAATTTACATTTGGTCAGAGCAGATGACATCAATGTGACCAGCGGAGAATGGAGGAAAATGACAGCAGACGACATGACATTACATTTAGTCAGAGCAGACGACATCAATGTGACCAGCGGAGAATGAATGAAAATGACAGCAGACAACATTAATTTACATTTACTCAGAGCAGACGACATCAATGTGACCAGCGGAGAATGAATGAAAATGACAGCAGACAACATTAATTTACATTTAGTCAGAGCAGATGACATCAATGTAACCGGTCGGCAATGGATTAAAACAGACAGCGTCTCCAGTTTTCCACACCTCCCCCCCCCCGCCTTTTGAATATTCAGTAAGGACCCCCCCCCCTCCCATGCCTGCACTATCTAGATAAGTTCTCTCGAAATGAGGTCCTAAATTAAAACCTAATCGTTATCTAATGTCTGGGATTAGAACACGGCACCCTAGTGAATGTAAACATTCCTAGATGCTCCCGCTCCCACATTCCGTCTGAGAACAAAAAATAACATGAAACATAAAATATACCCAACACTGATGTAAACAACAACAACAACAAAACACACACACACACACAAACAAAACATCACAAGAACATTTTTTGTCTGTTTGTTGTTTTACGTCCTAGCAACATCTAAGGTCATATCAGGACGGGTACCGACTTGTAACAGTGCGCAACCATGGCGACTTTATAGTGCTGCCCCACTGGGAGACCAAGGAAATCGATTACAGAATTTTCAAATTAAATATGTTTTTGTTGTTGTAAATATAGTTTATTCATAGAATAAAGTCGTTTGGTTTTGTTTATTGTGTGTATTGGGGTTTTTCGTTCTATCTATATCCCTGAGGAATCCTTTATGGATCTTGATATCCTACTAACATCTAAAGTCATATCAGAAAGAAGTACCGATTTGGGACAATGCGCCACTCATGGTATTGTTATAGTGCTGCCCCACTTGGAAATAATTGGGCTCCTGATACCATGACACAATATCTCACTCAGTCACATTATCCTGATTCTGAACAAATCAGTCCTTGCCCTATTTTAGTTGTGCCGGACGTCAAGCTAGCTGGTGATAAGTACCAATTTTGTAAGTCATCAGTTTCATTTGGTGGTGATTCAAACATGGAATCTGATGCCTGCAGGGACCAGTACCGAGTTGTGACAGACTTAGCTGCCTCTCTGTCAAATATTGACAGCAGCTAAGGAAGGAAGCAGAGGACAGCGGTGTCGCAGAATCGAACACAAATTAATTCATATCTTTTCTCTTCTCTTTGTCCAAATAACGACGAACCAGGGGGGGGGGGGGGACCGAAGCAGCTCAGGTGGTAGAGTGTCCACCTGTGAAGGTGTTGGTCATCGGATCGATCCGGCTCAGTGGATCCATTTGCAGTTTGGGCTATTTTCCGTTCCAACCAGTGGTCCACAACTGGTTCATCAAAGGCTTTGGTATGTACTGTCCGGTCTGTGGGAAAGTGCATATAAAAGACCCATTGCTGCTTATCGAAAAGAGTAGCCTATATGGCGGCAGCAGGTTTCCTCCAAAGAAATATGTCAGAATGACCATGTTTGATGTCCATTAGCCGATGATAAAATTCAATGTGCTCTAAAGGCATTGTTAAATAAAACAAGCTTTACTTTATAATGCCCAAGTATTATAAATGTTGTGACAATCTTATTCCTACTCTGCTGTTTCCTGCTGCTCTAACGAGGGGAGGGGGGGGGTTGCAACATTATGGGTATGTGGTGACCAAATCAGTAGAGAGCAGGCTTCCCTGCAGCACATCGTGAGTTGAAATATTGCAGAGTCAAACCAATTACTTAAGCCGTGTTTACACGGGCAATTCTAAACTGATTTAGACAAATCGATTTATATGAAGCGATGTAGTGGCGCATTAACACGGACCGAGTTTGAAAGTGTGTCGGCGCCGGGAACCAGCAGCCTTAGTAGTGAGCCTGTAGCCGGCTAGTACTGCTATTTGTTTAGTTTACATCCGTCGATTCACAATATGAATAACGACGCCAATGTAGTGGCTACGTTAATATCGCTTGGAATTTAGAGTTAATTTAATTAAATTTCATTATTTGAGTATGTAATTCTGTTAAATATGATCGCATTCAATAGATTTTGGCCTAATCGGTCCCTAACACTGCCGGGCACCAGC
Source organism: Branchipolynoe longqiensis (assembly GCA_030323885.1). Taxonomy (NCBI): domain Eukaryota; kingdom Metazoa; phylum Annelida; class Polychaeta; order Phyllodocida; family Polynoidae; genus Branchipolynoe; species Branchipolynoe longqiensis. The sequence goes on along the minus strand of CM059202.1, from coordinate 25,003,041 downwards.
GATAGTTACAGCTGAGCCTGTAGCCGGCGAACACCGCTATTTTACACTATCGCCGCCCGGGAACCGGCTGTATCGCTTCATCTATACTACCTTACAAGGTGGTTTACATCTACTGATTTATATGAATCGATTCAGCCCCAAAACGCCACAGTGTCGTGTTTACATGGCAAATGTAAATCGATCTAGGCAAGTGGTTTTATATGAAGCGTTTTAACTCCCCCGTGTAAACACGGCTTTATACAATTGATAGTTGTTGCTTCCTAGCCTGGCACTTGGTATTAATAGGATAGGAGAAGGACTGGCTAACACAGTCCAAGATAATGTGAGTGAGTGGGAAATCGGGTCATGGTGCCAGCGGCGTGATTTCCCAGTGGGCGAGCACTATAGACGATAGAGTTGCCATGAGTGTGCGCTTTCACAAGTCGGTACACATCTTGATATGACCTGAGATGTTGCTATCACGTAAAAAAAAAAGACACTACAAAAATATTCAAAACAATATTAATTAAAAAATATATATATAAATGAATAAAAAGAGAACACGGAGGAGTTGGTGAATGTGAAGAAGCTCAGTATTAGCATTTTAATGGCGCCAACTTAAAAAGGAGAAAAAATCATCAATTCAAACAAAGGAAGTACATAAAGAGAGACTCTGATTTAGGCACTGGCAGTGGAGTACTGTCAACCCTGTTCGCCTCTAGGATTAAGCAAATCATGCATCACCACATCAATCAGTCGCTTCAGAGGTCAAGACCATGTCCACCCATCATGAGATGCAGCGCAGCCATCTTGCCTGCGAATGCCCTCACGATGCCTCCTCCGTCATCTAACTGAAGGGCTCGGAGCAGTCACACGCGACCATGACTAATACCTTCACGGAAACATGTTGACACTCCACCTTTTTATGTTTCATTGCTTGTTGTTTTTTTTGGTTTCCCCCCGTTTGGGTTCTATACTTATTTTTTGTTGTTGTCTTTTCTTAGATCTAGTTGCGTGCCTTCTTGGCTGCATAGACCCTGATAAAAGATCAGAATAACCAGCAAAAGTGAGGAATGTGAAGCTGAGGCTTACATGCCGCTTCACTTGTCAGCAGTTATTGCGCATGCGCAAGCTTTCACTTCCGATACGCAACTCAGAATACATATATCATTTTGGAGCGAGTGGTACAGAGCCTGGCGAGGAGGAAGAAGTCAGGTGGCCAGTGTTGATACCAGGGAGCCTCGGTGGTGTAATGGTTAGCACACAGGCCCGGAATACAAAGAGATGTTGTTGTTGAAGATTTATACTGCCTATCATGGATAAGCCTGAATAGGCTTGTTTTCACCATTAGACAGTTTGTCGATAGAAAGCCCGAGCCTACACTTTTACCGACCCAAGGGATTTTTTACCTCCCACACCACATACACATGGTATGAAAGCAACTGGCCTTTAATGACGCTGTAAATTATACACAGCGGTGGAAATCCAAATTGGCAGAGGTGGGGGCACAGGGAATCGAACCAGTGACCTTCAGATTAGGAGTCCGACATAGAAAAAAGTCAGACACTCTAACCACTCCGCCACAGAGAACACCACGATGTGGGTTCGAGTCCCGCACTAGGCGTTATATTTCCCATTTTCATCAACCCCCGATGACACTGGTGCCGTGACCAGGATCCTGTACAAGCTACGCACTGTATAGTTATTGAACCTATCACAAGTATGACACAACATTAAAATTGGCACTTTCATCGGACTATGCAGTTTCACCGTCAAGGATTGAACTTTGCATTTCATTGGAAAATATCCTTGATATGTAAGATCAAATGAAGAGTTTAAGCGCAAAACCCAGTAATCGCCAATTCAAAAATAAACATTGGAATACTAACAAACCGTCAAAAAGCTCATTTATTAAAATTCATATTTCTTTGTTCATTGCTCCATAATCATTTCAGACGGGATGGCCAAATGAGTTAGAGCATCCGTCTCCTGTGCTGGTATATCGTCGGATCGTGGGTTCAAACCCTGGTCGAGTCAAACCAATGACTTAAACATGTATACTTGTCGCTTCCTAGCTAGGCGATTGGCATTATTAGAATAGGGCAAGGAGCAGTGGAATGAGTAAGACCAATCATGTGCGATTGAAGTTTCCCCGCTTAAACAAGTAATGTACTAAACAAACAAAAAATCACAAGAAACGCAGAATTAGTGAGAATTAAAATTACCTTCACGTTAAAATCTGTTATTTTAATTAAACTTTCGATTTTCGTTTACAGAGTTTTGCACCTGAACTCTTCAAATCTAGATAAATCTTTTGAGGTGTTTCATTAAAATAAATAAATAAATAAATAAATAAATACGCTTTCATGTGAATTTTGGCATTTCTGAATAGCAAAAGAAAATATTTAAAATGAAACCGCAAAAGACCTCCAAGGAAATGATTCATATCCAACTTTCAATATCCAGGGTCAAATCAAGACAAAGTGGATTGGATCTTGAAATTATAATGTGCTCAAATCGGATTATGCGGCTTTAAGTGCACACTGGGCGCCCCACCTTGCCCTTCGGCGCTGACTTCGGTATACCGAAGTGTATTCCCCGCTCAGCCGAGGTACTGAGCCGCCTGGTCCGCTGAGAAATCTGCGATAATTCAGTTTACTTGGCACGCCATAATGAAATGGCCGCCTGCCATATTTGGGCAGCGCTTGTCTACTTCCGGTACTCCGGTTACACTTCTGCCCCCCCCGCCTCCCGCTGTCCCACTGCATCTCCTCACTCCACCTTATACATCCATGCATATTTTTATATTTGAATACTTCCGGCGCAAATCCCCGCAAACGCCAAGCAGTCCTTGCCTTATCCTAATAATCCTAATAATGCCAAGCGCCAGGCTAGGAAGCGACAAGTATCAATTGTTAAGTCATTGGTTTGACTCGACCAGGGTTCGACCCACACGCCCTTGTGTTCGGATCCCCCAATCTCCCAAAACAAAAGACGGACGCTCAACTCATTTGGCAATCCCATCTGGTTTTGATCGGTGGATGGGGAAACACTTCCGGAAGTGGTGGCTGCCAGGGGGCATTCTGGGAGACGCACCTTGTGGGGACAAGATGTTTGCAAAGTGCCTCCGGGTTGAGGCTTACACATTACGGTAAATGTTAGCCTGTGACCATGGGAATTAATTCGCAGACACACTTTATATTTCACAATGACCACAAGCTTGATTGTTGTTTTGCTGCTGCCTTTGCAATTCGAGTATTGGTGTCTTCTTGGATTTCACGTCCAATAGCCGATGGTAAAAATCAATGTGCTCTAGAGGGGTTGTTAAATAAAACAACATTTGCTTTAAACAAATTTAGGTTGCAGTGTTACAATCGGGTCTCGCCTCCCTCCTCATCTATTATGAGATACTAACTCTTATTTACTCTTATCTCAGGCACTTCCGAGATACATATGGTCGAGTCAAACCAATGACTACACATTGATCCTCGTTTTGGCCAGAGTGATTGTATAATGTGGTCATCACCACTTGTCAGCCTGCTTTGTTTTAATGTAAATGTAAATATAAATATAAATTATTCAAAGGTTTGATGACAGGTATATTTGCATGTTGAAGTAGACTTCTTGAAGCGATGCAGACGGTACTGGTTGCGGTAAAGTGATTAAGACAATTTTACATATTCACATTCAATTCTTCACAAAGAGAAAATAGCCCAATTTATATTCTTGTGTGATTGCTTGTTTGTTGGTGTGTTATTGTTTTACGACCTAGCAACATCGAAGGTCACATGTGACGGGTGCGGTGGCCGGTCTTTGAGTTCAGAAGGTTGCGAGTTCGGTTGTCGGTCGAGTCAAACAAATGACTTATAAAATGTATACTTGTCGCCTCCTAGCCTTCCACTCAGTATTATTAGGATAGGTCAAGGACTGGTTAGTTTCGTGTCAGGATAATGTGACTGACTGGGATATCGGGTCATGCTACCAGCAGCCTGAATTTCCAGTGGGACAGCATTATAAAGTTGCCATGAGTGTGCACTGTCACAAGTCGGTACCAGTCCTGATATTACCTTAGATGTTGTCAGGACGTAAAACTCCAACAAACCATCCAACATCTAAGGTCATAGTGCTGCCCCACTGGGAGACCAGGTTGTCAGCACCATGATACAATATCCTGCCCGGTCACATTATCCTGACACTGTGCAAAGGAGTCCTTGCCCTGTCCTATTAATGTTGAATGCCAGGCTAAATAGCGACAAGTCTGAATTGTATAACTCATCGGTTTGACTCGGCTGCGATTCAAACTCCTGACGTTCCGCACAGTAAGCCTGCGCTCTACCGATTGGGCTACTGCGTCCGTTCTTTTCACCAGGAGAAAATCTCACTATTTGTAGTCTTTATCTTTGAAATGCGTAGCATACTAACTCTGAAATGGCCAGAAGGGCGGTTTTGTAACCTGGGCCTGTATGCATGGGGCAGTTGTAAGCGAGCCAAAACTGGTTTTGGATGGGATTTCTAGTTTAGCGGTGAAAAGTCCCTATGCATGGAACAGTGTTACAGAAAGACAGCGAGTTTAACATTGGGTATGCTAACACCACTCCGTAGAAAGTCTACGGGCGGTGTTAGGTACTGATTAGGCCCAAATATATTCAATGCTATCATATTTAACAGAATAAGATACTAAAAAAAGTGAAATTTGGTCAAATTATACCCAAATTCGAAGCGATATTAATAATGTTCAATGTAAACAAAACAAATCGCCGCCGATGCGGCGGCGGCGGTGTTAATATCGCTTTGATTTTGGGCTTAATTTGAACAATTTTAATTAACAGAATAACATACAAAAAAAGTGAAATTTGGTCAAATTAAACCAAAAATCGAAGCGACATTAATGCTGCTGCCAAAATTTGGTGAAAGTAACCAAAAATGGAAGTGATATTAACGCAGCCACTGCAACAGGTGGCGATATTGTCAAATAGCGGTGCTCGCCGGGAACAGGCCCAGAGGGATTCCCCAGATCTATAAATAACTGATATGTTAACTAACGCCACTGCGTTTTGGCCCCCATACATACCCATGACCCATTTCGGAACACTGGTGTTAGGTACCCTGGCGGCGGCCCTTAACACCGGAGCCAATACAAACTTGTTCATGCATACGGCCCGTGGTCTAGGTGCCGCCGTCCACACAAACACTGGTTGTTGTGACTTTATAACTGATACCAAAGACAATATATGACATCAGACACCACTTTCCCTTGAAATACAGATGCAGTGGCACCGTCCTACAGCAAAGAATGTGCACAGTAAATGGCAATTTTTGTGGGCCACTTCTGTGGTGGAGGTCGGACTCCTAATCTGAAGGTCAGTGGTTCCATTCCCCATGCCCCCCCACCTCTGCCAATTTGGATTTCCACCACTGTGTATAACTTACAGCGTCATCAAAGGCCAGTTCCTCTCATACCATTTCCATGTGGTGTGGGAGGTTAAAAATCCCTTGGGTCGGTAAAGGTGTAGGTTTGGGATTTCTCGCAATCAACTGTCTAATGGTGAAAACAAGACTATTCAAACCTATCCATGATAGGCAGTATAAATCTTCAAGACAAATTCAAATGTGATATTAGAACAGCGTATATCTCCCGCTATAGTTGTTGCTATAATTTTCTAATAATTATATAATATTATATAATTGAATAATAATTGACTATAATTGACATAATTAATATAATTGAATATTATTGCCATACATTGTCTTTGATAGTACAGCAGTTAGGCTGGGCTAGGGAACCTGTCCCCTTCTTTCAATGGTACAACAGTCAGCATGGGCTAGGGGACCTACCAATTGCCTTGTTTACCAGTGTTTACCTGCACTGCACGATTATTTAAGAAATTTATGAAAGCGCTGAGTAGCACATCTTGTCTTACATTGTCTTTCCTGACACTGATCTAACCAGTCCTTGCTCTATCCTATTAATGCTGAGTGCCAGGCTAGGTAGTGACATGTTGCAATTTTGTAAGTCCTTTCTTTGGCCTTGGCTCGGATTTGACGTCTGGACTCTCTGTACGAGAGGCCTACGCTCTTGCCAATTCGAGCACTGCTTCCACTCATACAAATGCTGATGAGCTATGCACATATTTATAAAAGGTTAATGCGACAATGTTACTTGGGTAATCTTAGACGGGAATCGTCTTTGTACTGTAAGAAAGCAATGTTTTGATTTTGAGGTTCTTAAAATGCTTGAATGATGAATAAGCAAGAGTTGAGTCCTTTTTTTTTGTTTTAAAGGGAAATAGGGTAGTGGAGTGTGTGTGTTGGGTGCGTGCGTGTGAGTGTGTGTGAGAAGGTGTGGGGTGAGGGTTAGCGGTGTGGGGATGGTGTGTGTGGTGGTGTCTGAGAGTGTTAATGGAGGTAGAGGTGAGTGGGGAGGTGTGTATGCCTGCGGGTGGTGGTGTGGGCGGGTGGTAGTGATGGCATGGAGGTGCGGTATGGATGAACAGGTGTATCGTGGGGATGTTCAGATGTGTGGTTGTAGGGGTGTGGCTGGGTGGTGGTGTGGTGTGGTATGGTGTGGGGGCGGTGCTTAGTGTGGGGGTGTGGGGATGGAGGCACGGGGATGTTAATAAAAGTAATGTGTAGGGATAAACCTTGTGTTTGTTGTTTTACATCCTAGCAACATCTGAGGTCATATCAGGGCGGGTACCGACTTATGACAGTGCACACTCATGGCAACTTTATAGTGCTGTCCCACTGGGAGACCAGGCTGTCAACACCATGACCTGATATCTCACTCAGTCACATTATCCTAACACTGAGCCAAAAAGTCCTTGCCCTTTCCTAGTAATGCCGAGCACCTGGCTAGGAAGTGACAAGTATCAATTTTTGAGTCATTGGTTTGACTCGACCAGTGTTGGAAACTACGAGCATCCCACCAGGATGAACCTTGGGGAGCTTGGGTGGTGTGTGGAGTTGGGTGTGGGTGTGGCGTGTGGGGTTGTTAAGTGGGGTGCGGTGAGTAGGGTCTATAGAGGTGTAGGGGTTGTTGTGGGGGTTTGGGGGTGGATGCTGGGGGATGTTAATGGAGGAACTAGGGAGGTGGGGATGATGTGTGGGGCTGCTAAGTGGTGTATGGTGTGTCAAGTGATGTGGGTGTGTGGATGGTGACGCGTCAGGTGGGTGGGTTGGTCGTTTTTTGGAGTTTTGCATCCTGGCAACATCTAAGTTCATATCAGAACGGGCACCTACTTGTGACAGTGTGGCCTCATGGACAATTTATAGTGCTGCCCTACTGGAACATCAGGCCACCAGGAACATTATCCGATATCATACTCAGTCACAGTATCATGACATTGATTTAAGCAGTATTTGCCGTATTCTATTCATGCCAAGCGTCAGGCTAGGAAGCAACAAGTATCAATTTTGTAAGTCATTGGTTTGACTCAACCAGGAACCGAACTACCGACCTTCGCAGGCGAGGTCCGCGCTCTACCGATTAGGCCCCCGCGCCCAGTGCGTGTGGGAGGTGGGTGTGGGTATGGGGGTGTGGATGGATGTGGGTGGGGAGGGGGGTGATGAGAGCTTATCGCGCAGGCGCGTGGAACGGCTGGATCGATTTAATATAGGCGCGAAATAAGAGCGGTACTGTTTGCCAGGTCACGATGTGGCATGGGAGGGTGAGAGGAGGGGGATATAGGGAGGGAGAGGGAGAGGGGGAAGGAGAGGGTGAGATGGGGAGGGAGAGGGGGAGGGGGGAAGGATAGGAGGGGAGCTGGATGGAAAAGGGAAAACAGAGGCAGCAAGGGAAGAAGAATGGAAGAGGGGACGGCGGAGGGAGGAAGGACGGATGGGGAGAGGGGGGTGAAGGTGAGGGGGAGGGGGAAGGGGGGGGGAGGGAGGGATGGGGGAGTGGAGGGAGAGGGGGAATGAGAGGAGGGGTAGGTGGATGGAAAGGGGAAAACCGAGTCATCAGGGGAAGAAGAATGGAAGAGGGGATGGCGTGGGGAGGAAGGGCGGAGGGGGAGAGTGAGAGGAGGAGAGGGGAAGGAGAGGGGGGATGAGAGGAGGGGAAGGAGAGGAGGGGGGATGGAAAGGGGAAACCAGACGGGGCAGGGGAGAAGGACGGAAGAGGGGAGGGCGGAGGGAGGAAGGGCGGAGGGACGATGAAGGGAGGGGGTGGAGGGGAGGGGAGGGGAGGGGACGAGGAAGGTATGTGGAGGGAAGGGGAGGGAGTGGAAGGGAGGGGAAGGGAGGGGAAGGGATGGGAAGGAAGGGGAAGGAAGGGGAAGGGAGGGGGAGGGAGAGGGAGGTGAGCGTGAGGGGATGGAAAGGGAGATGGAGCGAGGGGAGGCAGTAATGCATGCGGAGACAGCTCTGTCCATGTCCATGTCAGCCTAGACTGGTTCGCCATCTATAACCAAACAGACAGGTACCTAATCCATCAACGCGGAGCTGAAATTCATCTCTCTACACTGAGCTGCAATCAAGTTGCAATTTCTCGACTAGACTCGTTCGCTGAGTTTATGTTTTCATGGACCGACTAAAGGCCCGGTCAGAAACACGTTAGTGGACGTAGTTGAACATAGGGGAGGCTAACATAGTTGAATGGTAACGTAGGTGAACAATTTTGTTAACGTAGTTGAATGTAATTGAACGTAGTTGAACGTAGTTGAACGTAGTTGAACGTAGTTGAACGTAATGTAGTTGAGGATAGTTGAACATACCAGAATCCATTCTTCTCTGTCATGCCCCCTTGGTAATACCGTGGGTGCCCATGAGTTCCGATTTAATATTTGGACATGTTCAAAAGAGCGCTATGTTAGAGGCTGAATTTGCATCTGTGATGCTAACATACTCTAGCATACTCTATCATGCTCTAGCATGCTCTATCGTGCTCTAGCATGCTCTATTGTGCTCTAGCATGCTCTAGTGTACTTGGATGAAGCCCTGATCACATAACCATTACTGGACGTAGGTGAACGTAGTGGAGTCTAACGTAGTTCAACATAGTTGAACGTAGTTCAACATACCAGCATCCATACTGTGACGTATGTATCCATACAATACCGTATTTATCCGTACCGTAACGTATCTATCCATATCGTAACATATTTATCCGTACAGTAATGTATTTATCTGTACCATAACGTATTTATCCATACCAAAACCTGCTGTACCTTATCGTATTTCAATGTAGTTTAACATACTTACACCACCTTTGACCCACTTAGCCTCCACTACGTTCATGTATGTTCACCTACGTTCAACTACGTCCACTAATGTGTATGTCACCGGGGCATTACACAGCATGAGGAAGTTGCATACTGGATGTTCATAGTCTACGTTCCTATCAGTGTGATTATCTTTTACAGTGAGACATGCAGCGCACTGGTATCATGGTACATTCGTAGTGAGCTGGTGTCATGGCACATGCACAGTGAGCTTGTTTCATGGCACATGCACAGTCAGCTGGTGTCATGGCAGATATGCAGTAAGCTGTTATCATGGCACATGACCAGTGAGCTTGTGTCATGGCACATGCGTAGTGATCTGGTGTCATGGCACATGAACAGTGATCTGGTGTCATGGCACATGAACAGTGAGCTGGTGTCATTGCATATGGACATTGAGCGGGTGTCATGGTGCATGCACAGTTAGCTGGTGTCATGGTGCATATGCAGTGAGCTGATGTCATGACACATGCACATTTAGCTGGTGTCATGGCACATGCACAGTTAGCTGGTGTCATGGCACATGCACAGTTAGCTGGTGTCATGGCACATGCACAGTTAGCTGGTGTCATGGCACATGCACAGTGAGCTGGTCTCATGGCACATGCACAGTGAGTTAGTGTCATGGCACATGCACAGTGAGCTGGTGTCAACGCACATGCATAGTGAGCTGTTGGCATGGCACACAAATACTGAGCTGGTGTGATGGCACATGCGTAGTGAGCTTGTGTCATGGCATATGTGCAGTGAGTTGGTTCAAGGCACATTCATATTGAGCTGGTGTCAATGCGCATGCATACTGACCTGGTATCAATGCGCATGCATACTGAGCTGGTGTCATGGTGCATGCACTGTGAGCTGGTGTCATGGTGCATGCACTGTGAGCTGATGTCATGGTGCATGCACTGTGAGCTGGTGTCATGGCACATGCACAGTGAGCTGGTTTCATGGCCATTGCGCAGTGAGCTATAACCCACAGGATCAGTTCTTGCCACTGACATCAGAGTGGAAGTTGGTAGTGGAAAACCTCTATAAGACATTGACTTACAATATTAATATTTGCCGCTACTTAGACAGGTGCTCAGTATTATTAGGATAGGGCAAGGACTGGTTGTCAGGAAAATGTGACTGAGTTGGATATCAATGCATGGTGATTGCAGGCTGCCTTCCAGTGGGGCAGCACTATAAAGTAGCAAGGAGTACGCGCTGTCACAAGTCGGTACCCGTCCTGATATGACCTTAGATGTTGCCAGGATGTAAAAGGGGTCTATTTCGCACGCTCACCGTTTATCCAAGTCAAACCAATGCCTTCAAACTACATACTTATGGCTACCTAGCCAGGGATTCTACATTACCAGGATTGTTTGTTTGTTTGTTGTTGTTTTACGTCATAGCAACATCTAAGGTCATATCAGGACGGGTACCGACTTGTGGCAGTGCGCACTCATGGTGACTTTATAGTGCTGCCACAGTGGGAAACCAGGCCGCTACCACCATGACCTGATATCCCACTCAATCATATTATCCTGACACTGAGCCAACCAGTCCCTGCCCTATCCAATTAATGCCGAGTGCCTGGATACGAAGCGACAAGTATCAATTTTTAAGTCATTGGTTTAACTCGACCAGGGTTTGACCCCACGAGCCCACGATATACCAGCAAGGGAGACGGGCGCTCTAACTCATTCGGCCATCCCGTCTGGTCTACCATTACCAGGATAATGCAAGGAACAGTGGAATGAGGATGACAACATTGTCTGCGATTTAAATTTCCTCCACATCACTGATGAACATCTTATAGTTGCAATAGTCCGATAACAGTATCAAATTTTCAAAAGAAAAGCACTTATCTAGCTTTGAAACTACATATCCAACTTGGAAGCTAATGCATTTATTAAGGATGTGTTGTACAGCTGTTAAGGGACACCCACATATTGGAAGAATCATGCACAATCTAACAAAAGCATGAAAATTGGCCTACACATAGCTTACCATGTGTAGATTCATATAGGCTTAGGTACCCATTGCCATCACCATGGTAACTGGCCGCCATCTTGAATTTCAAAATGACCACCCTCAAAATACGATATTCGTCATATGCTCAGATTATTATTTTGATGTTCATACTTTTGTCAAATTTCGCAAGTTTTTGTCCTTAACGGCTGTACTATTGGTAAATAAAAGGACATGCTAAATCAATTAATTTAATAATAGAATATGTTTCTGCAGAATCCTACGTACTCAGAGCTTTGGTAAACACATACAAAATGAATTGTTCATTTTTACACTTAAAATATCTCATAAGTTAGTCATTTTAAAGTGAAGTTCCATCAAACTAAGGAAGGTAGATTATACCGATTAACCTAATATATCTTAGATCTCAGAAAATGACAGAAACTCAAAATTATCAGACTATGCACCTCTAATGTTGCATAGTCCAATAAACACATCAACTTTTCAAAACCAAAACAATTACCTAGATTTGATTCTACATATCTAACTTAGATACTGGTGCACTTATTAAACATGTATCACCACATAGAATGGACTACTGAGGCAAGTTAATATACAATGTTACTGCAGATGCCTATGGTGTCAGAGTTTTGGCATGCTTGCCGCAACTAATTTGGCAGGTTTCTACTTCAATTGACGTCTAATAGCCGATGATAAAAACAATGTGTTAAGCGCCTGTCACACCTGACCGGACTGAGTACCGGACACCACCGGACAAAGAATTGTCTAGTCCGGTGCTCTCCGGTACACAAAATGTATCGAAATGTATCGAAATGGAGCATAATTGGGTCAATTGCCGCCAGACAACCGGGCAAGTACCTTACATGTACCATACATGTACCGGACGAGAACTGGACGAGAACCGGACAAGAACCAGAAACGTAATGGATGGGTACCGTACATGTACCGGAAAAAATGGACAAACCGGACACCAACGGATGGGTACCAGACATGTATGGATGGGTACCGGATGGGTACCAGACATGTACCGGACAAACCGGACACCGACCAGACACGTCAGTCCGGCGGTGTCCGGTAGAAGTTTTGTGCATGTTCAAAACTTGTACCGGACACCGCCGGACACCACCAGACACCACCGGACACCACCGGATGGGTACCGGACATGTACCGGACATCACCGTACAGTACCGGACAATGTCCGGTTCTCATCCGGTTCCCCAGTCCGGTAAGGTGTGACTGGGCCTTAAGGAAATAAAAGAAGCTTTACTTTGTTTTTACTTCACATATCTCAAAAGTAGGCCATTTAATAAAAGTTACTTAAACTAAAGAAAGGTCAACTATAACGATCAACTTAAAGTTCCATGGTCCAATGAATTCTTTTTTTTGTCAAAGCCAAAACACTTACCTACATTTGATTTGATATATCCAACTTAGGTTCAGGTGCATTAACTAAGGCTTTGGGGAAGCAGAATAATCAGTAAATTGATTACCCTCTCCATTTGGGCACCTACTTTGAGACAGCCATCAGGCAGGGCAGCCACTCACCAATTAGGTTAATCTCTTGCCCCAATTCCCAGTACCATATATGGCATTGGTCAGGTTCCAGACTACCTACACATCAATAGATCATTCCTCATCACATGACCATCATGAGATGTGAATGTGGGCCACATCAACAAGACTTTTGACAAGCTTGCTGAAATGATTTTGGGTTCTTTTAGCTCAAATTGCTCCAAAACTAGCCATTTTTTCATCCAAATGACTCCGGATTAATGAATAGTAGGTTATAATAGTCAACTTAGCACATTTATCTAAAAAATGATGCAAAAACTCGAACGTCATCGGACTATGCAACTTTAATACATTTATCACAGAAAATCACCAAAACTCAAAACCATGGGACTATGCGACTTTAATACAAAAACAAGATGTTTGTTTTGTTTGTTGTAGTTTTACGTCCTAGCAACATCTAAGGTCATATCAGGATGGGTACCGACTTGTGACAGTGCGCACTCATGGCGACTTTATAGTGCTGTCCAACTGGGAAACCAGGCCGCCGGCACCATGACCTGGTATCCCACTCAGTCACATTATTCTGACACTGAGCACACCAGTCCTTGCCCTATCCTAATAATGCCGAGCATCTGGCTAGGAAGCGACAAGTATCAATTTTAAAGTCATTGGTTTGACTCGACTGGGACTCGAACCCACAACCCGACGATCTACCAGCACGGGAGACGGACGCTCTAACTCATTCGGCCATCCCGTCTGGTCCAAAAACAAGATCTATATATGCCTCTAGGTGTATGTGTGTGCGCATGCGTATGTATGTTTGTTATAACGCACTGTCTCTGATCTCATAGTTCCTGATCTATGTGTCTCTATCGTCAACATGGTGTGTATTACCACACACCCCACACACCGACACACACACACACACTTCCACTACTTCCCGACACAACCTTGAATCAGGTTCTCACGGAACCCGGAAGTGGCAGTGGCGGCCTCTAGTGGGAGTTAATGGCGCCCGCGTAAGCAGCGTTGCACCGGTGGAGAGGGAGGGGGGGGGGGAGGGAGTGTGAGGGTGTGGGGATCGGTGTGGGTGTGGGTGGGGGGTGGAGAGGAAAGTGGGCATAAGTGATTGGAAAGGAGGAGATGGGAGAAGCGGAAGGGGATATGTGAGATGTGAGATGTGAGAGGGGAGATGTGAGAGGGGAGAGGGGAGATGTGAGAGGGGAGAGGGGAGTGGGGAGATATGAGAGGGGAGTGGGGAGATGTGAGAGAGGAGAGGGGAGAGGGGAGACGGGAGAAGGGAGAAGGGAGAAGGAGGAATGGTGGAGAGGCGGAATGGAAGACGGTAAAGGGGAAAGGAAGGATTGAAGAGGGGAGAGGGGAGAGCGGAGAGGGTCGAGAGAGAGGGGAGCAGGGAGAGTGGAGAATGGAGAGTAGAGCTATGCTCCAGGAGACAGGGAAAGGGAGGTTTGGTGGGGGGCATTCCCATCCCCCTGGAAATATTTTAAAACCTACAATTAAAATGGTGCATTGTGCAATCTGGTACCTACTTGGACATATTTTGGGCTTGAAATTCCAACTGTTTTAAGTCTTAATTAAAGTGATAGTTTTTCATGGACAGGAATTTTTCCCGCTGATTTGGGAACTTAGTTTTCGCTAGAATCAGCGATATCACTGAGAAATGGGATCCCTGGATTCTGAGATTATGAGTGGCAGCCTTACCGACGCACAGATGGTGGCCGAATCGCTAGAGTGCAGATTTCCAGTGCGGAAGGTCGGGATTTCAAATCCCTGCCGAGTGAAATCAATGGCTTATAAAATTGATACTTGTTGTTTCCTAGCCTGCCGCTCGGCAGTAATATGATAGGGCAAGGACTGGTTAGCACAGTATCAGGATAATGGGTTACCATGTCATGGTGCTGGTGGACCGGTCTCCCAATTAGAATAAAAACCAAAAACATATTATATTGAAATTCAATATTGCAAGACTGTCATGCTTTTCCCCATGTGTGTTTCTGGAAATCATGAATGACAGGTTGGCTGGGCAACGATTTTTCATGGTATTTGACATATAAACGGGTACACTGTCTGAGTCGGTAGAGCGTGGGCCTCGCGTATGGGAAATCAGGAGTTAGGTTCCCGGTCGAGTCAAACCAATGACTTATACATTTCTAGTCTGGCGCTTGGCATTAATAGGATAGGGCAAGGACTAGTGAGCTCAGTGTTAGGATAATGTGACTGAGTGGGATATCGGGTCATTGTGCTCCTGTCACAAAATAGAATCGCCCCCTCCACATTGTCTCCCCCGGCGATTCTATTTCGAAAGAAAATCGCACCAGCACACTCTTCGCCCTATCCTCCACCCGCACCCCCTAACCCCCACCCCTACTCCCTACTCCAACTTCTCCATCCTGCCCCGTAAGTGAAGTGACACTTCGACTCGGAAGTGCAGTTGCGCATGCGCATACGTCCCGCCACAAGCGTGTGTGTGTGTGTGTGTGTGTGGAGGGGTGGTGCGCTGGGTATATGCGCGCGCACGCCGGATGTGGATTTGGCGTTTTTGTAATGTGTGAGGAGTTATGTGTGTGTGTGTGTGTGTGGTGGCTGGGTGGTATGTTCGCTTGTTGTTGGAGTTTTACGTCATGGCAACATCTAAGCTCACATCAGGACAGGGAACAGCTTGTGAGAATGCACATGCATGATGACTTTATAGTGCTGCCCCACAGGGAAATCATGACCCAATATCCAATTCAATATCCTGCCACTGAGCTAACCAGTCCTTGCTGTATCCTATTAATGCCAAGTGCCAAGTTACGAAGCAACAAGACTAGTGTCAATTTACTAAGTCATTGGTTTGACTCGACTGAGAACCAAACTCTCGACCTTCCGCACGGGAATCCTGTGCTCTACCGAATCGGCAACCATGTCAGATTGAGAGGTTCTCAGTGTGTGTTTGTGCTGGGGATTGGTTGTTGGAGTTGTATGTCCTGTCAACATATAAGGCTCATGTCAGGACGGGGTGTGTGGTGGGGGAGTGGTGGATGGGAAAGCACTGCTGTCATAACTACTGTAAGTCTAAAAACACACACACTCGCTGACAATATGACAGAGTGGGCATCAGGTTACAACAAATATGCATAAAGCTACGATTCCATGTATGCAGTATGCGAATGCGTAGGAGGTATGTGGTGACTTTTTCACTGTTTGTTTTGGAAACCGGACACTCGGTTCTCATCTCACCTGGAGTGATTGTCATGAATGCGAACCGAGTGTGCCATTTCAAATACAAACAGCGAAAAGTTGTCGCATACCTCATACACATTCAAACTTGCATACCGCATGTATGGGACCCGAGCTTTAGGCTGAGTGTGACATAGAGGCACGCTCACACTGTCACACTGTCACAATATGTATATCAGATGGCAGGGCATGTGTAGCACAGCTGCAAGTCTCACAGTGAGTGCAACACCTGCACTGCCAATATGTGTTTGTCAGTTGACAGTTCATGCACAGTAAGGTAGGTGTAGCACAGCTGCATGTCTCACGGTGAGTGTCACAACTGCACTGTCAATATTTCTTTGTCAGTTGACAGTGCATGCCCAGTAAGGTAGGTGTAGCACAGCTGCAAGTCTCACAGTGAGTGTCACAACTGCACTGTCAATATGCCTTTGTCAGTTGACAGTGCATACCCAGTAAGGTAGGTGTAGCACAGCTGCAACTCTCACAGTGAGTGTCACAACTGTACTGTCAATATGTGTTTGTCAGTTGACAGTGCATACCCAGTAGGCTGGGTATATAGTACAGTGTATATTGTCACCACATCACACTGTCACTGGGGCTGACATTGATTAATCACCTCTGATTGTTTGTTTCTTGTTGTTTTACATCCAAGCAACATCTAAGGTCATATCAGGACGGGTACAGACTTGTGACAATGCGCACAAATGGCAACTTTATAGTGCTGTCCCACTGGGAGACCAGGCCACCAGCAGCATGACCTGATATCCCACTCAGTCACATTATCCTGACACTGAGCTAATCAGTCCTTGTCCTATCCTAATAATGCTGAGCACCTGGCTAGGAAGTGACAAGTATCAATTTTTAAGTCATTGGTCCCACAGTCTACTAACACAGGAGATGGACGCTGTAACTCATTCGGCGATCCCGTCTCATCAATCACCTCTGATCATCCTAGCCATTTCTTGTGCACATGCGCAGATCATACAAACTTGGGTTACATAAACGAATGCACTTGGGGAGAAAAAAATGGGATATCCTATTCACAGTATCAATTTTGGCTAATTTTAGGTTCAAGCAGCTATCTGAAATTTACACAGTGATGAAAGAACAACTCTGATTGGCCCATTTAGAACTGATCTAACTGATTGAGTCCAAGCATAAGCAGTGACGTCATTGCTCCTGACACCCTCAGCCAAGACGTGGAGCCTTGGAATCGGATAAATTTGCACACATCCCATATGTTTGTAGGTACACCCGGCGGTGTTCTATTTGAAATTCTGATGTGCAGGATGATTCGAATGGTCCGGACTGTGACAATCGATGAGAGCCTGTGTAGATCAGATGACCGAACATGCGGTAGCACAGCAATACTCTAGCGCCTTGCACTTCAGTTGACGGTGCATGCACAGAGACATATGTGTATTATAGCAGTACTGTCATAATGTGTGTGTGTCAGTTGACAGTGCATGCACAGATACATATGTGTAGTATAGCAGGACTGTCATAATGTGTATGTGTGTCAGTTGACAGTGCATGCACAGAGACATATGCGTATTATATCAGTACTGTCATAATGTGTGTGTGTCAGTTGACAGTGCATGCAGAGTGACATATGTGTATTATAGCAGTACTGTCATAATGTGTGTGTCAGTTGACAGTGCATATACAGTAGGATGACTTTAGAACAGCGACACTGTCACACTGCCACACAGGTGACAGTGTGTGCAAAGTAGTGATAGTGTCACTGTGGTACCTGTCTGCATGTGTCCCTGTCTGCATGTGTCCCTGTCTCCATGTGTCCCTGTCTCCATGTGTCCCTGTCTCCATGTGCCCCTGTCTGCATGTGTCCCTGTTGCCATGTATCCCTATCTCCATGTTTCCCTGTCTCCATGTGTCCCTGTCTCCATGTGCCCCTGTCTGCATGTGTCCCTGTCTCCATGTGTCCCTGTCTCCATGTGTCCCTGTCTCCATGTGTCCCTGTCTCCATGTGTCCCTGTCTCCATGTGTCCCTGTCTCCATGTGTCCCTGTCTCCATGTGTCCCTGTCTCAATGTGTTCCTGTCTCCATGTGTCCCTTTATCTGTTTGCCTCAGTATCGATATATCCCTGTCCTCATGTACCCTATATCTGCTTGTTCCTGTCCCTATCCCTGTCTTCCACAATATCTGTATTCCCCCATCTCTGTGTCCCCCTATATCTGTCCTCTATCTCTGTATTACCACCTCTCCGTGTCCCAATATCTCTGTCCTCTATCTCTGTATTACCCCCTCTACGTGTCCCCCATATCTCTGTCCACTATCTCTCTATTCCCCACTCTCCGTGTCCCAATATATATGTCCCCCTATCTTATCCCCCGTTCTATGTGTGCCCCTGTATCCCCCCCCCCCCCCTTACACACCAGTGTCCATGTATCCGCATGTTATCGCAATGCAGGCCGGGAAGGGTACTACTAATTTCACACCGAGTACCGCCAGAGACGAGAGCCTCGATGTGGCGGAAATACCCCCCCCTCCCCCCCACCACTCGCCTTTTTTTTCTAACTCATGTATTTTTCTTCTTTGTTATCACAAAGTCAACTTGGGATGTTGAATATTCATTGTCATGGCAACCATCACGGGGGAACCCCGCTTGTGCGGCGGTCGGCTGTGCGCATGCGCATGTGTTAGAAGAGTGAAGCTCAGAAAGTGTACCATACCCTTTGTACACTCCAATGCATGGATCGTGGAGCGGGACGTAGCTCAGACGGTAGAGTGTCCAGCTGTGAAGGTGTGGGTCATCCTACCGATCCTGCGCAGTGGACCTATTTGCAGTTTGGGCTATTTTCCATTCCAACCAGTGGTCCACAACTGGTTCATCAAAGGCTGTGGTATGTTCTGTCCCGTCTGTTGGAAAGTGCATATAAAAGACCCCTTGCTGCTTATCGGAAAGAGTAGCCTATGTGGTGGCAGCAGGTTTCCTTTATAGAAATGTGTCAGAATGACCAAATGTTTGACATCCAATAGCCGATGATGAAAATCAATGCGCTCGAGAGGCGACGTTAAATAAAGCAAACTTCTTTTTCCCATGCATGGATCGAGTATCATTACATAATTATAATCAAAAGACTCTTCTTCTTTCATTCTTTGATTAGAGTTGCATAATCTGATACTTGTCGGTGTCTGCCATCATATGAATATATAGGCTGATCACAGTTGTACACTTTACCTTAATTTAAATACATTTTCTTTCATAAAGGAGATATCTGAAATGAAAAGGCGAAATTAATTTTAGTGCGTCCTTCGAAATGTTCGATTTGTGGACCCATTTTCAAAGCATTGGAATCCACTTTCAAGCATAGTGTAAAATATTCCGATAATGATGCATTGGTGGGGGAATGCAAATGTTCTATTTGTGAAACAGGTATAGATGGCCAAATGCATAGAATTGTTCATGTAGTTGCTGGTGGTACTTGATTGATTGGTAAATAGACATTGTGGTACTAGTAAGATAGTGTGTAAGGGGCACTCACAGACTAACACACTACCCCCTCTGCTGGTCAGGATCACCACACGCATGCTCAAGGCAGGTGGTGGCCAGGGGATCCACACAGCTTGGTAGTGGTGGGCAGATCACTGTAACCATGGGGACCGGAATGCTTGTTTCTCATTGGTGGAGCTAGAAATGCTTGTTTTTCATTGGGAGAATGGAGTGGGGTGATACACTATACTAGATCCATGTACCATATAAATAATAAACCAGAGGGCTTGACTCTCTCTCTTCTTTCACACTTTATACTCTTTCTTTCTCTTTGCCTGTATTGATTTCTATAGCCTGCCTACACAACCACATATTCGATAGTGTAGCAGTATTGAACTGCAATGTGTTCAATGTGTTCTGTAGTATCTAAGTTTGTAGGATCAAGTGATTTAGTTTAGAAAATTAATGTTGATGCTTTCACCAGCATACCGGATAAGGCACCTTTATAGTGCCACACTCGATGGTCGAATAGGTAGAGTGCAGGCTTCCCATTCGAGAAATCGGCAATTCGAATCCCAGCTGAGTAAAACTAATGACTTACAACAGTTGCTAGGATGCTAAGCCCCAATCGACACCTTAAAACTTGAGTAGTCCGATACAATTAAAACGGAACAGGATGGCCGAATGAGTTAAGCGTCCGTCTCCCATTCTGGTAGATCGTGGGATCGTGCGTTTGAACCCGGGGCAAGTCAAACCAATGACATAAAAATTGATACTTGTCGCTTCATAGCCAGGTGCTCTACATTATTAGGATAAGGCAAGGAACAGTATGAGGAAGACCAATTGTCCACTATTGAAATTTCCCCTGCTTAATCAACTAATCTACAAAAAAAAAACGCCTGGTTAGGTAGCGGCAAGTATCGATTTTATAAGTCAATGGTTTGACTCAGCCGGGATTCGAACTCCACTACCTTCCACCTGGGACGCCTTCGCTCTTTACCGATATGGCTACCACATCCAGTCTTTGTAATTAATGTAGGTCTAGGTCTTTTAAACAAGACAGTTGACAGCCGGCTGTCTTTGCATACAGACAGGAACATCAGTACTAGTCATAACACATTTCAAACCAACACTGTACCTAATATTTAATTCATCCCTTGTCACTCAAAGATGACAGTTGATTGCTTTGATTGATGGTGATTGTAGCCGAGTCGCCAACAATGTCCCTATTTATGGCAAGAAGTCTTCCATTGCCTTTTTTTCCCTTTTTTTCCCCTTTTTCCCTCCTTTTTTAAAAATTGAAGATTTATGCTGCAGGCCTATGATGGATGGATCACTATGAATAGTTTTGTTTTCACTCGTAGACAGTTTTTTTTACCGAACAAAGGGATTTTTAGCCTCCCACACCACATAGACATGGTATAAATTGATTGATTGATTGATTAGTGGTTGTTTTTATGCCGTGTCGGCAGCATAGGCCATATTCACGGTGAGAAATGTTAGTTTTTTGTTCAAACCATCGCTTTTACATGTAAAAGCAGACAATCAATTATGTGCCAATAGACACTCATTAAATTAGAAAGCTCACAATCATATATTTGTGGTCAAGAGAAACAAATTCCCATAGAAAAAGAGAAATTTGATTAATAATTGATAGAATCTATTTAGTAAACTATATGAGGTGATACAGTCCAGCTGCCCTCAACAAGGCTAAAATGTTTTCCTGTTTTACCTTAGTATTATTTATATTCTTACGGACAGAACACAAAGGACAACACACGGATATATAGTTGGATGAGAATCTCTCTGGCTGAACCTCGAAAGGCCCCTCCGTTTAATAACAGATAGAATAGTATAAAGTCAAATTCCGACCGAATGGAGGCCGAATAGAGGCTGCACCGCCTGAGGTCGGCTCTCCCGAGGGTGCCCCCACCTGATTGGTTGATCGCATGAGCAGGGGACCCCCTAGCCGGGAGAGTACAGGCGGTACAGCGCCCACCCCGCCGACGGTGGAGGAATTAAATGAGGCCCTGCAGCCTAAATAATATGAGCATAATGTGTTATACAATAGAAAAAGGTCACGCATACTGTCTGCAGTGTAGAACTGTTGGCGCAGGGCCAAAAAATCAATGCAACTTAGTCAAATGTGTTTGAGTGTCAGCGGGGACTGACCCACTGACTGACATGGTATCAAAGCACACTAGTCCAATGTTCATCATCCCCTAAAACACTGTTTGCCGTGACAAGGATTCGTGTGTTTGTTGTTTTACATCCTAGCAATATATAAGGTCAGATCAGGACAGGTCCCAATTTGTGACAGTGTGCACTCATCATGGCGAGGTTACACCCCACACAATCATATTATCGCGATACTATGCAAACCCGTCCATGTCCTATCCTATTAATGCCGAGCGCCAGGCTAGGTAGTGACAAGTATCAATTTTATAAGTCATCCGTTTAACTCGACTGGGATTCGAACTCAGCACCTTCCGCACGGGAAGCCTGCGCTCTATCGATTCGACCACCGCGACCGGGTCCCGTGACCAGTATCCTGTACAAGCTACCCGTTGTACGGTTGTTGGAAGCTACCCTGCGTAGGTATATCTAAGTGCATTGCCTGTATTTGAGGACGGGTACTGACTTGGAACTGTGTGCACTCATGGCGATTTTATAGTGCTGCCTCACTGGAAGACCAGGTGACCATTTTCCTCTTCTTTGTTTTCCTCTTTTTTTGTGTAAAACAGTTTTTTTTCATCAGCACCGGCCATGTGCATTATATTGAAGATATGCATCTCTGGAGGTATCTAGGTAAGGCATAGGAGTAAATTAAGATGGGAATTTTAGTGTGATTTTGGTTTAGCTATGACCCCAATATCCCACTCAGTCACAGTATCGCAATATTGAGCAAGCCAGTCCATGCACTATCCTATTAATGCCAACCACCACCAGGCTAGGTAGCGACAAGTATACATTTGGTAAGTCTTCGATTTGACTCGGTCAGAGTTTGAAACCATGACCTCCCACGCGTGAAGCCAGCCAGCGCTCTTTACCAATTCAGCCATGTCTGGCATATGTAGGTATCCAGGTATTTGTATATATAAATGAATATAAATAGTTCATTCGCATTTGTCTTGAAAGTGAGCAGAGTGACAGGTGACTAACAATGTAGAGGACGCAGGAGGATAGAATGCCCGCTCTGCAGTGAATAACATGGAAGTTAAGGTGGTTAGCGAGCCATTATTTATATCCATATAATAAATTACATAGTACACATATATATGCTGTCGAAGAATTATATGAGTATACTAACCCGGAATATCCTTCCTTTCCCTCATCACTCACTCAACCCCATGGACTGAGGGAGTCTGTCCCAGTCATCTACTGCTCCACCCCACTCCCCCTCAACCCCAGCTCTGATGGTGGCACCAGCACCCCTGCACTCTGTCACTGCCACTCACAGTACCGCTGACATATATATATATATGTGTGAAGTATAACATATTGTAAAATATTCCGATAAAACACATTGGTGGGGGAATGCCAATGGTCTATTATGGTAAAAGGTATATAGGGCCAGGTGCATCATAGTATTTATGTAGTTGCTGGTGATACTTTACTCATCATCAATAGTCATCGTGTGTTAGTCAGATAGTGTGAAAGAGGCACTAGGAGATAGTGAGTAAGGGCACTTGGAGCTCTACTCACTACCAACTCCCCCCTCTGTTAGTCACAGATCACCACACACTCAGCTCAGGGAAGGTGGTGACCAAGCAGCCACTCCGCATGGTGGTGGTGGGCAGAGCACTGTAGTCATGGGAACCCAAGAATGCTTGATGTTCATTGCTGGAGCTTGAGCTGTTTGATTCTCATTGGAGAATAAGGTCAGGTGGTGTGCCATACCAGATCCATGTACCACTATAAATAATAAACCTGAGGGCATGGTCTCTCTCTCTACTTTCACTCTTTATACTCTTCCTTTATTTTCTTGCCTGTATTGATTTCATTATAGCCTGCCTACACAACCACATATGCCAGCCGTGGACTTTATAATATTATGTGAGTATAAAGATACAAAAGGGAATATTACTTATTATTATTATTATTATTATTATTGTTGTTACCCTCCGAAAGATACAACACTTTACCGGTTGTGCCATCTCGACCACATCACCTCCACCGGATGTTGACCAGTGTCATTCGCACCGGAGGCGACATCGCAAACTCAACAGGATATCTGCTTGGAGAGCGATGGTAGATGGACTGATGGCTAAGGGACGGATGGGTCAGGTGGGGTTTGGGTGGAGACAAGGCATGAGGTGGGGGGGGGGTGGACAGGGAGAAGTGGGGGGGGGGGAAGGTCGCTGGGGCGAGCGATTGAATTAGAAGAAGCCATTTCTATGGGTGTACGTATACGAAGCGACACTCCCACTGATTCGCGCTGTGAATGCGATATCCCCCCAGCAGGGGGCACTGTCACGACCACAGGCTACCTAGGGACTGATTGTGTTGCCACAACATGGCCCGGAAAGCTGGCCCCGCGCATGCGCGCAATTCAGCGGCGGAGACCACGTGATCAGCTAAGCTGTTCGGTAGTAGACAGAGAGATCCGAATAAATCGCAGCGGACTTAAGACGTGAGACACATGTCGCCGAGCAGTAAAGGGGCAGGCCCCAGGGGTTTGGTTACCGGTCTAGGCAGACCGCCTGTATACGCATGGAATACGTCGCTTTGAGATTTGGTATTTATGTTGTTTTTGTTCTGTGATTTAAAGTTGTTTGTTTGTTGGGCTTTAACGTCCTAGGGTTTACAAGTGCATAGCTTCATGCCTTTGAGTTTCTGTCAGTTGGTTTGGTTGTTGGAGTTTTACGTCCTGGCAATATATAAGGTCATATCAGGATGGGTACCAACTTGTGATAGTGTGCACTCATGGCAACTTTGATAGTGCTGTCCCACTAAAAAAATCAGACCGCCGGCACCATAATCTGGTTCTGCATTTAGTCACATTATCCTGACACTGAGCTAACCAGTCCTTGCCCTATCCTAATAATGCCGAGCGCCTATCTAGGAAGCGACAAGTATCAATTTTAAAGTCATTGGTTTAACTCGACCAGGGTTTGAATCCCACAATCTACCAAAACAAGAGACGGACGCTCAACTCATTCAGCCATTCTGTCTGGTCTTGTCCTAAAGTGGAGTCTAGGTGGTGTCAAGGTTAGCACACTGGCCTGGAATGCAAGATATGTAGGTTCGATTCGTGCTCTCGGCGCAATATTTCCCATTTTCATCTCCCCGATGACACGTTCATCGAACTATGCAACTTGAAAATTGCATAGAAATTGTACTCTACCTTAGTTTAGTTTGAAGTAACATTTATTTGAAATGGCTACCTTTTGACATATTTGAAGTGCAAGCATGTGAAATTAATTTTGTCCAGCATGCCAAAGCTCTGGCACCATTTATAAGCTACTACAGCAGTAACTGGTTCCATTAAATTGACTCAGCATTCCCTTGTATGTGGCAATAAGTGCATCAGTATTTAACATAGATATTGTTGTGTTCTCCACGGACCTATCAGGCAACGAGCCACAGAGACAGATAGGCAATGATAGGGCGGTGCCATCAGGGAGCCTAGGTGGTGTAATGGTTAGTACACTGGCACGGAATGAAAGAGATTTGGGTTCGATACTCGCTCTAGGTACAATAATTAATGTTTGCTAGCAGGCCTACATTCTGGCGCCATAGGTTTTTGCAGCAGTAACATGTTCTGTTAAAGCTGCATAGTCCGATGAAATATCAAATTTTCAAAACCAAACCAATTATCTAGATTTGATTTTACATATCTAACTCAGATACTGATGCACTTATTAAGCATTTGTTTCTGCGTAGAAGAAAATACTGAATCAATTTAACAGAACCTGTTATTGCAGAAGTCTATGCTGTCAGAGTTTTGGCAAGCTTGCCAAAACTAATTTGTCATGTTTGCACTCAAAATATCTCAAAAGTTTACCATTTAAAATAAAAGTAACTTTGAACTAATTTAAAGTAGATACTAGTGATTGATCTAATATATTTATCTCAGAAAAAATACAGAAATTCTAAACCATCGGACTATGCAACTTTAAATTGACTCAGTATTCCCTTCTAAATGGCAACAAATGCTTAAAACACCCATCAGTATCTAACATATATATATATATCTAGAATGGAATCTAGATCATTGCTTTGAGATTGAAAATGTGATGCTTCATTGGAACATGCATCTATAATGCAACAACAACAAACCAGATTTGAGCTTTATATTATGTATTCGGCTTTTTGGAAAATCTGCATTACCCAGCATGCCATGCAACACCTCCCCCCACCCCCACAGACACACATACACTCACAATCCGGTTATCAGTGCGCCAGCTATGCACCGGAAGTGAGGGGTTTGGCGCCGCCATTATCATGCACTACAGCCGTGGGAATCTCGTGGATTCTCGCCCGCTCCTCCCGTCCCCCCCCCCCCCCCCACCCCCATCCCCCCCACCTCCCACCATCACGTGATGTTTATTGGCTGGGACGTTGGTTAATGAGTGAGGAGCGAGTGGGTTAATTGCGTCTGCAGGGGGTGTGGGTGTATGGCGTGTGTGGGTGTATGGGGTGGGTGGGTGTGGGTGGGTGGGCGATGGGTGAGTTTTTTTGTGTTTTTTTTTGTAAATATTTTGTATTCATCTGAATACATATTTTGTCAGCGCCGAGGCACTGGTCTTCCAGCCGTTGGAGCGATCACATTTGATTTGTACATAGTGGAAGTGGAATGTGTTGCGTTGTGTGCAGCACAACCCAATCTGAACATAAAAAGAAAGTGGGAGTGCAGCCTATGCTGTATAGTGTACAGCATAGGTACTCAACATAGTGCAAGGTATATGCATCAAGATAGTGTGCAGTAATGTACACTAGTGGTTAAATCGTATGTTGTGTTTCTATATCAGTTAGATTTGGTTTTATTAATGGTTAGTCTTTTAATAGTGCCATATTGTGCATGTATAGTGGTTTATATTGCATGCAATGCTGGTTGAAGATGTAGTTATTAAGTTGAGTTATTCAGGGTTGGGCGATGGTTGTGGGTGTGGGCAATGGTTGTGGGGTTTCGGGGATGAGGTGGGGGTGGAGGTGTTGGAGTGTGGGGGATGGGTGTGGGTATGGGGTTGTGGGGGTGGAGGTGTTGGGGTGTGCGGGATGGGTGTGGGTGTGTAGGTGTTGGGCTGTGGGGAATGGTTTGTTTGTTTGTTTGTTGTTGTTTTACGTCCTAGCAACATCTAAGGTCATATCAGGACGGGTACCGACTTGTGACAGTGCGCACTCATGGCGACTTTATAGTGCTGTCCCACTGGGAAACCAGGCCACCGGCACCATGACCTGGTATCCCACTCAGTCACATTATCCTGACACTGAGCACACCAGTCCTTGCCCTATCCTAATAATGCCGAGCGCCTGGCTAGGAAGCAACAAGTATCAATTTTAAAGTCATTGGTTTGACTCGACCGGGACTCGAACCCACGACCCCACGATCTACCAGCACGGGAGACGGACGCTCTAACTCATTCGGCCATCCCGTCTGGTCTATGCTGTTGCCACAGCAATAACCATTCCCGTGGGGAATGGTTATTGCTGTGGCGTTTTAGGGGTGAAGGTGGGGGTGCAGGTGTTGGGGTGTGGGGGATTGGTGTGGGAGTGGGAGTGTGGGTGTGAGAGTAGCGGTGGAGGGGTTGGGGTGTGGTGAGGGGTTGTGGGTGTGGGTGTGTGGGGAGGTGTGGGGTGTGGGGGCGGGGTTGTGGGGGTGGGGTCTGGGCGATGGGTGTAGTGGTGGAGGTATGTGGGGGGAGGGGGTTTGGTGGATGAGGAAGTTGGTGATTTGGAGCCTTGATGGCTGCAGCAAGGAATAGTTTGTTTCTGGTTTGTTGGAGTGGGGGTGTGGGGGGGCTAGTGTGGGGGTGGGGCGTGTTGGTGGTGGGTGTGGGTGTGGGTGTGGGTGTGGGGTGGGTGTGGGTGATTTTTAAACCATGATTGCTGCAGCAAGGAATAATTTGTTTGTTGTTTATTGGAGTCTTACATCTGGCAACATCTAAGGTTATATCAGGACAGGTATCGACTCGTTACAGTGCACACTCGTGGAAACTTTGTAGTGTTGCCCCAACGGTAAGATTCCTCGATACAGCCTCATTCTGGTTCTGGACCATTTAAAGTTGGTCCCATGGTATGTCGATTTAGAGACGTCTTATTTGATATATATAGACATATACACACAAGACACTCATACGTCTACATGCAATACTTACGGTTTCCATAATAAGGTAATAAGACACATATACATCTACATGCAATACGTACGGTATATATAATAAGGTAATAATACGCATATACGTCGACATGCAATACTTACAGCATATATAATAAGGTAATAAGACACATATACGGCTACATGCAATCATCATCATCATGCTGTCGGTCATGATGCGACAAAGACTGCTTTCATTACTTGACTGCCGCTCTCCATTTAACTCTCTGCTGTGAGAGTTGCATCCATGAGTCAGTCTTAATGTCTCTCAGCTTCAGGATTCTCTTGATGGTATCCTTGAACCGGAGCCGAGGGTGCCCTCTCTTTCTGTAGCCAGAAGACAGTTGAGAATAGAGGATCTGCTTTGGTAGCCTGTCTGATGACATCCTCATGAGGTGTCCAGTCCACCGGAGATTCTTTTTGATCAGAAGATCTTCCATAGAGGGCAGCCCCGTCCGTTCGAGTATTTCCTTATTTGTCACTTTGTCCTTCCAGGTTAGCCTCATGATTGAACGCAGATGTCGCATCATGAAGGCATGCAGCTTTTTCACCTGTCGTCTGTACACTGTCCAGGCCTCGGCTCCGTATAGTAGGGTGGATAGCACGATTGCATGGTAGATCTTGCCTTTGACCCAAATGGACACATGGTGGTTGTTCCAGAGTCTCTGGAATAGTCGGCCGAAAGATGCGCTAGCCTTGGCCATCCTCCTCTGTATTTCAGCATCAATGCATCCATCACTTGATATAGTGCTTCCGAGGTAGGTGAATTCCGGAACAGAGTTCAGCTTGAATTCCGGAACAGAGTTCAACCATGATCTCCTCCTCTCAGGTTCTTGTAGAGTTGGGTTGGTACAGCACCTCCGTCTACTTGATGTTAATCTTCAGGCCAAACTTCTTTGATGCATCGGAGAAAGCGTCCACTATTTTCTGGATCTCTTCAGCAGAGTGGGCAACCAGTGCACTGTCATCTGCAAATAGTAGCTCTCTCACCAGTATCTGAGTAGTCTTGGTCTTCGCTCTGAAGTGTGCGACATTGAATAGGTCAGCGCTCTGTCTGGACTGTATATAGATGCCATCCCCCATGTCTCGGAAAGCCTCATTGAGCATTGCTGATAGGAAGATGGAGAAGAGCGTGGGGGCCAGTACACAACCTTGCTTGACCCCATTGGTAACCCCAAACGATTCCGAGACTTCCCCTCCAACACTAACGTTCGCCATCATTCCTGTATGTAGAGCCTCGATCATAGTTGTGAACTTCTCTGGGCATCCATACTTCCTCAGTAGCTGCCATAGCCCGGTCCTAACGACTGTATCAAATGCCTTAGTGAAATCGACAAATACCATGTACAGTGGTCGGTCCTGCTCAATGCACTTTTCTTGTAGCTGTCGGAGACAAAATATCATATCCACGGTGCTCCGGTTACCTCTGAAGCCACACTGTGACTCCGGAACTACATCAGGTGATATGTGAATAGATAGTCTGTTGAGGAGGATCCTGGCGAAGATCTTGCCTGCTATGGAAAGAAGAGAGATTCCCCTATAGTTCCCACAGTCTGTTCGATCACCTTTCTTGTAGATGGTTAAAATGCTGGCATCCTTCCATGCTTGGGGTACAGAACCCTCCTCCCAGGCATTGGTGATTAGTTGGTGAAGTCTGTTGAACAGATTGTCTCCTCCGTGAATCCATACTTCAGCAGGAATTCAATCACCATCACATGCAATACTTACAGTATATATAATAAGGTAATAAAACACATATACATATATATGCAATACTTTCAGTATATATATATAATAAAGTAATAAGACACATATACGTCTACATGCAATACTTACGGTATATATAATAAGGTAATATCGAGTTTCCCCACAGCACCACTGCTTGCGCCTTTCAGCCAATGTTGGTTTATATTTGTCATGTCGGCTGGGTCACCCCGGAAGCCTGTCGGCATACCATCTGTCTGAATGGTGCGCGAAATGCTTCCATCAACAGCAGAATAATGGAACCAACATATGGCAGCAGCTCCTTGGGATTTATTATTTAAAGTTGCATGGCCCGATGGCGTTTGAATTTTGTTATATTTTTTAGATAAATATATCAAATTGATCATAATAACCTAGTAATCATTAGTCCGCAGTGATTTTGATGAAAACTGGCTAGTTTTGAAGCAATTTGAGCTGAAATAACCCAACATACTTTCGACAAGCTTTCCAAAAGTCCTCTAGATATGATGCCTATTGACATCTCACGATGACCACATGACATATGGTACTTGGAATGAGGGAATGGGCAATGAGGCCACAAGACCGACCTAAATGTTTAATGAGTGTTCCTGCATAATGGCTGTCTCAAAGTAGGTCTCCAAACGGATGAGGTAATAAATTCACTGAAACAGCGTTCTGTATAGGCTGCCCCCAATTCTTATCTAATGTACTAGTATCTAAGTTGGATATATAGAACTAAAATTTAGAAAAGTGTCTTGGTTTGAACAAAATATATGTTTCATCGGACCATGCAACTTTAACTCATACCAGTCCAAGCACACCTACCTACCAGTCCAAGCACACCTACCTACCAGTCCAAGCACACCTACCTCCCTCCCCCGGCCGGACAGAGTGGCTGACATTGGGAGAGTGCAGGCTTCCCCACAGAAGGTTTGGAGTTAGAATCCCAGCGGAGTCAAACTGATGCCGTATCAAATTTATACTTGTCGCTAGGCTTGGCGCTAGGCATTAATAGTGTAGTAGTCTGTACATGAGCCCTACTACCACGCTGTAGTGGTGGAGACTACGCTGCGCACCTATGCAGTTACACTGAAATGCGCTAGGTGGCGGCAGGGTAGCCACCGGGCAGATGCCGACTGGGCTGCCCTCTACTGCGTGTGGATAGCTCACACACACACACACACACACACCCTCCCCACCCCACACCCCACCCCCAGGGTTGCTGAAGGCGTTGCAGTGTCTGATAGCTGTTGGATGCAGTTCGGCAGTCCATTCTGTGGGGATGGTGGGTGAGCTAGCCACACGCAGTGGAGGGCAGACCCCGACTGGGCTGCCCTCTACTGCATGTGGCTAGCTCACACCCCCACCCCACCCCACCTATAGAGTCCATTCATCACCCCCATGACACTGATGCCGTGACCAGGATCCTGTACAAGCTATGCGCTCTATGGTTGTTGAACCTACCCTGTGTATGTATGTGTAAGTGCATTGCCTATATGTATGTAATTGTAAGCCTTAAATGACCATTTACTAGACATACAATTCCAGGGGGACGAGTGTAGTAGGCTGCACTGACCTCTCAGGCAAGTAACCACATAGACAGGTAGGCATGGGTAGTGTGTTGATATCAGGGAGCCTAGGTGGTGTAATTGTTAGCACACTGGCCCGGAATGCAAAGAGATGTGGGTTCGAGTCCCGCTCTAGGCGCAATATTTCCCATTTTCATCACTTCATGACAACGGGAGTCGGAGGGCCGTGAGACATTACTATAGGATAGGGCAAGGAATGGGTATGGTAGCTCAGTGTTGTGATTCCGTGGGATATCGGGTCATAGTGCCAGCAGGCTGCTCTCCCAGTGGGACAGCACTATAAAATTGTCATGAGTGTGCACTTTCACAAGTCGATCAATCAATCAATAGTTCCATCCTCTAGTCGAGGGTTGGATGCAATGGTTCTCCACTTGTCCCGCTGGTGTGCTGTTCTGATAGACTGTGAATAATTCAAGCCTGTCCACTGTGAAATATTTGTAAACCATGATGTTCTTGGTCTCCCTCTCCCTCTGCTGCCATTCACCTTCCCTTCCAACAATGTACGGTATATTGAACTCTGATGAATGATGTGGCCAAAATAAATAAGTTTCTTTGTCTGTATAGTGGCAAACAAGCTTTTCTTATTTTTAATTTTTCTGAGAACTTCTTTGTTGGTGATCTTCTTTGTCCATGATATTGTCATCATCCTTCGATAAGTCCACATCTCAAATGCTGCTAAATGTTTGTACATTTTCTTAGAGATTGTCCATGTCTCAGCCCCATACATTAGAGTAGACCACACATAACACTGAAGAATACGCTTCCTTGTTTGTATTAATATCGTACTTGATGTTAACACTCTATACATTTTGGAGAATGTTGTTCGGGCTATTGTTATCCTTCTTTTAATTTCTTCCTCACATCTCCCATCATTTGTAATCTTTTGTCCGAGATATATGAATTTGGATACTTGTTCTATGTTTGTGCCATCTATGGTTATATTGACATTTGGTTTATCTGTCTTTTTACTTATCAACATTGTTTTGGTCTTCCTGGCATTCATCTTCATGTTGAATAGTATTCCAGCTTTATTGATTCTATTCACTATATCTTGTAGGTTTTTCTCACTGTCTGCTAGTATTATACTGTCATCGACATATCTAAGATTGTTGACGTTCATGCCACCTATTGTCACTCCCTTGCAATCTTCAATGTGTCTGAAAATCATCTCTGTGTACAGGTTAAATAGATATGGTGACAAGTCGATACCTGTCTTGATATGACCGTAGATGTTGGTTGGTGGTTGGTCGTTGGTGGTTGGTGGTATGAAATTAGCGAAAATGTTAAATAAATTTGTGCGATAACTTTTACGGGGTTTTGTGCCTGAACTGTTCATCCAGTGAGAGCCATCTCCCACCTCTCTGGGTGGGCGATGGCTCCCATTTATTTCCAAAGGCCACCAACCCCAGCCCGCCCCTGGCTCGGCCTACATAGCATTGCAACCAATAACTCCACCAGGAATTGGAAGGAGGGGAGGGGGGAGCGGGAGGGGTGAGGAGGCTGGCCAGTCATGTGACCACCCTAGGAGAACCATTCAGCCAATCAGGCGGAAAGATAAGGTCATTCAGGCAGTGAGCCGCTGCTGCGGCCACGTGACTGAGAGTCATGTGACGTCATAACCTCACACCAGGTGGCGCCAGTGGCGCGATGGTCAGATGTCAGTTAATCAGGGGGAGCGCCACTGAGCAGGCGCCAAATTGAATTTTGAGATATTATGCGCTTTTGCTGTATTGCAATTCAATAATTATGATCTGCATAAATCAACTTAATTGACGCTATTCACGGCGAAGCCATTTTGAAACCAGACCGAGGCCACATACGCATCTGCGAGGTGCCGCTGTGTGAAAAGTGATGCGAATACTTTTTCGCTGACCAATACCTCTCGAAATCACTCAAATCTGAAGGTATTCATTTTTTAAACTACCATATTCATCTTTGCATACCTATTTTCTATCTATTGGCCAATTTTCACGAAGATTGGGTGACCCTTGCATGGTGATTTTCCCATTATTTAACTACAATGTGACTGTCAACTTCAAGTCTGCTTAGTTATGGTGGTATGATGTACCATGCAGCACTGTCAGTGTATTTTTCTGTGTAAGACAGTCAAACAACTGGTCTTAGTAATTACAAATTAATAACATCTTTAAAAGGGTTAAAATATATTAAAAAAATATATATATATTAAGAAAGTTATGCAATTTTAAATTTAAGAAAAGATTGGCAACCAGGATGAGCGACTTTGTTGACATTGCTTACTGAAATGCATCTGATCATCACCCAATCTTCATGAAAATTGACGAATAGATAGAAAAAAGGTATGTAAAAATGAATACAATACTTTCAAAAATGAATATCTTCAAATTTGACTCCTTTAATTTCTGTAGTAGTTCATACACATCGGCACACAGCAGTGTCTTATGGCCTTTTCCAATACCCGACGCATACTCAGCCTCGTTCTAGTGCCGAATTAGGTCATGCGTGAATCGTGTGAATTCAATTTAATAATTGTATACAATAAAACCTTTCTAACCGACCACTGCCACACAGATCAACCACTCCCGAACATATCGATCACTTTAATTGCGTCCCAAAGGATCGCCCATACAATATTATTGTAATGATACCAAAAAAAACCTCTTTCAACTGACCACCTCCCTAAATGGACCATTTAAAGTCGGTCCCATAGGCGGTCGATTTAGAGAGGCTTTACTGTATTTCGAAATATTACCACACATCTCAAATGAAACTAGAGCCAAATTCATGTGCTGTATAAGCATTATACAAATATATGTTTGTTTGTTTGTTGTTGTTTTACGTCCTAGCAACATCTAAGGTCATATCAGGATGGGTACCGACTTGTGACAGTGAGCACTCATGGTGACTTTATAGTGCTGTCTCACTGGGAAACCAGGCTGCCGGCACCATGACATGGTATCCCACTCAGTCACATTATCCTGACACTGAGCACACCAGTCCTTGCCCTATCCTAATAATGCCAAGCGCCTGGCTAGGAAGCGACAAGTAGCAATTTTAAAGTCATTAGTTTGACTCGACCGGGACTCGAACCCACGACCCCACGATCTACCAGCACGAGAGACGGACGCTCTAACTCATTCGGCCATCCCGTCTGGTCTATACAAATATAAATTTGTCTATGCACAACATGTAGAAGAGAAACATTTCATTACAGGTGGGTACAGCCATTTATTATGAGTAGTGGCATATGGCCGAACAAATAATCCGCTCTACCGTAAAAAAGATTTAAACTGTTCCGCGAATAACAATATGGCGGCAATATCAAAGCACCGGAAACGGGACAGGTGGCATCCATGCCCAGCTCCGCAGAAAAAATAGACACGTACACGATTTGTTCAATATTAAATAAGAAAATACATAAGCAGTGGTGGAATAAATAATAATAAAGCAGGCATCACCAATTTATATTCATATAATACAATATATTACAAATAATTATCTGTAAACTGATTACCCTATAACTATGTCTCTAGTTTGCTCCTGAATGACACTCACAACTAATGACACTCAGCTACTCAAGCGACTGGTCAGGCCAACTGCCTCGCCTTGTGCTGCCACCTGGCCTATACAGATGTCCTGGTTCTGCCCGACGCCTGTGTGACTCGCTCAGACATGATAAATGATAAGTGATAAATGATTATATATATATATATATAATGAAGAGTCCAGGCACTTTTTGTTTGTTTGTTGTTGTTTTAAGTCCTAGCAACATCGAAGGTCATATCAGGATGGGTACCAACTTGTGGCAGTGCACACTCATGGCAACTTTATAGTGCTGCCCCACTGGGAAACCAGGCCGCCGTCACCATGACCTGATATCCCACTCAGTCACATTATCCTGACACTGAGCCAACCAGTCCCTGCCCTATCCTATTAATGCCAAGCACCTGGCTAGGAAGCGCCAAGTATAAATTTGTAAGTCATTGGTTTGACTCGACCAGGGTTCGAACCGACGACCCCACGATCTACCAGCATGGGAGACGGTAGATAAAGGATTCACCCGGTACTCGCAGTACACAGGTGAATACCAACCCTATTTTAAAAGTAATTGGTTTGACTCGAGCGCAAACCTAACTCCCGATCTCCCATACACGATGCCCGCTCTACCAGTTTGGTTACCAGGGGCATAGCTAGGTGTCCGAACGTACGCCATAACGTCCACATCATTTTGTCCAAACAAAATTAAATTAAAACATAATAAAGAGAGAGAGAGAGAGAGAGGAGGCATGTAGTAGTCCGGAGTGTCGAAAACTCAAGTCTAAAATGTGTAATATCCGCCAGCTTAAGCATAAGCGGCTGCCTAAACCCCTTGCCTAAATTAGGAGGACACATCGTTAGAGTTCTAGCTACGCCCCTGGTTACCACGCCCGTTTTTTCTTGTTTTTGTTTGTGTGTGTATCAAATACCATAGGAAATCGTTGCCTTTCCAACATGCCATTCAAAATATTCCATAACCATGGATATGAGAAGTCATGACAGGCTTGCAATATTGAATTTCAATACACCTGTTTTTTTTTGGTTTTTGTTAAAACATGTTGCTGACAACATGGGTTTGTCATTAATGCAAGAGATCGATGGTGGACGGTACCATAAAAAGCAGCCACACAAAATAAACATGACAGGAGCAAACAAAAACTCTATTGCAGTTGCAGGATATGAATAAACTGCGGCTACCAGGTTCCCCCCCCCCCCCCCAACCCTCCTCCACTACCCCCCCCCCCAGCCCCCGCCCCAAACCCTCAAACTCCACCACCACCCAAATAGCACCCCGAGACCACCCCCAAAAGCCCGACCCAGACAAAGCCACACACATACAACCCCCCCCCGCCCCCAACACAAATGGACTCTTCTATCTATCACTCCGCACTCCACAATCAACCCTGTTTAATCTGAAGACAAGCAATTCAAAACATTAATTCATTGAATGAAACCATGACAGATTCAGGTAATTGAAATCCAATTCCCAGAGGTGAGAACACAGTACAGCTAAAGTTGCACATCTTTAAAGCTGCATGGTCCAATGGTTTTGAGTTTCTCTCATTTTCTGAGATAAATATAGTAAGGATGATTATTATATTATACCGACCCACCCAGGGGGGAGGCTATGGTATGGACTTACACATATAGGTACATATATACATAAACAATACCCGTACTCATAGGTGGAAAATGAAATCATCAAAATTCAGCAAACGGAAACGGAAATAGTCCTGTGGCGGCCGCCATTTGTATACTCGTGTTGAATCGCATAATAATAAATCAACAATTCTCCGAGCGTTTATATGTATATGTCAATAGACTAGTTTGTAATTCCAAACATTCATGTTTATCCCAAATTGTTCTGTATTTCTATTAATTTAGTTTTGCACTGCGTGTAGCGGCAAACTCGATAGAATGCAAACTCAATGGCCACAGGCATTTGTTTGGCTCTCGACGCCGTTTTCAGCATGCTATCTATAGACAGTTTTGTAATTCTGACTAATGTGGGCGGGTCGGTCCTAAGCATTGCATATTCATATTATTCTTACCTTACGTAACCTTTAGTTAACTTTGCTTTAAAATTGCTAACTTTGCGTGTTTTTCTTTTTATATATCTGATCCTATCCTAATAATGTCTAAGAACAGGCAACTTAGCGACAGTATGTGTAAAGTCTGTACATCCTGGCTTCGAGTCGGTTGGCGATCGAACGCCCTCGACACTGCCTCGATAGACAGCGAATGGACTAATCACTTGACACATGTTTTAACCACATTGTTGTTAATGTGATCCATAGATCCTAATAATACCTAACATCATCCTATCCTAATAATGTCTAAGACCAGGCAACTTAGTGACACTATTCGTAAACTTTGTACATCCTGACTTTGACGCGGCCGGGATTGATCCCACAAGACACTGCCTCGATAGACAGCAAATTGATTAATCATTTGGCACGTACCCTTCCTGTCTTTAAATACAATATATAATCTTATCCTAATAATGCCGAACACCAGGCAAGGTGGTGACAAATATCAACTCTATATTAGATTATTGCATCGAACCCACAATACATTGCCTGGATAGAGACTGACTGATCTAATCACTCGCACCCCCCCCCCCCCTCCACCCCTTGTTAAGCTAAGAGCTGATCCACAAAGTTAAACAAACACCCTAATCTTGATCTACTCTTCCAGGGCTGACCCCCCTTATCAGCCGTGGGAATTGTATTATCAGTTCTACCGCCAGGGGATTGGAAAAGGGGAGGCGAGGGGGTAGGCGGTCGGGGAGAGGAGGGTATGGCGGAGGCGGGACTGGAGGGGCGGGCAGTGGAAGGGGAGGGGGATGGGAGAGGGATGAGGGCGATAGATCGGGATGGGGGAGGGGAGGAGGGGAGGGATGGTGGGTGGGGATGGAGGACGGGGTGGGTGGAGGGGGGAGGAGGGGGGGGGGAGATGGGTAGGCGGAGGGGAAGGTTTATGGGAAGGGGCGGGCAGGGTGGGGGGGGGGGGGGTAGAAGGGGACAAACGAAGAAGGAGGGGAGGTGGTAGTGGATGGGGAGGAGGGATGGGGAGGGGAAAGGGAGAGAGGGGAGGGGAGAGCGAGGGCGGAGAGGAAGGGGGAGGTGGAGGGATGGGGGAGGGCGAGGTGATGGATGTGGGAAGGGGAGGGAGAGGTGGGAAGTGGAGGTGGTCAGGAGGGGAGGGGAGAGAGGAGGGGGGAGGACGAGGGGAGGAGGGGAGGAGGGGAGGAGAGGAAGTAGAAGTGGGAGAGGGGACAGAGAGGGAGAGTGGGTAGCGGAGCGGGAGGGTGGAGGGGGAGGGTTGGTCTGGAGAACAACATTGATTTTACTAAGGAGACGCGTGGTTATCGGCAAGCCGAACATGTTGAGATAAAGTCGGCAATGCCTGCTCTAGTAGTAGTAGTAGTAGTAGTAGTATTCAGAGAGACAGAAGCAAACCACTGGCAGCATCTGATAATAGATAGGCTCAAGCAACAGGAAAGAGGCCACAGCAACACAGATGTGTAAATGTGTAGACGGCACAGTTACACAGGCTTGTAGGCGTTGGATTTAAGCTGCACACTCATTTAAACAAAATAATTTATTCCGGAAACACTACCTTAAATTTGATCATGTTGTCGGTGTGGTGATGCAGATATGGACTACTACCCTTAAGTGCCTGTCACAATATGGCTGATTGAGCAACGGAGAGAACCGGACAAAGAATATTCTAGTCCGGTGTTATTCGGACTTGAAATGTATCGATTATTTAACGGACGGGCAATGGAAGTGTAATGGATATGTAATGGACGGGAATGCCGGGAACAGATGGGAATGGACGAGAACGGCGAGGAACGGACAGGGAACGGATGGGGAATGGACAGTAACGGATGATAACCGCATAGGTCAGTCCAGCGCAATCTGTTACAAGTTTTGTGCATGCTCAAAACTTGTAACGGATAGGGGCGGATATCAAGGGATATCAAGGGATATCAATGGATATGCAATGGAGACAAACCATACTTTGCCGGATATCAACAGACTTTGTTCGGTTTCTTTCCATTTCCCCAATCCGGTGATGTGTGACAGTGCCTTTAGACTAGGATTCTGACTCAACACTTCTTGAGGATAATGCCCTTACATTTGTTGTCATTCCTGATATCTTTTCCGCGTTTTAATTGGTTGCTTGTTGGATTTTTAGATCCTGGCAACATTTAAGGTAATCTCAGGACGGATACAGACTTGTGACAGTGCGCTCTCAAAGCGACTTAATAGTGCTGCCCCACTGGGAAATTAGGCCGCCAGAATGGTCAACTGATTTTACACTCAGTCACATTATACTCAAACACCACAAACCAGTCCTGTCCTTTTAATGCTGAGTGCCAAGCTAGGAAGTGACAGATATCAATTTAGTAAGTCATTGGTTTGACTCGACCGGGAATCAAACTCCTGAATCTCCCGCATGGGAGGCCTGCGCTCTACCGATTCGATCAGCGCAGCCAGTGTATTTTTTAATTGGTCTAATTAGTATTATTCAATAATGGACCTAATAGTAATATAACTGGAGCACCCATAGGATACATGTATATTTATAACACATCAGAGATTGGAGTGTCTAGGCTCCCTATCTATGGGGCTCCTTTCCTGAATGTGAGAGAGCAATGCTGACCATTACATTACACAGCCAACCTAGATGCCCATACAGTCCTTAAACATTACATTATTTCTGCTGTATAGAAGGAACATATTTAAAGTGAATTTAATCCAACGTGTCACTCATGAAGCCTATTATATCCAGCATTTCGATGTAAGCGCAAACATAGATATGTTATGGCGCCACTTTGAATATCTCACAGTAAACCTCCAAACGATCGCGAGACTGTCATCATGAACATCACCATCATCATATACAAACCCCCGCACTCACCTCCACCCACTCCTACACATGCAGTCTGCACAATCACATCTACACACCCACAGTCAACCTCACACCAAACCTGACCTGCACAGCACATACATCACCTTGCACCACTTTCAGCAATCTACAACTGCACAAACACCTAGACAGCCACAGCTCCATACACTGACAGCATATCAACAACATCCACATCACCCGACCATTACCACACTCTACAAACAAGTTGCACACACATACCACACAAACCTCAAACGATCCCAACTCTGTCATCATGAACAGCACCATCATCATATACAAACCCCCGCACTCACCTCCACCCACTCCTACACACGCAGTCTGCACAACCACACCTACACAGCCACAGTCAACCTCCAAAACCAACCTGACTCTGTCATCATCAACAGCACCATCACCACATACCCACCCCCCACACTCACCCCCACCCACTCCTACAAACACAGTCTGCACAACCACACCTACACACCCACAGTCAACCTCCAACACCAACCTGACTCTGTCATCATCAACAGCACCATCACCACATACCCACCCCCACACTCACCTCCACCCACTCCTACAAACACAGTCTGCACAACCACACCTACACAGCCACAGTCAACCTCGCACACCATCCCAACTCTGTCATCATCAACAGCACCATCACCACATACCCACCCCCCACACTCACCCCCACCCACTCCTACAAACACAGTCTGCACAACCACACCTACACAGCCACAGTCAACCTCCAAAACCAACCTGACTCTGTCATCATCAACAGCACCATCACCACATACCCACCCCCCACACTCACCTCCACCCACTCCTACAAACACAGTCTGCACAACCACACCTACACAGCCACAGTCAACCTCCAAAACCAACCTGACTCTGTCATCATCAACAGCACCATCACCACATACCCACCCCCCGACACTCACCCTCCACCCACTCCTACAAACACAGTCTGCACAACCACACCTACACAGCCACAGTCAACCTCGCACACCATCCCAACTCTGTCATCATCAACAGCACCATCATCATATACAAACCCCCGCACTCACCTCCACCCACTCCTACAAACACAGTCTGCACAACCACACCTACACAGCCACAGTCAACCTCCACACCATCCGACTCTGTCATCATCAACAGCACCATCACCACTACCCACCCCACACTCACCCCCACCCACTCCTACAAACACAGTCTGCACAACCACACCTACACAGCCACAGTCAACCTCGCACACCATCCCGACTCTGTCATCATGAACATCACCATCACCACATACCCACCCCCCGCACTCACCTCCATCCACTCCTACAAACACAGTCTGCACAACCACACCTACACAGCCACAGTCAACCTCGCAAACCAACCTGACTCTGTCATCATCAACAGCACCATCACCACATACCCACCCCCCGCACTCACCTCCATCCACTCCTACACACGCAGTCTGCACAACCACAACTACACACCCACAGTCAACCTCCAACACCATCCCAACTCTGTCATCATTAACATCACCATCATCATATGCACACACTCACCTCCATCCGCTCCTACACACACAGTCTGCACAACCACACCTACACACCCAGTCAACCCCCAACACCATCCCGACTTTGTCATCATCAACATCACCATCTCCCCATACCCACCCCCCACACTCACCTCCACCCACTTCTACACACGCAGTCTGCACAACCACACCTACACAGCCACAGTCAACCTCGCAAACCATCCCGACTCTGTCATCATGAACATCACCATCATCATATACAAACCCCCGCACTCACCTCCACCGACTCCTACACACGCAGTCTGCACAACCACACCTACACACCCACAGTCAACCTGGCACACCATCCCGACACTGTCAGCATCAACTTCACCATCACCAGACACACACACACACTTTACAACACCACCTTGATGTCCACCACAACACTCACAAACCCACCTTGACACACTGTACACCAACACCCTCAACCCAACCACACCTACACATATCCCGTCAATCAACGTCCCACCCATCCAAACTCTTTCATCATCAACTTCACTTCCACCACCCACCCACTCACACAACTCCACCCACTCACACAACTCCACCCACTCACACAACTCCACCCACTCATACAACTCCACGCACTCACACAACTCCACCCACTCACACAACTCCACCCACTCACACAACTCCACCCACTCACACAACTCCACCCACTCACACAACTCCACCCACTCACACAACTCCACGTACTCACACAACTCCACCCACTCACACAACTCCACCCACTCACACAACTCCACCCACTCATACAACTCCACGCACTCACACAACTCCACCCACTCACACAACTCCACCCACTCACTCACACAACTCCACCCACTCACACAACTCCACCCACTCACTCACACAACTCCACCCACTCCTATACCCCCAACGCTGAACTCCACCACCACCACTGCACCTACCCATACTGTCAACCTCCACCCCCCCCCGCCCCCGATCCAGACTCTGTCATCATCAATTCTGCGATGGCGGTACGGCGGTGCAATGCTTAATGCATTCTGTGTAACATGACCAGCCCCTCGCATGTCACCTCTAATTATTCCCCACCCACCCACATTCCACCCACACCCACCTACACCCACACACACATAACAACACCCACAATCCGGTCAGAAAACCAACAAAGTCCGGTTTGTGTCCGTACAAGTTTTGAACATGCACAAAACTAGGAATGGATGCTGCCGGATTGACGTCTACGGTTCTTGTCCGGTTTGAGTTTGTTTCATCCGTTGGCTATCCGCTCATGTCCGTTTCATGTCTGTTTCATGTTTGTTTCATCATGTCCATTTCATGTCTGTTCATCCAGCAGCTATTTACCCGATAGCGGAACATTTTGAGACATTTTAATACATTTTGATACTTATCACCACCGGACTAGACAATTCTGTCTGTTGCTCAATCCGGCGGGGTGTGACAGCCACTTTATGAATTCTGTGTAAC
This sequence comes from Branchipolynoe longqiensis, assembly GCA_030323885.1. Lineage (NCBI taxonomy): Eukaryota > Metazoa > Annelida > Polychaeta > Phyllodocida > Polynoidae > Branchipolynoe > Branchipolynoe longqiensis. Next base: position 24,960,568 of record CM059202.1, on the reverse strand, counting down.
ATGACCTGCCCCTCGCATGTCACCTCTAATTATTCCCCACCCACCCATAATACCACCCACACCCACCTACACACACACACATACCCATACCCATACCAACACCCATAACCTGGTCCCCACACCCAGCCTCGAGTCCCAAACTCTTGTAGCAGAGCGTCATTTTACCACACAGTAATTCATACAGAGATATACACAAAACTGTACAAAATTCATGATATTCTCAGTTTCAGTTCCCAATAAAATAATGGTCTCTGGTTGAGTGAGTGCTTGTGACTACATCATTTAACAAATTTATATTTTGTTTGTTCACAAAGACAAAGCGCACTCAAATACCAAAGTTGTGATAGACAAATCACAAAATCAGCGGATAGTCGAATTGTCAACTCATCAAATCCTGAAATCGTCGAATAGTTTCATCAAGTCGTCAAAGTGTGAGTGTGCACCGTTACGAGTCAGTACCCATCCTGATATGAACTTACATGTTCCCAGAACATAAAACTCCAACAACCAACCAATCTAAGTTAAATATATAGAATCAAATCAAGATAATTGTTTCGATTTAGGAATGTTGATGCTTTCATCGGACCTATCTTAATCAGGTGTTCATAAATATTGTATACGGTGGGAAAGCAAAACTGTGCCTATACATTGTGTACTTTTGTGAAACATGCCCCTGTTTCTGGGTTAAGCAAACAAAAAAAGAAATATGTTATGCGACACAGATCTCTAGTTGTAAAGGATTGATTGATTGATTGGTGGTTGCTTTACGCCGTGTCGGCAGCATAGGCCATATTCACGGCGAGAAATGTTTGTTTTTTGTTCAAACCATCGCTTTTACATGTAAAAGCAGACAATCAATTATGTGCCAATAGACACTCATTAAATTAGAAAGCTCACAATCATATATTTGTGGTCAAGGGAAACAAATTCCCATAGAAAAGAAAAGTTGTATTAATAATTGATAGAATCTATTTAGTAAACTATATGAGGTGGTACAGTCCAGCTGCCCTCAAAAAGGCTAAAATGTTTTCCTGTTTTACCTTAGTAAAAAGGTCATGCATACTGTCTGCAGTGTAGAACTGTTGGCGCAGGGCCAACAAATCAACGCAACTTAGTAAAATGTGTTTGAGTGTCAGCGGGGACTGACACCCAATACATTCAGGGGGAGGTTCCCCCTTGAGCAGAAAAGCATGTGTAAGCCACGAGTGGCCAATACGGCAGCGGCTAAGGACCGCTTGGTCCCGCCGACCTCCCGCATGAGTCTGTGGTGGCTTTCCCACAAATGGTTCAATTTCTTTAAGTTTATTAATGTTTTCATCCCACTCATGTTGCCATTTGGATTTTATGTGGGTGGCTATTAGTGGTTTTAGATCAGAGTGAGGGATCAGACACGGTTCAAGATCACAGTTCAGGGCCTTCTTCGCAGCCCGATCAGCTCATTCATTTCCTTGTATGCCGGCATGGCCAGGCACCTAGCACAGGTGGATGTCATACCCATCCGTTGTCAGTTGGTTCATTTTATAAATGACCATTGCTAGAATAGGGTGATTCGGTTTCAGTCCATCAACAGCCAGGAGGCAAGAGAACAAATCACTGTATATAACATAGTTAGTGTGGTTGGATACCTCGATACACTCCAACGCGAGAAGGAGTGCTGCGGTTTCTGCAGTGAAAATCGAGCTCTGATCGGGCAATGGAACACCATATCCTACAAGGGCAGGAGGGTGGGATATCACTATCAGGTTGGCCACATAACTTCCCCATGGGGCGGTAATATTACTAACACATTTCAAAGAAGCGCCTAGTCATCATTTCTCTAGTGATATTAGGCCTGAAACAAAATTTGATGTTTCCGGCTGCCGACCAACCCTGGTAGAAAGAACTCTCCTAGTCGATTTTTGTTTCCGCTCTGAAAAAAAACTAATTGCACTCAAATTTGTTAAGACGTGATATTGGTTTAAAGCAAAAAGAGAACGAAAACCATGCACCAGCAGGTCTTGTATTATTAGTATATATACTATTCAACTACACAAATCTTGAGACGTACTCTATTAGGTGATCCCAGTGTAAATTTCAGTTTTTAGGACTAGAAGTGCAGTTTTTGCAGTGTGCATTATGACAAACAATTACACTTCTTTTTTGTTGTTAGACTACCCCAAAATCTTTCCGCTGGAACCAGAAACATGAATATTATTTTCTTGCTGGCGCTATGTGTATGAAAATAGATGGGGGGGGGGCGGGTAGGGTGGTGGTCACATCTTGAGATGCACTCTAAACCTAAGACCCTTGAACAGATAGTCTTTTTACGAACACAGCGATAAACAAACACACACGTTCGCCTTTATTTATTCACGCGTATATCCTCGATATGCCGGTGTAGGTGAAGTGCAGTGGCTCCCCCTGGTGTTCTGGGAATTATTGAAGCACTGGTCACGGTGGGTTCGAATCTGCTAGGTGGCGCCTCCGCCCCCCTCCTCCTCCCCTTCCCTGGGGTTCTGGAATCGGTGGACCCACTTCTGCCTTGGATGTCACCGGAACGTCACCTCCCTCCCCTGTTCTGCCTGTGTTTTTTTTTATATGTATTTGACTCATTGACTAAACATTGTAACTTGGTAGGGCGCCTTGCCCAGCCCAAAGACAGTCATGCAACAAGCGTTTGTAAAATAAATACTGTACTCGCCCTTTTGTTGTTGGGTTGCTGCCTTCACTACATAGATATCGTAAATGTTTGTCAGTTTCCAGAACCCTGTACGAATCCTATATCGCCCAATAACTGATTCATATTCAGGTCAGCGTTCTAGACCATATGCACCAATGGACGCGACTGTAGTTTGTTTTGTTTGTTTGTCTGTTGTCTGTTGTTTTACATGCTAGCAACATCTAAGGTCATATCAGGACGGGTACCGACTTGTGACAGTGCACACTCATGGCGACTTTATAGCGCTATCCCACTGGGAGATCAGGCCACCAGCGCCATGACATGATATCCCACTCAGTCACATTATCCTGACACTGAGCCAACCAGTCCCAGTCCCTGCCCTATCCTATTTATGCTGAGTGGCTAGGTAGGAAGCGACAAGTATCAATTTTAAAGTCATTGGTTTGACTCAACCAGGGTTCGAACCCACGATCTACCAGCACGGGAGACGGACGCTCTAACTCATTCGGCCATCCCGTCTGGTCCGCCACTGTAGTAGTTACCTCATTCTGACCCGAGCACCACCGAGTCGCCAGTGATTAGATTGTGACTCTGTTCACGAGCTTCTGTGGGCGCCGCCTAAGCCAGCAGATCCCATCTTGAATATCAAACGCTGTATGGGGTTTAAGGGCTAAAACCAGCTCAGGGATGAATATAGACCAAAGTGAAACATACGTCGCTGCACTCTACCGGATATGAGGTGGGTTGGTTGTTGGAGTTTATATCCTGGCAACACTTAAAGTTGCATAGTCCGATGTTTTTGAATTTCTGTGTTTTTTTTTAGATAAATATATTATTGTTCGATCATTAGTAGCTACTTTACATTAGTTTAAGGCTACTTTTATTTTGAATGGCAAACTTTTGAGATATATGAAGTGCAAGCAAGAAAAATTAGTTTCAGCAAGCTTGCCAAAACTTGGACACCATAGAGTTCTCCAGCTACACCTTAGTAACAGTTCTAAAACTTCTATTAAATGGACTCAGTATTCCCTTCAATTCAGAAATAAATGTTTAATAATTGCATCAGTATCTAAGTTAGATATGTATAATCAAACCTAGATAATTATTTTGGTTTTGAAAATTTGATATTTCATCAGACTGCGCAGCTTTAAGGTCCATATCAGGACTGGTACCGACTTATGACAGTGTATGCTCAAGGCGACATAATAGTGCTGCCCCACTGGGAAATCAGGCCGCCGGCACCATGATCCGATATCCCACTCAGTCACATTATCCCGACACGGAGCTAATGAGATTCAAAGAAGCCCCTTCCCCCCCGGTTTAATAATTCATTAAAGCTGAATAGTCCAATGAGGCATACCATTTTCAAAACCAACATAATTATCTAGATTTGATTCTCCACATCATACTTAAATACAGATGCACTTTTTAATCATTTGTTGGCTCCATAGAAGGGAATACTGTGTCAATTTAATAGAACCCATTACTGTAGAAGCCTATGGTGTCAAGAGTTTTGCATGCCTTCCTAAATTAATTTAGCATGCTGTGCACTTTAAAATTAAATATCTCAAAAGTTTAAAATAAAGGTTACTTCAAAGTGAAGTAAAGTAGATCAGGACGATCAATTTAATACATTTATCTCAGAAATCGACAGAAGCTCAAAACCATTGGACTATGGAACTTTACATGACTTTTGCTTTCACCAGTAGATGCTGCATTTAAATGGGCACGTTCGACTAGGCGCTCAGCTTAGGTACCAGTCGAACCGGTGTCACAATATAATCTTTGGGAGGTAACAGACTTGGAGCTCCATTATATATATTAGTATGGCAGGAATAGACCAGCCGCGATGGCCGGTACCCGTCCTGATATAATAAACTTTGATGTTGCTAAGTCATGAATTCGCAATGAACACACAAACAGTTAGACGGGATGGCCAAATGAGTTAGAGTGTCCGTCTCCTGTGTGGTAGATCATGGGGTCGTGGGTTCGAATCCTGGTCGAGTCAAACCAATGACTTAAAAATTGATACTTGTCGCTTCCTAGCCAGGCGCTTGGCATTATTAGGATAGGTCAAGGAGCAGTGGAATGAGGAAGACCAATCGCCTGCGACTGAAAGTTCCCCTGCTTAAACAACTAATGTACCCCCCAAAAACAGTAGGCCTACATAGGCGGCATTGAAACACGTTTAGAATGCTGCTTGCATGCTGAATGAATTGTTCAGATATCAGGTCAGTTAGTTTGTTTTGTTTGTTGTTGTTTTACGTCCTAGCAAAATCTAAGGTCATATCAGGACGCATACCGACTTGTGACAGTGCGCACTCATGGTAACTTTATAGCGCTGCCCCACTGGGAGACCAGGACACCGGTACCATGACATGCTATCCCACAGTCACATTATGCCAATACTGTGCTAACCAGTCATTGCCCTATCCTGTTAATGCCGAGCACCAAGCTAGGTAGCGACAGGTATACATTTTATAAGTGATTGGTTTGACTCGGCTAGGATTCGAACTCCCGACAGGGAAGCCTTCGCTCTGCTGATTCGGCCACCACGTCCAGTGGTCAGTTAGTAGTTGGTGTAGCATGCTGATGGGTCGCTACGTACACTAGGCTAGCAGTCTTCACACACACACCAACACTGGGACCTAACATGCCACTAACCAGCCACCCGACCCGGGTAGGCTAGGGTGGGGGATGAAGCACACTGCATCAATCCAGAACACTGATGCAGTGTACATACCAGACACAGGAGGCCACGAATCAGGCTCATGAGCAGGCTACAGTGGGGATGAAACACAATGCATCAATCCAGAAAAACTGATGCAGTGTACATACCAGACACAGGAGGCCACTAATCAGGCTCATAAGCAGGCTACAGTTGGGATGAAGCACACTGCATCAATCCAGAAAACTGGTGCAGTGTTCATACCAGACACAGGAGGCCACTAATCAGGCTCATAAGCAGACTACAATGGGGATGAAGCACACTGCATCAATCCAGAAAAACTGATGCAGTGTGCATACCAGACACAGGAGGCCACTAATCAGGCTCATAAGCAGGCTACAGTTGGGATGAAGCACACTGCATCAATCCAGAAAACTGGTGCAGTGTTCATACCAGACACAGGAGGCCACTAATCAGGCTCATAAGCAGGCTACAGTGGGGAGGAAACACACTGCATCAATCCAGAAAAAACTGATGCAGTGTACATACCAGACACAGGAGGCCACTAATCAGGCTCATAATCAGGCTACAAAGGGGATGAAGCACACTGCATCAATCCAGGAAACTGGTGCAGTGTACATATCAGACACAGGAGGTCATTATAATAAGGATAACAACATTTATACATTGATACAGTAAAAGCGGAACCCTATTCCTTGCACTTATTATGTGTTTGACTCATCAGCCTTCAGACGAGCTAAAATAGTCACCCATATGCACAGTAGGAACAGGGCTGCGGGAATAGCAACTATCTTCAGAATTTATTAAAGCATGAATAAAATTAGATATAGGATTCACCCCATACTTGCACCACACGGGTGAATACCAACCCTATATAAAAGATGTCGAAAAAGCGGGGAAATGACATGAAAGCCTAAGTTCACAATCTAAGAAGCAACACTTATTCTTTATATATATATCTTCATATTTCCCCGCTACCTTTGAGTCGAAAAATATAATAAAACATATAGTTTAATAGAATTTAAAGGTGAAATCGATGACATTCTATCATCGCCATATTGTCTTTTTGCATTCTCTCCCATTTCACCAACTCTGTGCCGATATAAGTACTCATTTGATACTGGAGCTAGGCATTCTACTTCCTGTTCCATACTAAAGCTATTTTCGCCAGTATTTAGACTATGTTGTCATTCACCCGTGTACTACAAGTACAGGGTGAATCTGTTATCTAGAATAAAATAGAAAAATTGGCCACACACATATGTTTAACCGTAGATTTAAATTCAAACTTGTCAAGTTCTAAATGGTGTTAATGCATAGCGTGGAACTTGGCATGAATTCAGTAATTTATCAAAGCACTGTGGTATTACCCAGAGCAGTGATTCACTGGCAATTGTGTCAGATCAATAATCATTAATGGCGTCTCAGCTATGATGATTGGCCCGTGCCGTGGGTATACTTACTTTCAAAGGTGATACCTAGTAGTAGTTAATATCAGCAAGAACACATTCGCGACCACCGAACCATCATTATTTGACGAATACAGTAGGCCTAACTAGTTCATACTTGTGCAAAACGATTCAAGTCTGATATTACAGTTAATGGTACCATTCAGTAAAATTAAACTTATTACTATCAAGTATCGACCACGACTTCAGAACCACTGACCAGAACCAAGACGAACCGGTGTTGCGGTTTCCGAGGCATACCAGTTTGCCAGGGACACATCCATTCAAATGCATTGTCAACGGCCGTGAGGAAATCTTCATACAGGAAAAGTCAAATATCCCTCAAATTACACCACCTAGAAACAAATCGCTTGGTACACATATAGAAAACATCTTTACCATAAAGATTATATTAAATTTATAAGGTTAGGGTTCTTGATTTCCATTAATTTTGAATAAAACTAATGTTTTGCAGTGGGTGTACCATCAAACTCAAGTCAAGGCATTGTCAATGGTCATGTGCAATCTCCATACAGAAAATACAGAAAAAGTGAAATATCTCTAAAACGACACCACCTAGAAACAAATCGCTTGGTACACATATAGAAAACATATTTACCAAACACATTACATTAAATGTATACCGACCCACCCACGGGGAGGCTTAGGACTAACACATATAGATATATACACATAAACAATACTCCTACTCATGAAACCACCAACATCCAGCAAACGGAAACGGAAATAGCACTGCATGGGCGCCACCATTTGTAAAATCCTGTTGAATAACAGAAACATCCAAATCCAGCAAACGGAAACGGAAATCGCTCGTCAAACTTCAGTCCGCAGCAATCAGGGTGGACGACAGCTATTGGTTAATAATATATCAAAACAAATGCCCACTGCCATAGACTTTGCCGATACGTGCAGTTCAAAACTTAGTTTATTCAAAATTAAAAGAAATAAATAACAATTTGGCATAAACATGGATGCACAAATGAAATATTAATAGTTTACTCCGCGGAAACGACGGCCGTATTCGGGTCACCCGAGTTGATAGAATTTCAAATCCAACACCGGGAGTGGATGTTGTTGTTTTAGGGAGTTTTCAGTCACATTGGTGTGCTGATGGCTGCAAATCTGCAGCACTGAATGGGCACCGCTGAAAGCAGTCACCGCGAGTGGAGTAAAACAAAAATCATAAAATACTTTGCTGTAGTTATATCGGTGGGTCGGTCCTAAGCATTGCTTATTCATATTAAGGTTAGTGACGATGCTGTTCGATGTTGACGCATGCGCATACACGATGTGTCCCTGGCAAACTGGTATGCCGCGGAAACTGCAACACCGGAATAGGGCCAAATATTTCTTTGCATATTTGTTGTTCGTCTCTCACTTCGCTATGTTTACAACTAATAACGAACCTCTCAAACTAGCTACACATATATAAGGTTGAGTCCAAACGTCGTTTGAATCGTAGAGAGTGTATTTGACAGACAGGCGACGAATATTCCCCGTGACAGAGTTCTCGCCAAGTGACCAGGTTAATTTTGCACTTTCTGCTCTGAGCGTATAGTTTTAACATTATATTTGCATTATGTCGTATAAATAAATGTACTGGGCAATAGTTTAACTAATACTATATATTTATTTTTTCCGTATGGATATCAACCTAGTCGAGTTCTAGTATTCCATGTGGACACAACCAGGATCTAGGAAAGAAAAAAAAACAGCCAAGGGACCAGCCCATTTTGTAACCGCTACCGTGGCGACATCTGTGAATAAATAAACCCTAGCGGAAGTGGAAACAACAATTATTGCAAATAGCCTCGACACAGTTGAATGACGTTTAATTAAGGTAACATAACTATGTTATTAATCGCGACAAGCATGGTGATTACATGGATTTTGGGGCATAATTATGTCGTATCGATCACAATTTGAGTCAGAGAAGTCTCAATGAAGGGGGACAATTTCAAAATGTACAGCGTTACGCGCTCAGCTTGGGAGGTTGCCTAGAAACGCGTTGCCACGGCCTGCTCAGTGTCCTCCATGCTACGGTGATGACAGGTGCTAAGTCATTTTCATCGGCCATCACTATATAAAGGCGGAACATCTTTTGTATTCCGTTTCGATCGAATAATATTTGACAGAGGACCTGTCGTTAACTAAAACAAGGTAGGCACTTCCCATCCACTCTTAATATTGAGAAGATGAAATATGCAAAAACGGAAGAAAACAAACGAAAATAACCGGCGCCATTGACACTGTCACCGCAGACTAGTCTCTAACCCCGTTCAGACACAGGCCTTAAGTAGCCTCAACAAGTTTGCTTCATCTAAGTCGAATTAGTGCTGAGTCGACTCAACTAGTTCACCTCAAGTAAACCGATTCGCGAGGTAGATTAGATGAGGCGAACTAGCTTGAGTCGGCCTAAAGGGGCTGTAACACTACAACGTATGGCCTTAGCGTATGCTGACATATGTGATTTTCTACCAACACGTCGGCGTACGGCGTCATACATTACCCATACATTGGGCATACATCGGGTATGCTTGGGACACGGCATCATAGGTCGTCTTACATCGATGTGCGTCGAGGCGCTCAAACATGTTTGTGCATGTTCAAAATTGTCAACGTATGTCGACGTATGGCTCATACATTCCTCATACCCTATGTGTATGCTAGGTTTATGTTGGCATACATTAGGAGCACGTTAGGGGTAGGTCGGGGTACGTTGGGACATGTTAGCTGTACGTTCAACCGACGCCCTCCGCATGGCTCCGACGTATATAATGAACGCACAACATTCCTTTAACGTATGCGAGTGTTCCCCTATCGTGTGCGAGCATACCCCTAGCGCATTGCGTATATCAAGGCACCATCTGGCTTCTTCCAGCAGACCTGCTAGACTGCTCAGAGAGGACGGATGTCCAGGCACTCCATCTACAGTTCCATCAACAGTACCGAGTTGCCATTTACCAGCATGAGCTAGATATCTACCTCATGGTTCTTCTGGCGGCCCGCGTCAAGAGAAGGAGGAGGCAGCAGCGGAGAACGTGGGGTAGACCCTGGATCGGGAGGCGGCCACAGTTTGGCTTGAATGACAAGCTTATCGTTGAGCTCTGCAGTGAGGACACTTCGTCAACTTTATGCGGATGCCTCCCCAGTAGTTTGACGAGATTGTGGCGCGAGTAGGACCAAGGATCACCAAAAAGCACTCAACATACTGGGTGCCGCTCGAGCCTGGGCTGAAGATTGCACTTACTCTGTGGCACCTGGTGTCTGGGAACAATTACTCGTCCATGAAGTTTGGGTGGGGGTCCCCCACAACACACAGTTGCTCATTGTGCGTGAAGTGTGTCAGGCCCTCATCAATGGGTACATGGACGAGGTCATGACATGCCCAACGACTCCACAAGGATGGCGTGCCATCGCCAACCAATTCCTGGAGAAGTGGAACTTCTCTCATACCTGTGATGCTCTGGATGGGAAGCACATCGCCTGCCGGTGCCTTCCAAAGAGTGGCTCTCTGTATTACAATTACAAGGGGTTTTACTCTGTGGTCCTGTTGGCGCTTATAGACACAAACTACAAGTTCATCTGTGCAGATCTTGGGGGTGTGGGCTCCGCATCTGATGCTCAGATCTATAACGACTTGGGTCTGAAGGCGGGCACTGAAGGTGGCACTATTGGTTTTCCGGACCCCAAACCGATGGTGAATGGCCAGAAGGATGTGCTGTATTTCCTAATCGGTGATGATGCCTTTGCCCTCCGGCCGACCATGAAGCTGTACACCAGGACGGGGTTGACTAATGAGGAGCGACTCTACAACTACCGGCTCTCCCGAGCTAGGAGAACGGTGGAGAATGCCTTTGGCATCCTAGCCAACAGCTTCCAGGTGCTGCTGACAACCATGCAGCACCACCCCTCCACCGTGAAGGTAATCCTCACCCCGTGCATGGTTGCACACAATCTGATGAGGATGCGTTACCCAGGCCTGCAGAACCAGCAGGTGGATCGTCCAGAGACTGGGAACCACAAATTTGTCCCTGGAGCATGGAGAGAGGGACAAAACATGGCAGACATAGACATTGTTCCTAGCCCCAACACCGCCTCCACGATAGGAAAGGAGCAGCGGCGTCTACTTAAAGACTGGGTCATCTCACCCACCTGATCACTATCATGGACAGCATGATCTGATGTAAAAAGAAATGGTATCTGTCTGTATGCAATGTGTATGTGTACTGGTATGATATATTTATGAAGACTTACATGTCCGTTATGTTGGTACATGTCTACTGTTACGAGATGTTTATATGTTTATATGTCTATTTTTTTCGGGAGGCAAATATTTGAACATATAGAAGATCAATTTTTGTTTAAGAAGATGGTCAAAATGGATTATTGATGTTTTTTATATATTAGGGAAGCAAATATTTATATATAGAACAAACAAATATTGAAGTAGATGTTTAAAGGGGATGATTTTGTTCATTGATTTTTGTGTTTTGGGGATGCGAATATGTGTATATGAAACAAAATTGAACAAGATGATTAAAGCGGATTTTTTAAATGTTAATGGAGACGATAATTTGTATATAATAAATTGAAAGTAGAAATTGAGGAGGGGTTTTCTGTAAGATATTAATGTTATCCATGGTAATGAGGTGGTAAATTATCATTTAAGATTGGACCAATTTATTGGGGCCTTTCTAAATTGCTGCAGTTTTGCAACTGGTAACCGTCATAAGGTTATGAACCCCCCAAAAGCAAGTATGATTGTAGATATGAGAAAGATGTATTTAATTGATATTAGTAATTTCTGAACTGCTTAAAGGGGTTGTTGAAATGTGTATTGGGATTAGGGACCAGAGGAGTTTTACTGAAAGAACTTATTCTTATTTAACCTGATAACGTTTCATTATTTTAAATCGATCACCAATATATGTAGAAAAGAAGACTACAAATTTTACTAATCCTATCCACTGATTGTATTTAGAAGTGTTTAATAATGTATTTTACCCGTCCCTTCCTGCTGAACCCTTGCTGCTGTCGACTGGATACAAGTGCCCTGCTACCGCCGGACCGGAGCTATTTGGGGGCCACCTCAACGATTCGTTGTGTTGAATGTTGTAAAGACATCCGCAACTTCTACAACCATCCCACCTGAAGATTAATCTTCAACCAATTGGACCAATTTATTGGGGCCTTTCTAAATTGCTGCAGTTTTGCAGCTGGTAACCGTCATAAGGTTATGAACCCGCCAAAAGCAAGTATGATTGTAGATAGGAGAAAGATGTATTTAATTGATATTAGTAATTTCTGAACTGCTTAAAGGGCTATAAATGTGTATTCGGATTAGGGACCAAAGGAGTTTTACTGAAAGAACTTATTCTTATTTAACCTGATAACTTTTCATTATTTTAAATCGATCACCAATATATGTAGAAAAGAACACTAAAAATGTTACTAAAGCTATCCACTGATTGTATTTAGAAGTGTTTAATAATGTATTTTTGTTTAACTAATCCATACACACATGTTTGTAAATTTAAAAAGAAAAATCAATTTTATCCAAATAAATCAATTTGACTAAACTTACATATTTGATCAAAGACTTAAAAATTCAGATTTCGAATTATTGAGCTTATTTAGTTGCGATATTACAAATTTTTGCACAATCCATTGATGTTTTGTTCCAAATAAACCAATGAAAATCCAGTAATCTTTTGTGTCATTATTCAGCAATAATTAATGTTACAAATAACATCCACAATTCAGCGATAATTAAAGTGGTCATTATTCAGCGATAATTAAAGTGGTCATTGTTCAGTGATAATTATAGTCGTCATAATGCAGTGATAATTAAAGTAGTTAGTATTCAGCGATAATTAAAGTGGTCATTATTCAGTGATAATTAAAGTGGTCATTATTCAGCAATAATTAAAGTGGTCATTATTCAGCGATAAGTAATGTGGTCATTATTCAGTGATAATTAAAGTGGTCATTATTCAGTGATAAATAAGGTGGACATTATTCAGCGATAATTAAAGTGGTCATTGTTCAGTGATAATTATAGTCGTCATAATGCAGTGATAATTAAAGTAGTTAGTATTCAGCGATAATTAAAGTGGTCATTATTCAGTGATAATTAAAGTGGTCATTATTCAGCAATAATTAAAGTGGTCATTATTCAGCGATAAGTAATGTGGTCATTATTCAGTGATAATTAAAGTGGTCATTATTCAGTGATAATTAAGGTGGACATTATTCAGCGATAATTAAACTGGTCATTATTCAGCGATACTTGAAGTGATCATTATCCAGCGATAATTATTTTGTTTGTTGTTTGATGTCCTAGTAACATCTAAGTTCATATCAGGATGGGTACCGACTTGGGATAGTGTGCACTCATGACAACTTTATAGTGCTGCCCCACTGAGAAACCAGGCCGCTAGCACCATGACCTGATATCCCACTCATTCACATAATCCTCACACTGAGCCAACCAGGCCTTGCCCTATCCTAATAATGCCGAGTGTTAGGCTAGGAAGCGACAAGTATCAATTTTCTATCATACTTCGGTTTGAAGTAATACACGATTTCCGTAACTAGTACAACACCTGGTGATAGGCAACGACACTCATGTTGTGGGTCGACAGTGTGTCACTATGTTATTTTACACTGACGATCAAGCTTTTCAATCAATCAATCAATAGGATACAGCTATAATTATCAAAAATGATTAAAAAATGGTACATATGTTTTCTCTATAAATCCACAATTGTGCCGAAAAGACTGTGTCAGTTGCTCAATGAGAAGCCAGTGTTAACAGAGCCTCAATTGCCTCTCCACAGACTCTGTGACCCATGAGTCCAGGCCTGATTACGTGTATTATGATTTGAATTGGCTTAACTTCGAAGAAATCTGAAGTGGAAAAATGCAACATTAATGTTGGTCTGATTGTCCAAATTCAACAGGCTTCAACAGCAACAGGTTAATTTATATTGACATATTATGCCCTGTTATGTAATATTACATATAATAAGGGCATCAGTATATAAATTTGATATGCTGTTGGGGTGGCCAAATGGGTGGCCAAATGAGTTAGAGCGTGGGATCGTAGGTTTGAGTCCTGGTCGAGTCAAACCAATGACTTAAAGATTGATACTTGTCGCTTCCTAGCCAGATGCTCAGCATTACTAGGATAGGGCAAGGAGCAGTGGAATGAGGAAGACCAGTCGTCTGCAACTGAATTTCCCCTGCTTAAACAACTAATCTACCTAACAAACAAAAAAATGGGTGGGTGTTCTTTGTGGCAGAGTTGTTAGAGTGTCTGACTTTTTTCTAGGTCGGTCTCATCTGAAAGTCGGTGGTTAGGTTCCCCGTGCCATCACGTCTGCCAATTTGGATTTCCACTGCTGTTTATAACTTACAGCGTCATCAAAGGCTAGTTGCTCTCATACCATACCACAAGTTTGAATCCCACAATCAGGCTGGTGTTAGGGTAATGTGACTGAGTGGGATATCAGGTCATGCTGGTGGACTCGTCTCACAGTGGGCCAGCACTATGAAGTTCCCATGAATGCGCACTGTCACAATTCGGTACCCATCCTGATATAATCCTAGATTGTTCTTTTGGAAGTCAGGAACGGATGAATCCATTTTGCATTGTTTCTTATTTAAGAATTGGTTTCGGTTTACAAACAAATCGGTTTACAAACACTGTATAACTTATACGCATATATAAGACAATAGACACGAAAACTATGGCCTAGTTCAGTTAGTTTCGCGGAGAGCAGACTGATAATGTGGTCAGGTGGATTACATCCTTGTCACTCTCACAGCAGATTCTGTCGTGTAACGACAAAGTAAAGCTTGCTTTATTTAACGACATATCTAGAGCACATCAATAGTTTATCATCTGCTATTGGACGTCAAACATATGGTCATTCTGACATATTTCTTTGGAGGGAACACGCTGCCACCACATAGGCTGCTCTTTCCGATAACCAGCAAGAGCTCTTTCATATGCACTTTCCCACAGACAGGACAGCACACACCACAGCCTTTGATGAACCAGTTGTGGACCACTGGTTTGAATGGAAAATAACCCAAACTGCAAATGGGTCCACTGAGCATTATCGATGCGATGACTGACACCTTCACATATGGACACACTACCACCTCAGCTATGTCCTGCTCCCCTCATGTAAGGCGGTGAAAACATGGGGGTGGATTCAATTGGGTTCGTTAGTTGGGATTACCATAATGCCAGAGCAGTTGCTCTGATCACATTAGTTCCAGTATCCAGCAACACTTCACGATTCTCTTAACTCAGAACAAGTTAGGCTGCATTCAGCCCCTTAAGGGGCTGTCACACTACGACGTATGTCGGTAGCGTATGCCGAGGTATGCGATTTTCGCCCAACACATCGGCATATGACCTCATAGGTTACGCATAGGTTGGGCATACATCAAATACGCTTGGCATATGGCATCATAGCTTGGCATAGATCGGCGTAGGTCGAGCCGCAAAATAATGTTTGTGCATGTTCAACATTTTCAACCTATGCCGGCATACGTCTCATACGTTTCTCATATGCTGGGCATACGCTGGGCATATGTACACATTAGGGGTAGGTCGGGATAGGTTGGAACACGTTAGCCGTATGTTCAGCAGTGCAGTCCGCATACAGCCAACGGATCCATAACATACTTCGAACGTATGCCTGCCATATCTCCAGCGTACTTAACATATATGCCATACTTCTAGCGATGAAGTAATGTGTGTAGCATTGGTCAGCGTACCATAAGCGTATGCGATAGGTCAGAGATATGTTGTGTGTATGTTGTTTGTACGCCCATTTTTATCCCCCTCCTGCAAAGTTTGATGAATGCTGATGTACTGGCAAATTGCCGTACGTTGGCCACATGCTAACACCATACGTCATAGTGTGACAGGGCCTTTAGTTCCTGCTGTATTGGCAATCGGTATTAAATCGGCGATGAAGAATCGGCGATTAAAAGTGTTCGATTAAAAGTTCGATCGGCAATTAAGAATCGGCGATGAATAATCGGCGATTAAGAATCGGTGCATGCAAATTGGCGATTAAGACAGCAATTAAGAATTGGCAATTAAGAATCAGGTTTTAAGACGGCAATCGACGATTAAGAAGTGGTGACGAAGAATCGGCGATTCTGAACGGCGATTAAGAATTGCCGATGACTAATTGGAGATTAGGAATCGGCGATGAAGATTCGGCGATGAAGAATCGGCGAAGAAGTATTGGCGATTAAAACTCGACAATTAAGACTTTGACCGGCGATCAAGAATCGGCGATTAAGAATCGGCCATCAAGAATCGGCGATTAAGTTAGTTAGTGGTGATTGCTTAACGCCATGTCGGCAGCAAAGACAATAATCATGGGGCGAATTGTTCAAATCTTATTCCGTCATATTGTTATCAGGCCATCACTTTTACCCAGAATGTAAAAGCACATAATCAACTATTTGTCGAGAGACATTTTTTGTTTTTGTTTGTTGTTGTTTTACATCCTTGCAACATCTAAGGGCATATCAGGACGGGTACCAACTTGTGATAGTATGCACTCATGGCGATTTTATAGTGCTGCCCCACTGGGAAATCAGGCCGCTGGCACCATGACCCAATATCCCACTCAGTCACATTATCCTGACACCGAGCTAACCAGTCCTTGCCCTATCCTAATAATGCCGAGCACCAGGCAATGAAGCGACAAGTATCAATTTTTAAGTCATCGGTTTGACTCGACCAGGAACCAAACTCGCGAACTCCCGGTCTTCCGCACGCGAGGCCTGTGCTCTACCGATTCAGTCACCGCGCCCGTCGTGTCGAGAGACACTTGAGGTTAAAAACTCACAATTATCAACAAATTGTGGCCAGGTAAAATTCTAGATAAAAGTTGAAGATATTGTTCTTCCTGAATTGGCCGTCCTGATATGACCATAGATGTTGCTAGGACGTAAAACAACAACAACCAAACAAACAAACAATCCTGAATTGGTGAAAATAGTTTTACTGAACTATGTAAGAACCGGTGATTACTAATCGGCGATTAGGAATCGTCGATTACAAATCGGCGACTAAAAATCGGCGATTAAGATTTTTGTTTGTTGTTGTTTTACGTCCTAGCAACATCTAAGGTCATATCAGGACGGGTACCGACTTGTGACAGTGCGCACTCATGGCGACTTTATAGTGCTGTCCCACTGGGAAACCAGGCCGCCGGCACCATGACCTGGTATCCCACTCAGTCACATTATCCTGACACTGAGCACACCAGTCCTTGCCCTATCCTAATAATGCCGAGCGCCAGGCTAGGAAGTGACAAGTATCAATTTTAAAGTCATTGGTTTGACTCGACCGGGACTCGAACCCACGACCCCACGATCTACCAGCACGGGAGATGGACGCTCTAACTCATTCGGCCATCCCGTCTGGTTCGGCGATTAAGAATAGGCGATCAAAAATGGATATGGCAAGGAGTAGTGGAACAAGGAAGACTGATTGTCTGCGATTGAAATTCCCCTCGCGTAAACAGACATTGAGAAAAGTATGGAGAGTTGATCAGTGTTTACCAGAGACCGACACCTATGGAAGTAATTGTCGATCATGTGAGGTCACAAGAGGTCAAGACAGGGCAATACAGGTCAAGACAGGTCAAGGTCATGGGCGCCCGATGGTAGCTGCTATGATAAGGTGATTAATGAGAGCTCTGTGTTTAGGTCAACCTGGAGGACATGACCAGAATTGGCTACCACAGCTCACTGAGATAAGACCACCACCCTAGTTACCTTAGTATGTGTCACTAGTTCCCACGTAGTTGCCATAGTTATGGTATCGGATGTATCGTAAAGTTGGTTTCTGTCCATGTTGGTGATTTTTCATCCTAGCACCCGGTGAGGTCACATCTGGACGGGTACTGATTTGTGATAGTGCGCACCTATGGAAACTTTATAATGATGCCCTCTACTGGGAAACCAGCGAGTACCATTGCCTGATATCCCAGTCAGTCACATTATACCTGACACTGAGCAAGTCAACCATCCAATCCTGAAATGATACTCAGTCCATCTGGCATTTGTTTAGATATAAATCCATCTGTTGTTCTTCGGTTACATTGGGTGATTATTACGCGTGGACAAATTTCAATCACAGCAATTGGGTCTTCATCATTCCACTCCGCCTTGGCTAATTCTTGTAACACCAATCGCCTGGTTATGTAGCGACAAGTACAAATTTTGAAGGGTTTCGATTGGGTTGACCCGGCTGCGGTTCAAGTTCCTGAACTGCCATAAGTGAAGCAGGTGCTCAATTCATTTGGCAATTGCATCCCACCCTTTCGTATTCTTTCGTATTCTTTCGTATTCGCATAATTCCCTGGAATTGAGCGGTGTTATCGCTCTAAAACACACAACTCCTGAGGACAAGGACATAATGTGTAACAATACCATAATGCATCATGTTGGAAGTTCGCTGTCAACGCAGAGCAATCTCTCGCTTTGATGTGAGTGAATTGTCATTAAATATACACAGAACAAATAATGAGCCAGCAGCTTCGGATGTAGTGGGCGGCCGTGGAGATTAAAGCAGATGGGGCAAAGGGGAGAGCATGGTGGATGGAGGAGGAGGAGGAGGGAAGGGAAGGGAGGAGGTGGGGGAGGGAGGGGATGTGCGGAGGGGTGGGATGGAGGGGGGGAAGGGAAGGTAGGACAGGAGAGGGAGGGGAGATGAGGGGAAGGGAGGGGTGGGGGAGGGAGGGGTTGAGCGAATGGCATGAGATGGCGGGGAGAAAGATAGGATAAGAGAGGGAGGGGGGGAAGAGGAGATGAGGGGATGGTTTGGGGAAGAGCGGAGGACTGGGAAGAGGGCATGAAGAGAGGACACTGAGGGAAGGAAGAGGAGATGGTAGGGAAAAGGAGAGGAAGGGAGGAGGAAGAGAACACGAGGGGAGGGTTGGGAAACAGAGAAGCTTCCGAATTAAAGAGCTTAACTTCAGGAACCGGATACGGCTGATGCATTTTGGATGAATTTTAGCTAACAGGAATCGCATCTATATGGATCTTGGATAATGGTTCAAATGCACAATTAGATGTTAATACGACTGTTAATACAGTCGGCAATATCACTCATACTATCAACTAGAGCGCTCCTACAGTCATACTGTCAACTCGAGTGAGCATACCATCAACTAGAGTGAGCATACTGTCAACTAGAGTGATTATACTGTCAAGTAGAGTGAGCATATTGTCAACTAGAGTGATTATACTGTCAACTAGAGTGAGCATACTGTCAACTAGAGATGTCACACTGTCAATTAGAGTGAGCATACTGCCAATGCGAGCACCCATTCTGTCAACTGGAGCACTCATATTGTCAATGAGAGCACGCATAATGTCAATGAGGGTGCTCATACTGTCAACTAGAGCGTCCATTCTGTCAACTAGATCATTCATACTGTCAACTAGAGTGATATTACTGTCAAGAGAGTACTCATATTGTCAATGAGAGCACTCATATTGTCAACTGTATCAGTCATACTGTCAACTAGAGCACTAATACTGCCAAGAGAGCACTCATATTATGAACGAGAACACTCATAGTGTCAATTACAACACTCATACTGCCAACTAGAGTGTTCATACTGTCAACAAGAGCTCTCAGCATGTCAAGTAGAATGCTAATGCTGTCAACTAAAGCATTCGACTAGTGGTCCTACTGTCAATCAACTGGAACGCATATATTGCCAACTAGATCATTTATAGGCCTACTGTCAAATTGATCAGTCATAATGTCAACTACAGTAGTCATACTGTCAACTAAATTGCGCATATATATAGTCAACCAGGTCACTCACACTGTCAACTAGAGTGGTTATGCTGTCAAGTAGAGTAGTAGACTACTTTCTCAACTGTCAGTCAACTGGAGCGTTTATATTGTCAATAAGGGCTTCATGCTGAGAACTAGAACACTCAAACTCTCACCTAGAACATTGCTACTGTCAACTAGAGTGTTCAATAAGTATATCTACTCTCAGTCCACTAAATAATTTATATTGTCAGCTAGAGCCATAGTGATGCCGACTATATTACTAATACTGTCAAATGATGCGTTCATACTGTCATCTAGAACATTGCTACTGTCAACTAGAGTGTTGAATTAGTGTCTCTACTCTCAGTCAACTAAGCAATTTTTATTGTCAGCTAGAGCCATAATGTTGCCAAGTAGATTACAAATACTACCAAATGGGGCGTTCATACTGTCACTAAAACATTTTTACTGTCAACTAGAGTGCTCAATTAGTGTATCTACTGTCAGTCAACTAAATAATCTATATTGTCAACTAGAGCCATGATGCTAGATTACTAATACTGTCAAATGGTGAGTTTATACTGTCAACTAGAGAGCTCATTTAGTGCCCATACTACCATTTATCATATAAAAAAGTCTCAGATGACCTTAAAACCACATGCAAGTTTGGTTTAACTGTACCGGAAGTGGCCTGGGACCGACAATTTTGTTTGGATTGACCGATACTTTGGACTAACCGACTTTGGTTTAACCAACTTTTTTATATGATAAATGGTAGTATTTTGCCGGGCCGCCGAAACAAATTTGGATTAACCGATCGTTTGGTTTAACCGAGCTTGGTTTAACGTGGTTGTACTGTACTTAAAATCGTCAAGTAGACCCTTCATGCTGTCAACTAGATTACTTAGACTGTCAAATACATTACTTATACTGCCAAATAGAGACTTGTTACTGTTAACTGTAGTACCTATATTGTATAAAATAAAAACGGGGTTATACCGTCAACTAACCTGTAAATAAACTCCTTTAACTTGCACTTTTACCTTAGGCTACCAACATTGCCATATCGTCGTCTCAGGGGAGATATCATAGTGACTTATAAGATTATTACTGTAGTCTATGACAGTGATGTCACAACAGGTTTGTTCAACCTCACAATAGACAGCAACACCAGGGGCCAAATGTATGAACAACTTTTTATCGGCTCCGGTGTTAAGGGCGGCAGGCGGGTTAGCTAACGTTGGTGTTGGAATATGTGTCACAGGAAATGTATGTGGCCAAAGCACGGTGGAGTTAGCTAATCGATGTGTTATTTATAGATTTGGGAAATCCCTCTGAGCCTGTTGCCGCCGAGCACCACTATTTGACAATATCGCCGCCGATGCGGTGGCGGTGGGGGCAGTGGCGGTGTTAATATCATGTGAATTTTTGGGTTAATTTAATGAAATTTCATGATTTGAGAATGTAATTCTGTTAAATATGATCGCATCGAATAGATTTGGGCCCAATCGGTCCCCAACACTGCCAGGCACCAGCGAGCCTTGTTATTGCTGAGCCTGTTGCCGGTGAGCACCGCTATTTCACAATATCACTGCCGATCTGGCGGCAGCGTTAATATTGCTTCAATTATTGGTTTAATTTGACCAAAATCAGGCGGCGGCGTTAATATTGCTTCGATTTTAGGGTTAATTTGATGAAATTTCGCTTATTGTGTATGTAATTCTGTTAAATATGATAGCACTGAATAGATTTGGCTCTAATATATCGCCGCCGATGCGGCGGCAGCAGGGGGCGGCGGGGGCAGAAGGCTGGATAGACATTGGAGAGGACACCCACAATTATATGACTTCAAGGGTCATCAACCTCCATATCTGTGCCCAGTTTATTTTTGTTACCATAACGAGCCAACATTAGAGGTCCAATAGGGCCTATATCAGCCAGAAGTGGATCTGTAAGTTAATCTGTAAGTTAAAATGCTGACCAATTCCGAATTATCTCGAGGTATACTGACCTGCAGGTCAACATTGTGGTGTATATAGCTCAGACTAAAGAATATACTAGGTGAATAAATTCGAGTCAACTCACCTAGCACCAGCCGAAGGCTATGGAAGAATGCAACACTTACCTGAAATGTACAAAAATGAAAAATATGGATTAGAAATGAACAATCATACGAATAGTGATCAAGAAAACAAGACGAGAAAAGAAATAACCGCAATTTAATAAGTGAGTGCGTCTCGTCGACATTTGGAACTTCGCTTGTGGCTGGAAACGAACAATGTTTTCATTAATCACACAAATATATATGAGTGTTTCTAGCGGGAGTTTTCTTGCTAATATGTCATTTTGTTATGGGTATGTATAAATGTACAACCTTTTATGCGAGTATTATATGAATGGGATTGCTCCACTATTGCTTCTATAATATTCTGGTATGTTCTACTGTGCGGTTGGAGCAGCGTGGAGCGCAATTGTTTATGCGGGCAAGTAGGCGAACTGCAACCTGGTCAGCAGGTCCTGCCTGCCCTACTACCGGTTGGTCACTTCGTCTTAGATTTGCGATACTCCGTAAGACTGCACACCTGACTGGTGCCGCCACCTACAGCCCACCTCTCCTCCAACGCATGCTAAGAAGTGTCAGTCGCACTGAAGGATAAACAATGGCAGCCTCTATAATGTTTTTGGTGACTTTCATGATAATACTACTAATAATAATGAAATATTTATTTCCACATGATCAATGTACAAGGTATGATGCTCTCATTAATACCAAACTAACACTGATATGTTATGTTGGTTGGTCACTCTCTCTTTCCCGCCTCCGACTAACCATGACGAAATGTCATTTCTGGTGACTTATATAGGCCTACTTCTGGTGAATAGCGTACTATGCGAGTATAAATGTACAGAAGGTAATCTACCATGTATGCCACTCTTACCGACTTACCAAACTGTACCGGTGGGGCAAACATCCTCCCACCACTCCATTCTTGCCCTAAGCCTGTGTTAGTTTGTTTGTTGTTGTTGTCTTACGTCCTAGCAACATCTAAGGTCATATCAGGACGGGACCTGTGTTAGTCGCTGATTGTTTGCTTCTTTTTTGGGGTTTTACATCCTGGTCACATCTAACGTCATATAAGGACGGTTATCAACTTGTGACAGTGCACACACATGGCAACTTTATAGTGCTGCCCCAGTGGAAGACCAGGCTGGCAGCACCATGACCTGATATGTTTGTTTGTTGTTGGTTTATGTCCCAGCAACATCTATGGTCATATCGGAATGGGTACCGACTTGTGACAGTGTGCATTCAAGGCAACTTTTATAGTGCTGCCCCACTGTGAAATTAGGCCACGGGCACCATGACCTGTTATCCCACTCAGTTACTTTATCCTGACACTGAGCACACCAATCCTTGCTCTATCCTACGAATGGCGAACACCAGACTAGGTAGTGACAAGTATCAAGTCTGTCACTGATTTGACTGGGCGCGATTTTCGAACTCCTCACCTTCCGCATTGGAAGCCTGCGCTCTACCGATTCGGGCACTGCCCGTCGGCGTATGTCAGTCACAGTGGAGGATTTTGTGTGTACATCTTCATATGTGACGTATATCGCATTATACTAGTATAAAGGCGCAGAAGGGAATTTATTATTATTATTCTTGATCTATGTATTCTACACCCTGCCTTCTCCGACCCGACGCGCGTGACCGGTGGTGGCGCTAGCGGTCTTCCTCATCCCTAACGGACGCAAGCTTGCGTCAGTCACACCAGAGAATATTTCTTAAACTTAAAGTGATATAGCATGGCCATGGAATCCTTGGGGTGGGCAGGATTTAGTTGGCTGTTGGAGTGTTACGTCCTGGCAACATTTACGGTCATGTCAGGACGGGTACTGATTTTTAGTCTGCTCTCATAGCAACTTTATACTGCTGCCCCATTGGGAAATCAGGCTGCTGGCACTCTGACCCGATATCCCACTCAGTCACATTATCCTGTCACTGAGCTAACCCGTCCTTGCCCTATCCTATTAATGCTGAGTGCCGAGCTAGGAAGCGACAAATATTAATTTGATAAGTCATCGCACATGACTGGTGATGGCGCCACCGGTCTTGCTTGTCCCTGACTGTCCGCTAGCGTGCGTCACTCCACCAGAAACTTTTTTCTTTAGTGATATAGGCCATGAATCCTTGGGCTTGGTATGATGTCCAGCCACTGGCTGTTGACAAGCACCTTCGCTGACATGACAAATATTGGGCGTCCTCTGGCTAAGCAAACAACGCTCTTACAGGGGCTGTGGCGGAACCGGACCTAGGTTCAAGACTGTAGATATGAATACCGGAAGTGGACCCAAATGAATATAATATATATTCACTATTGCTCCAGGGAAGGACACACATGGATACGCATTTCCGGTTCGGGGTAAGCTCTCCTCGCCTAACCTTTGACGATTTCCAAGCATTGCTTTTCAAATATACATGTTCTGGCACATATCTTCATACAATTGACAGTGGGGACAGTGACCGAATAGGTAGAGCATGGGCCTCATGTGCGGGAAATCAGGAGTTTGGTTTCCTGTCGAGTCAAACCAATGACGTATAACCTTGCGCTCAGCATTATTAGGATAGGGCAAGGAATGGTTAGGTCAGTTAGGGATAATGTGATGGAGTGCGATGTTGGGTTATGGCGTTCTCTGTGGAGGAGTGGTTAGAGTGTCTGACTTTTTTTCTAGGTCAGACTCCTAATCTGAGGGTTGCCGGTTTGATTCCCCATGCCCCCAGCTCTGCCAATTTGGATTTCCACTGCTGTGTATAACTTACAGCATCATCAAAGGCCGGTTGCTCTCATACCATGTTTATGTGGTGTGGGAGGTTAAAAATCCCTTGGGTCGGTAAAAGTGTAGGCTCGGGCTTTCTATCGACCACCAGTGGACTGGGGAAGACCAGTCGTCTGTGACTGGGATTTCCCCTGCTTGGGACAACTAATGTACCAACAAAAAAAAGAAGAAAAATGATGACAAAAATGAGAGACAAATAAGTGTTCACGCTTCCTGTCTACCATTCGCTATATGGTACCGGTGGCCTGATTACCCGGTGGGCAACACTATAAAGTTGTCATGAGTGTGCACTGGCAGAAGACGATTCCCGTCCTGATATGACCTTAGGTGTTCCCAGGACGTGAAACTCCAACAATCAATCTTGCATATATCATACATACCATTGGTCGGCTCTTTTCTGTTTGTCGTGGCATTTAATGGGGCAGTGACAGGACCATCACATCTAGATTCAGTCACAAGTTATACTTATAGTCAACACTTGGCTGGTAATAGGCCCCGTCAGTTAAGCTGGAAAGTACCTGAATAGAGCGATTCCAGATTCTGCCGATAGATGTCACTAGCTTAACCGGTGTGGTCTAATACACGTGAAGAGAGTGGTGGTGAAATTCCAGAAGAAAAATACAATATATTTGTGTCTTTTAAATAAATATCCATTACAAGGATAAGATCTTGATGCCTGTTGCGATAAGAATATCTGAATATAATCAGGCATTTTATTCGGAGATATAGCATATAAAATCACAGGCACTCAGGGAAAGTAGCCGAATAGAGTTATACCGATAGATGTCACTGGCTTACCTGGTGGGGTCTATTGTACTAGTATTTTGAAAAGGGGCAGTGACATGACCAACACAACTGGACAGCCACAATTTACATGGATATGCATTAGTTAGCTAGTTCTTGTACTGGTGTCATCAAAAAATGATGTCCACTTTCAGAAAAAAATATATTTGTACATAAAACCCATCTCAGAGTTGATTAGTTTTCTTTCCCCAACCCACAGCACAATTTATAAGGTGAATGAGTGAGTGTCCTGGGGTTTTATACATTTTTTTTTTCTTGAAGATTTATACTGCCTATTATGGATAAGTCTGAATAGACTTGTTTTCATCATTAGACAGTTTGTCAATAGAAAACCCGAGCCTACACTTGTACCAACCCAAGGGATTTTTAACCTCCCACACCACATAGACATAGTATGAGAGCAACTGGCCTTTGATGACGCTGTAAGTTATACACAGCGGTGGACATCCAAATTGGCAGAGGTGGGGGGGGAATCAAACCACCAACCGTCAGATTAGGAGTCTGACCAAGAAAAAAGTCAGACACTCTCACCACTCTGCCACAGAGAACACCAACATTGAGTTGTGGGTTGGGGACATCAAACTGATCACCCGCCGAAATGAATTTACTCACAATATGCATGGATAGTTAGTTATTCATTGGCCGGCAATTGTACCAGTCTCATTTAAAGGGGCAGTAACACGACCACAGCAAATGTACTTAGTCAGTATTCATATGGGTAGTCATTGTTTGGTTGTTAATTCTACTATGTCATTTAAAGGAGCACTAACATGATAAACACAACTTGAATTAGTCACGATTTATATGGATGGTCTATCATTTTGTGGTAATTGTATTCGTGACATTTAAAGGGGCAGTAACAAGACCACAGCAAATGTACTTAGGGACAATTTATATCGGGAGTCAAACTGTCAATTGTTGGCTGTTAATTCTAGTAATGCCATTTATAGGAGTAGTAACATTACCAACACAACTTGACTTAGTCACGATTTATATGGATAGTTTAGCATTTTGTGGTAATTGCGTTAATATAATTTAAAGGGGCTATTAATGCCATTTAAAGGAGCACTAACATGCCCAACACAACTTTACTAAAGGCCCTGTCACACTACGACGTAACGACGTCAACATAGGGAGAACGTGAACAACGTTGAACTTCTCGGCGTAGTATGCAAATTTGGGCACAAGTTGAACGTGGATGCAGCATAGTGGACGAGAGCGTAACGTTGGTAAAGCATAGTGATACCGTCATTCAACGAGAGAGGACAACGTCATTACGCTCACGGAACGTTATGAATGTTATTCCATTGCCAGAAGAACGTTACGTGACGTTACATACGTCATGAGACGGTGGCGAAATGTTGAACGTATGTTGAATGTACGTTCTGACGTTCTCCTGACGTTCTCCTGACGTTCTCCTGATGTTCCCATTACCCCGCGTGGGCATTTCCACCCGGTTTAATGTGGGTCAATGTAGTGGAACGTAATTGAACGTAGTGAGCAGCATTTGACTAACGTCCGTTTAACGTCATTGACATTTGCTGAACATGAACAGAACGTACGGTGAACGTAAACCCTTATGTTCGAGCTCTGTCGAAAGTTTTGAACATGTC
The DNA here is from genome assembly GCA_030323885.1 of Branchipolynoe longqiensis. Taxonomy (NCBI): domain Eukaryota; kingdom Metazoa; phylum Annelida; class Polychaeta; order Phyllodocida; family Polynoidae; genus Branchipolynoe; species Branchipolynoe longqiensis. The sequence goes on along the minus strand of CM059202.1, from coordinate 24,933,657 downwards.
CAAAACCTTGACGTAACTCGATGTAACACGACGTAATGGGATGTAGCTCGACGTCAGTCTAACGTCATTCTGATGTCATCATAACGTAATCCAACGTACGTCAACGTAATGACGAAAAATGACCACGTCAGGCTTACGTTGGCTCGTTACATCATAGTGTGACAGGGGTATTAATCACGAATTATATCGGTAATCAATTGTTGGCTGTTAATTATACTAATGCCATTTAAAGGAGTAGCAATATAACCAACACAAACACAAGTGTAGTCGGTCACACTTGATATGGGTAGTCATTCGCAAACTGTTAATTGATTGTAGTAATGCAATTTGAAGGGACATTAGCTAACACGCAACAAGTATCAATTTGATAAGTCATCGATTTCACTCAACCTGCAACCGAACTCGTGATCTCCCGCAGGTGAAGCCTGAGCTCTACCGATTCGGCTACTGCGCCCGGTCACACATTAACCTGGGGCCGTATGCATGAGCCGGCATTAGTGCCGTAACCGCGGTTTGGCTGGCTCCACACGGCTAACGGTGGAAAATCCGGATGCATCAACCAGTGCCAGTGCTAGCCGCCGACCTACCCCAGTTTCAAATCAAGTTTAAGTACAAGCCGCGCCGGTTAGTGTGACAGCCGCCGATATATTAGAGCCAAATCTATTCAATGCTATCATATTTAACAGAATTAGATAATCAATAAGTGAAATTTAATAAAACTAACCCTAAATTTGAACCGATATTAACGCCGCGGCTACATCGGCGGGGATATTAATATTGTCGAATTGATGAATGTAAAGTAAGCAAATCGCCGCTGGCGCCGCATCGATGTCGATATCCATACTGTCAAATATAAAGAAAACAGATCGCCGCCACCGCCGCCGCCGCCACATCGGCGGCAATATATTAGGCCCAAATCTATTCAATGCTGTCATATTTAACAGAATTACATAAGTGAAATTTGATCAATTTAACCCTAAATTCAAACCGATATTAACGCCGCCGCCACATTGGCAGTGTTATTCATATTGTCAAATCGAGGGAATTCCCAAATCTATAAATAACTTCATGGTTAGCTATCCGCCCTGGCTTGGACATTGGTGCATACGGCTTGACCTAATTAACCAAGGCCCTCCTAGCCGCGGATAGCTACCCCAGAGCTAGCATGTAGCACCGGCTACGCATAGCTCCAACCCATGCATACGGCCCCTGGAGGCTGGTTGTGTATGCTTAGGGTGCCAGTTGGACAAAGTCAACACTAGTTGATTCAATGTCCATTCAATATCCACAATTGTCGCATTAAAATCAATAACCGGGCATGTGCCTACACAAACACAACATGTCGATTACATCAGCCATATACAAACACCTTTTTCCCATTTCCCTAAGTACAGTTAGCTTGTGTTTCTTTCATCGCCTGTGTGTATTTTTCCCCTCACTCATTCTATCCGGTGTTCAATCGTGTCGCGTTTACCACATCCTATCTGGAGTGGGTGGAGTTTTGGCACGCATTCAAAGTAATCTTTGGTGAGTTAAGATTTCGCTGTCAGTCGACACAAGTCTAACCACTTCAAAATTGCATCAGCGATTGTTTATTTTGCTCTCATTTGACGCAGATCTGACCATTTTGGGATTTCATGTAAATTTCAATGTAGGTACGTGAATGTGATTGACAAGACTGACAGAATAGATACCACTAGATTTTCGCTGTAAATATGCCCCTTTGCAAAGTCCAATGCTGGAATCTGTGGCTATCTAGGCAGGCTACGGTGAAATCAATACAGACAAAGAGAAAGGAAGAGTATGAATTGTAATCAAGAAGAGAGAGTCCAGCCCTCTGGTCTATTATTTATATGGTTACATGGGTTCATTGTAGAGTATCACCCCACCCCTTTCCCCCAATGAGAAACAAGCAATCTGGCCCTATCAATAGGGATCCAGCATTCCTGGTCCCCATGGCTACCAGTGGTCTGCCCACCACCACAAGCTGTATGGCCCCTAGATAAAAGATTCACCCAGTACTTGTAGTACACGGGTGAACGACAAAGTAGTATAAATACGGGCGAAAATAGCTTTAGTATAGAACAGGAAGTAGAATGCCTGCCTCCAGTATCAAATGGATACTTATATAGGCACAGGGTTGGTGAAATGGGAGAGAATGCAAAAAGACAAGATGGCGGCCATAGAACGCTGTTGATTTCACTTTTAAATCTTATTAAACTAGATATTTGATTATATTTTTCAACTCAAAGGTAGCGGGGAAATATGAAGCCATATACAAAGAATAAATGTTGCTTCTTCATTTCCCCGCTTTTTCGACCGTTTTTATATAGGGCTGGTATTCACCCATGTACTGCGAGTACTGGATGAATCCTTTATCTATATGGTCCCATGGTGACCACCAACCTTGACCTTTGAGGGTGGTTATCCCTATCCCAGCAGAGTGGGTAGGTACTGAGTGAGCTCACACCCAGACCTGCCAGCACCACTATGTATATTTACATCCCACACAGGCACCACCAACCCATACATTTATATATATATACATGTGCCTAGTCACATACACTGATCAGTAATAGAACAGTTGCATTCCCCCCTATGCTGAATATCGGAATATTTTACACCTTGTTGGTGACACTACATTAAACCATCAGCCTTCAATCAATCAATCAATCAATCATTTACATCACGTTAAATACAGTCCTCTAGGGAGAGTCAACAGGGTGTCTCATCTGTTTGGGTTGGCTTGGATTAGTGAAGTCAATATTGATCTGATTAATATCATTTGTATAAATCACCATTTTAATCCTGATTAACGCTCCAATACAAGGTACAGCTTATTTTCAGTTTTGGCACTCAATCACATAATACCATTGTATTTCAAACCCCCAGCCCCCCCAACCCCACACCCAATACTCCACTCACTCCATATGCTATTCATACTGCTACCACCTCCATATAGTATACACACCACATGCTCCACCCGTTAGCGGGTTAACGCTACCGTTACTCTCCCTGCACACGCAGTCTAATTCAACGCACCATTGACATCGCCCGCTTGCGGCAATATCCCAACATGAAAGCCTTGCACCTGTTTAAAGCTGTGGGCCATTCTGGAATGCCCATTCGCAAGTCAACGATCAGCCCCATAAACACACATTCCTCTCCAGCCCAGTTCAGCCATGCTACACAGTGAGTCGCAAGCAGTCTGTGCTGGGGGCTTCCTGAGCCATGCACACATTTTTTTTCCCCCCCCCATTATTTGTTGCTGTAGGTTTTGTTTTCCCCATCGCCTCACCATTCACCGGCGTCCATTCATAGCCACTTCCAATCATGTCGGATAAACACCTTGATTAGAGCACGCAGGTGGTGTTAGGTAATATATACTATGTTTGCTCAGTTATCTTCTGGTTTTTACCTGATGCAATCACACTACTCTTATCCGCGATAAACACCTTGATTAGAGCACACAGGTGGTGTTAGGTAATATCTACTGTGTTCGCTCAGTTATTTTCTGGTTTTTACCTGATGCAATCACACTATTCTATCCGCGCCTATCTGTCTGTCAATATTGACAGTACAGAATACTACACTGGCCCACCTGAAATTGTAAATCTTATAAATGGTTTACATTCATAAGTCACTTAATGCTTACAATTACATACATACATGTTTGTTTGTTTGTTGTTGTTTTACATCCTAGCAACATCTAAGGAGACCAGACGGGATGGCCGAATGAGTTAGAGCGTCCGGCTCCCGTGCTGGTAGATCGTGGGGTCGTGGGTTCGAGCCCCGGTCGAGTCAAACCAATGACTTTAAAATTGATACTTGTCGCTTCCTAGCCAGGCGCTCGGCATTATTAGGATAGGGCAAGGACTGGTGTGCTCAGTGTCAGGATAATGTGACTCAGTGGGATACCAGGTCATGGTGCCGGTGGCCTGGTTTCCCAGTGGGACAGCACTATAAAGTCGCCATGAGTGCGCACTGTCACAAGTCGGTACCCATCCTGATATGACCTTAGATGTTGCTAGGACGTAAAACAACAACAAACAAACAACATCTAAGGTCATATCAGCACGGCATACATACATACATACCTACTGTCATGGGGGTGATGAAAATGGGAAATATTGCGCCTAGAGCACGTCTCGAGCCCATATCCCTTTGCATTCCTGGCCCAGTGTGCTAACCATTACACCACCTAGGCTCCCTGATATCACCACACGACCCACGCCTACCTGTCCATGTTGTTACTTGCCTGAGAGGTCAGTGCAGACTACTACACTCGTCCCCCTGGGATTGTAAGTCTTTCCATCCATACAATTACATACATACAGGCAATGCACTTACACATACGTACACAGGGCAGGTTCACCAACCATACAGAGGCCTAGTTTTACAGGACCCAGGTCATGGAAACCAGGGATGTTTATTGTTACTTTGGTTGTTGTTGTTTTACGTCCTAGCAACATCTAAGGTCATATAAGGCCGGGACAACCAGTGTCGTGGGGGTGTGATGCAAATGAGGACAATTGCCCCCAATGCCTAATAATGCCGGACACAGGCTAGGTGGCAACGAGTATCAATTATACAAGTCACTGGCTTAACTCAGCTGGGATTTGAACTCCCGACCTTCCGCACGGGAAGCTTGCACTCTACCGATTCGGCCACCACGTCCGGTTATATACATAATACATATATAGTGTATATATACCGTTGGTACAGGGTTTATGTATATTTAATTTAGTTTAAATCGACACAAATAAAATAGTTTTTTTCTATATGCCTCTTCGTGTCTGGACCCATAGGCCACTCCGAGAATATCTGCCAACAAACTAGTCTTCACACTGACGTTAATGACGTCATCAGCGAAAGTAACGTGACAGCTCACGTACTGTGACGCCATAGCAAGTACCAAGCTGACGTTCTTCTCTGCAGTTGCTGTAAGGTTCTGCTCCCCCTCCCAACACACACACTTCATTCTCTATAAAACCAGAAGGGATGGCCAACTCAGTTAGAATGCTGATCAACAACTTCAAACCGCGACACAGGGCGCGGTGACCTAGTCGGTAGAGCGTATGCCTCGTGTGCGGAAGGTCCGGAGTTCGCTTCCCGGTCGACTGAAACCAATGACTTATAGACATTGATACTTGTCGCTTCCTAGACTGTCGCTCGGCGTTAATAGGACAGTGCAAGGACTGGTGTGCTCAGTGCCTTGATCATGTGACTGACTTGGATATTGCGTCATCTGGTCATGGTGCTGCTGATCCATTGTGGCAGATGGAATGTATGTGTGTTTCAGTTGTGTTGTTGTCTGAACGCCCCCAGTGTGGCACAGGGTTTATGTCATGAGAGAACCTTCTAAGGGCGTAATCGATTAATCAACTCGGGTCACCCGAGCCACTTTTTGGTGCATGCGGACATCCTATAGACTCGGGTTGAATAAACGAATACGCTCGGGGTGGACGAAATGGTGGCTTAATCTAAAACTTAATATTCTTTTTCAATAACTGACAGAAGTACTTCAAAATAGTATTTAAATTATGTTATGATTGTAGAACCTGAAAATCTGGGTTATTAAACAAAAAGCATTAAAACAACACATAGAAGTTGTACCAGCACAGATGTGACATCATCACTCCTAGCAAACCCCAGCCAAGAGGTGGGTTACTGGCGTCGGATCCTTTTGCACATGGCACGTGTATTTCTCGACTCCACTTGTGGTGTTCGATTTGAAATTCTAGCAACTCGGGTGACCCGAGTCGCCCTGGTCGTGTTAATCGATTACGGCAGTAGTGACTGACTTGGATATTGCATCATCTGGTCAGGGTGCTGCTGGTCCAGTGTGGCAGATGGAATGTATGTGTGTTTCAGTTGTGTTGTTGTCCGAACGCCCCCAGTGTGGCACAGGGTTTATGTCATCAGAGAACCTTCTAAATAAAGACAGTTCCAAACTAGATTTCAGAGGGTCGACATCAACATATATTACAGCGCAGGGGCAGCACTATAAAGAGTAGACACCGTCAGTCGCCATCATGTCAATACATACCTAACCTTATTTGACGTTAACTGTTGCTAGGATGTAAGTTATCCTAACAATAAAATACCCAGTTTGTTTGTTAGGGTTGTACATCCTAGCAACATTCATGGTCATATTAGGACAGGTCTCGAATTGTAACTCATGGTGACTTTATAGTGTTGCCCCACTGGGACACCAGGCAGCCGACACCATGACCCAATATCCCACTCACCCACATAGTCCTGAAATAGAGCTAGCCAGTCCTTGTCATATCCTATTTATGCCGATCGCCAGGCTAGGAAGCGACACGTATCAATTTTGTGGTAGAAGGTGGGAGTTGGGGGTGGGTTGGGGGTGTAAGTAGAGGGTGGGGCAGGGCGGTGGGTAGGGGGTGGAGGGTGCTGTAGGGGGGTGAGGGTGGGGGTTAGTGAGGGGTAGGTGTGGATTAGGGGGTGCGGGTCGGGTCGGTGAGGGGTGCGGTAGGGGTGGGGTAGGGGCTGGTGAGTAAGGGGTAGGGGTAGAGGGTGGGGTGTAGGGTGGATGAGGGGGTGGGGTGGGGTAGTGGGGTGGGGGGTAGGGTGGGGTAGTGGGATAGGGGTAGGGGTGGGGTAGGGGGTCGCGTAGGGGCTCGCATATGTAGTAGGGTAGGGTGGGCAGTGTGGGGTAGGGGCGGGTGGGGGAGTTTGGTGTAACGGCTGGTTGAGGAGTGGGGTGGGGTAGTGGGGTGGGGTAGTGGGGTGGGGGTAGGGTGGGGTAGTGGGATCTGGGTAGGGGTGGGGTAGGGGGTGGCGTAGGTAGTGGGGTAGGGTGGGGAGTGTGTGGTAGGGGCGGGTGGGGGAGTTTGGGGTAAGGGGTGGGGTGTAGGGTGGATGATGGGTGGGGGTGGGGTGGTGGTGGGGGTATGGGGTGGTGGGTGGGGGTAAGGTGGGTGGTGGCTGGGGTAAGGGTGGGGGTGTGAGCTGCTTTAGCGTAGAGGTGGAAGCAAATAAAACATATTTCTGTCACTTATTGCAACAGGAAAAAAAAGAACACTGTACAAGCGACAAAAAAATGCCCTACCTAATGCTGCAGTTCCTGTTAGAAACAGTAGTTAGCTGAAAACACCCCCCCCCCCTCCCCACCCTTCCACCGCTCCCCAGCTTAATTAGCTTAATGGCTTCTCAGAAAACACCACCTTTGCACCACCTTTGCAGCATTTAGGGTAGTAATAGAAAAAGCAACGCGACTACGTGAATGAGTCAGAGGTCAGCGACGTCTGAGGTCACCGGAACGCGCTCAACACTCACTCAGTCACTCACTTCCGGTTTGAGATATCGTTGTTTGTGTTTAACATCTAAGGGTAGGAACATGATGTGTATTTCACCATTCTGTGCTGGGCCGCGATCATGGATTTATAGTGCTGGCCCACTGAGAGACAATGTGGAAAGTGGCATGAAACCGATATCCCACTCGGTCACATTACGACTAATACTCTAGCAGCACACACCGGGCGTGGTGGCCGAATCGGTAGAGCGTGGGCCTCGCTTGCGGGAGATAAGGAGTTTGATTCCGTGTCGAGTCAAACCAATGACTTATAAAATTGATACTTGTCACTTCCTAGCCTGGCGCTTCACATTAATAGGATAGGGGAACGGCTGGGTAACTCAGTGACAGGATAATGTGATTGGGTGGGATATCGGATCATGGTGCCGGCAGCCTGATTTCCCAGTGGGGCAGCACTATAAAGTCACCATGGGTGTGCACTGTGACAAGTTGCTATCTGTGCTGATATGACCTTAGATGTTGCCAGAACGTAAAACTCCCACAACCAACCCGGAACCATGTTAAAATCCCAAACACTGTACTTCTATATACATGTACCTAGATATTAGTCTTTGCTATTTTTCGGGCCGCGGTTGCAATCGCTGATGAATTCCTCCCAGACACTTCCGGTTTAAATAAGCATGCATTTCCGGCTGGCTCTGCCCTCCAGATTTCCTTCGTGCGGTTAGCTGAGCGCCAATCGAACTGGAAGTAAGGAAAATTAAAGAGCCAGTCGCGACCCTCTGAAACGGGGAGGTCGCACTGCCACGCCCCCTGTAGGGAAAACAATGTAGTACTCTCGGTGTTGTTGTAAACCGTTATGGGTACATTTTGTAATTGTACTTTTTGTGTGTTCAAAACTATCGTGGGAACATGATTTTTATTTTAAAGTGTACATGAAGGAAACCAGTATCTTACGACACTCTTACCCTTTGAACCGGGCGCGGTGGCCGAATCGGTAGAGCGCAGGCCTCGCATGCGGGAGATCGGGTGTTCGCTCCCCGGTCGAGTCAAACCAAGGACTTATAAAATTCATACGTGTCACTTCCTAGCCTGGCGCTCAGCATTATTAGGATAGTGCAAGGACTGGTTAGCTCAGTGTCAGGATAATGTGACTGAGTGGGATATTGGGTCATGATGCTGTTGGCCTGATTTCCCAGTGGGGAACTACTATAAAGTCACCATGAGTGTGCACTGTCACAAGTTGATACCCGTCCTGATATGACCTTATATGTTGCAGGACGTAAAACTCCATCCAACAACCAACATAACCGAGTCACCCTCACAACACGTCCATCCGCTATCTCCATGCCCGGGCACTCATGGGTACTTTATAGTGCTGTCCGACCTTCCGCATGCGAGGCCCTTGCTCTGCCGATTAGGCCACACTGTCTAGTGGGTGGGACGGTGGGGCGGAGGCTATGTGGGGTGGGGTGGGGGGGGGCGGTTTGAGGTCCCTGGTTCCTCTCAAATCGACGCGCTGAGAACATCACCGGTGGGAAGCAGGGACCGGCCTGTACCCGACAACAACTGGTAGATTCATACGCTTGGAGACGCCGGTACCAGCCTGAGCGTCTCGGGACCAGCCTGAGGAGCATCGGGACCGATTTAGGGGCTAGGGCCTAGTCAGGGGGCCTCGGTACCAGTCTGGAGGGCATCAGAACCAGTCTGAGGGTCCTCTGGACCCATTTAGGGGTCTAGGGACTAGTCTGGGGGGCTCGGTACCAGTCTGAGGTGTAATGTATGTAATGTATGCGTATAAGCATCTTATCAGAAGGGTGCTGATAAGGGGACAGCAGGCCGGTGTATGACGTTCAAAACACTGCAGTGGTGTTTTGAACCTAAGTTCAAAACACGATCATGACAAGGCAGCACCATGTATTAGTATACACTGATAGTGCTGCGGCGTATGCACCACGGATTAGTATACGCTGACAGTGCTGCAGTGTTTAACAACATATTAGCATATGTTGATACCCCTGCTGCGTTTAGCAACATATTATTATACGCTGACAGTGCTGCAGCGTTTAACACCATATTAGTATACACTGGTACTGCTGCACGGTGGTTTAACCGGTAGAGCACGGGCATCGCGTTCGGAAGGTCGGGAGTTTCATTCCCTGTTGAATCAAATCAATGACTTTAAAATTGATACCTGTTGCTTTCCTAGCCTGGCGTTTGGCACTAATAGGATAGGGCAAGGACTGTTTATGACAGTGTCAGGATAATGTGACTGCCTGGGATATCGGGTCAGGATGCCGGCGGCCTGATATCCCTGTGGGGAAGCACTATAAATTTGTCATCAGTGTGCACTGTTAGAAGTTGGTACCCATCCTGATATGACCTTCGATGTTGCTAGGATGTAAAACAACGAAAAACAACAACCCCTACTGCCCCACCTTACTATATACTGCCGAAGTCTACTGCATACTTCCCCACCCTACTGCCTTCTTCCCCACCTGACTGCATACTGCCCAACTGTACTGCATACTTCCCCACCCTACTGCATACTGCCCCACCTTAATGCATACTGCCCCACCCTACCATATTCTGCCCCACCGTAATTCATACTGCACCACCCTACTGCATACTGCCTCACCTTACTACAAATTAATATGCAGCAATCATAACATCTTTTTTAGAGTAGTATTTTGAACTTAAAGGTAGTGTTTTGAGCGTGGCCACATTAGGATTTTGAACATACCTTCAACTAGGTTGAAAACACTACCATAGTGTTTTGAACCTAGGTTGAAAACACTACCATAGTGTTTTTTGTGGGGTAGTGTTTTGAACTTACTACTAGTACTATTATTGAAAATACTACACAGGGACGAATCAGAAGTGAGGCGGCGCTGTGGTTTAATACATCGCTTGCAGAGTAGAAGTCAAAGCATCACCTCCTTCTTTACCTGCTGTCAGATGTGGGGTCATCATCTTCTTCTTTACCTGCTGTCAGATGTGGGGTCAACATCTTCTTCTTTACATGGTGCCAGATGTGGGGCATCATCTCCTTCTTTACGTGGTCAGATGTGGGGGCACCCTCTCCTTCGTTACATGGTGTCAGATGTGTGGGCATCATCTCCTTTTTTAGCTCGTGTCAGATGTGGGGGCATCAGCTTCTTCTTTACATGGTGTCAGATGTGGGGGAATCATATCCTTCTTTACATGGTGGCTGATGTGGGGGCATCATCTCCTTCTTTACATGGCGCCTGATGTGGGGGCATCATCTCCTTCTTTACATGGTGTCTGATGCGGGGCATCATCTCCTTCTTTACATGGTGGCTGATGTGGGGGCATCATCTCCTTCTTTACATGGTGTCTGATGTGGGGGCATCATCTTCTTTACATGGTGTCTGATGTGGGGGCATCATCTCATTCTTTACATGGTGTCTGATGTGGGGAAATCATCTCCTTCTTTACATGGTGTCTGATGTGGGGGAATCATCGCCTTCTTTACATGGCGTCTGATGTGGGGGCATCATCTCCTTCTTTACATGGTGTCTGATGTGGGGGAATCATCTCCTTCTTTACATGGTGTCTGATGTGGGGGCATCATCTCCTTCTTTACATGGTGTCTGATGTGGGGGCATCATCTCCTTCTTTAAATGGTGTCTGATGTGGGGGCATAATCTTCTTTACGTCATCCTCTTTGCATGAGGGGCCAGGTACCAGGCTGAGGCCTCGGTACCAGGCTGATGCTTCGGTACAAGCCTCGGGACCTCTGATCAAGACTGGAAGCCTCGGTACCGTTCTGAGGCATCAGTAAAAGGTGGGGGACTTCGGGACCAGTCTGGTGTGAGGGGGTGAGGGGGTGAAGGGGTGAGGGGTGAGGGTGAAGGGGTGACGAGGTGAGGGTTGAGGGGGTGACGGGGTGAGGGGTGAGGGGATGAATAGGTGAGGGGTGAGGGGGACATGGGTGAGGCTATGAGGGGGTGACGGGGTGTGAGGGGGTGAAGGTGTGAGAGGGTGAAGGTGTGAGGGGGTGAATGAGTGAGGGGTGAATGACTGAGGGGATGAGAAGGTGAGGGGGTGAGAAGGTGAGGGGGGTGAGGGGGTGAGGGGTGAGGGGTGAGGGGGCGAAGGGTGAGGTGGTGATGGCTTGAGGGGGTGAAGGAGTGAGGGGTGAAGGGGTGAGGGGATGGGAAGGTGAGGGGCTGAGGTGGTGAAGGGGTGAGGTGGTGAAGGGTTGAGGGGGTGAAGGGTTGATGGGGTGTAGGGTTGAGGGGGTGAAGGGTTGAGGGGGTGAAGGGGTGAGGTGGTGAAGGGTTGAGGGGGTGAAGGGTTGAGGGGGTGAGGGTTGAGGGGGTGAGGGTTGAGGGGTTGAGGGGGTGAGGGTTGAGGGGGTAAGGGTTGAGGGTTGAGGGTTGAGGGGTTGGTTTGGATAAGGTGGTCAGCGAGTGAGGCTATGAGGTGGTAAGGGAGTGAGGGGGTGAGGGGGTGAGGGGGGGGGTAGGAGGTGAGGAGGTGACGGGAGGTTATAGACTTGGGAGCCTTGCGGAATGGGTAGGTTAGGGTAGGGTCGGATAGGGTGTGGGGAGGAGTGTAGTGGAGACGATGGTTGTCACCAGGTGGCGTGCTGAGATCTAGAGATCTGTGTGAGGGCTGGGAGCTTTGGCGCATGCGTGGACCTTGTTATGTGGGGTCGCAGCGACGGAAGCGATTGCCCTGATAGCAATCCTGCTTTATATATATATATATATATATATATATATATATATACCATATATATATATGTATGTGTTTATATAATACATGTTTGTTTGTTGTTTTACGTCCTAGCAGCATCGAAAGTCATATCAAGATGGGTACTGACTTGTGACAGTGCACACTCATGGCAACTTTATAGTGATGCCCCACTGGGAGACTAGGTTGCCAGCACCATGACCTGATAACCCACTCAGTCACATTATAATGACATTGAGCTAACCAGTCCTTGCCATATCCTAATTATGCCAAGCGCCAGGCTAGGAAGTGACAAGTATACATTTTTAAGTCATTTGTTTGACTCAACCAGGGTTCAAACGCACAAACTAATGGGTTCAGATACTGAAATCTCCCAAAACAGGAGATGGACACTCAACTCATTCGGTCATCCTGTCTGGTTATATAAGTACACAAATATATAGATAATATATATACACATTTATCTATACACCTTGCGCACAATAAACAGCCAAAACTGTAGGTAAATATACTAACAACAAGTAAGCCAGATTTGGACTATTTGAAATGTACAAACAGTTACAACCCATAACCAAGAAACAACAAGCTAGCCTAAAATATTACTAAGACAAAAGTGAAAAGATCTGAATTGAATCTAAAGCTCGCCAGCAGTCAAAACAAAGTGTTAACATAGTTATCCGTTATCGGTTAGGTAAATAAATTCATTAACAACAAAGAAATATATGCTGTATAAGAATTATACGAGTATGATAACCCAGAATATCCCTCCTCTCCCTCATAGGTTACTCGGCCCCAGGGACTGTTGGAGCCTCTCATAGTCATCTACTACTCCAGCCTCCCAACCTCAGCTCAGTGGGGCCACCCCCCCCGCCCCCCTTCATACTGTAACCGCCAGTCACTGTACCGCTGGAAAATTTGTCATAGGCATAGATACATATACACATGTATATATATGGATAGTGATGAACCCTTTATCGCGTGTAATAAGCTGTGTAGTGCCCCCCCCCCCCTCCGGCTGGGGGGTGGGGGGTCCCACCATGCACTCGCCCCCGCCTCCCCCCTGGGGGGAGCGGGACTGGCCACTCGCGTGTCAGCAATGTTTCAGGGTATATATACTACATAGTCACATAAAGCATATAGCCTTATCCAGGCTTGTACCACCATTATCGTCAAACCCTATTCAAGACCAGAGCCTGATATTTGTGTGGTTAAATTCATCGATTGAGCATAAGCGGTGTAACTTTCAACTGCGGAAAATCAATTTTCCTATTTCCACTACGCCTTGCCCAATCCCAGTAATGCTTAGCACCAGGTCAGATATACAAAAGCACCAATTTCTAACACATTGGTTTGAATCAGTCGGGCTTCGAACCAACGACTTGTTACACTGGAGGGATGCATTCAACTTACTAGGCCATCCTGACTGATAGTCTTAAATAAAACCCGGGTTCAATTAATGACTATCCATAAATTACATTAAAAAAACATGAAATATTAAGAAGACAATATTATGGAAATAATTTAATACTTAAAAAAAAAAAAGATTGTTATTGACGCTGTATTTATACTGTCCATAGCATGTAAACCCGGGTACCCAGGCTTGTTTTCAATGCTGGCCAGCTGTAGTGTTGGTGTTGTCTTACCAAGCAGTAGCTGCTGATAAGTTATTTGATTGTCTGCATTTCAGTAGCAGATAGATCTGTTGGTACATTTAGTAGCCTATGTTAGTTTGTCGGGCCCTCTTGGCATTGAATTTTTGTTCTATTCTTATTACTATGTTAGTTGTTTTAGAATAAATTTATAGGTATTATGACCACAACCAAAGCTGAGAAATGGATAAAGAAGTATTGCTTATCACCACAGTTGCTTGTGGTATGTAACAGGAATCCAATCCCCCACACCCACCAACCCCCACACTCAGTCCCCCCTCCACCAGTACCCACATTCATCAGGCAACCCCAACACCCCTATCCACTATCCACTCTTGCACGCTGAACCCAACCACAGGCATGTCGCAGCAGACTCAGCTATTTATAGACGCCGTACGGGCCGTATTGACCCGATGAGACGGCAATGGGAGGTGGGGGTGGTGTGGGCGTGCGGAGGGGGGTGTGCGGAGGGGGGGGGGAGGTGCGGAGGGGGGAGTGGGGAAGGGGGCAGAAGGGAGGGAGAGGGCGGAGGAAGATGGGTTTTGGTGTCCAGGGAATGTCCTTTGTCTCGAGCATCTCGGACTATCTCCCGGCCTCCCCGAGCACCCCCGAGCCGCTCCGAGCCCCTCCGAGCAGTTCCCTACAGATCAGAGCAGTTCCAATCAGCTACGAGCACCCCCGAGCATTGCCGAACAGCTGCGATGAGTTCCGATCACCTCCGAGCAGTTCCGAACAGCTCCGAGTAGGTGCAACCAGCTCCGATCACCACCGAGCAGTTCCGAGTAGATCTAAACATGTACAAGTGGCATTTGAGCATCTGGGAGAGCCCCATTGGGCAAGTTCGGGAGTGGTTCGGAGCGTAGGGAGCTTGGGAGTGTGGGGGCGGGAGGGGATTTGATGGGTTGGTGTGGGGGTAAGGAGGGGTATGGGAAGTAGAACAGATGGGGGTAGGGGGGTGTAGGGGGGTGTAGGGGGGTGTAGGGGGGTGTAGGGGGGTGTTAGTGCCACTGCTTGCGTGAGGCCTTTAGAGGATTTCTGAGGATTGCCTCGGTGCATCTGAGCTGCTCTGAGCATCTGTGACCATATGGTGAGGATCTGTTGACAGATGTGGGGATCTGTCGCGAACTGTAGGAATGTGCGGAGAGATGTGGGATCTGTGGAGAGCTGTTGTTGACTTTAGTGGACATATTGTCCACATAATGTCCACTATATAATGTACAATACATTGACCACATACCACAGAGGTTGCCTCTGGGGTATGTGGTCAATAATGTGGGCGTGTGTGCATTTGTGTTGCGAGTAAGTAGGTGCTTGTGGGTATACGTAGGAATCTGTTGGCATCTTTGTTTGTTGTTGTTTTACATCGTATCAACAGCTAAGGTCATATCAGGACACGCACCAACTTCAGACAGTGTGCACTCATGATGGCTTTATAGTGTAGCCCCACTGGTAGACCAGGCGGCTAGCAACATATCCCACTCAGTCACATTATCCTGCCCCTGAGCCAACCAGTCCTTGCCCTATCCTAACAAGGCTGCTTACCTGGCTAGGAAGCAACAAGTATTCATTTTTAAGTCATTGGTTTGACCTCCCAAAATAGCGCTCAACTCAATCGGCCATCCAGTCTGGTCCCTGTTGGCATCTCTGGGCATGTGCAATGCCAGAGTATCTCGATAGATACAAACCAGGCATGCCTGTAAGGACTGTGTACTGCTTTTAAGTGACACCACCGATTATGTACAACAAGACACACCACTCAGCAATTTGCTATAGGAATTTCAGAAATAGTCACGTAGTGGCGCCATCCCATGGCAAACAAGGTGCAATTGGTGGTGTTCTCTGTGGGAGAGTGGTTAGAGTATCAAACTTTTTTGTAGGTCGGACTCCTAATCTGAAGGTTGGTGGTTCGATTCCCCATGCCCCCACCTCCACCTCTGCCAATTTGGATTTCCACTGCTGTGTATAACTTACAGTGTCAGGAAAGGCTGGTTGCTCTCACACCATGTCTGTGTGGTGTGGGAGTTTAAAAATCCCATGGGTCGGTAAAAGTGTAGGCCCGGGCTTTCTATCGACAAACTGTCTAATGGTGAAAACAAGTCTATTCAGACTTATCCTTGATAGGCAGTATAACTCTTCAAGAGAAAAAAAAGAAAAAAAGTAAATGGCAATTAACATGTTATATTACACAGTGTATATCTCCTGTTTCTCTTGCATACTAGTTGCACTACTTGCGTTTCTTGACCTATTCAGTGGCAATTTCTTTGCAATTTACCATAAATAATGATAATATTGTTTTGATTATTAATATTAGTTGGTTGGGGGTGGTGGCACCACCTGTCCCAACAGTTTTTCTGTTGTTTTTTTTTCTTGAAGATGGATAAGTCAGAATAGACTTGTTTTCACCATTAGACAGTTTGTCGATAGAAAGTCTGAGCCTTCACTTTTACTGACCCAAGGTATTTTTAACAGTGAAAAGGGGTCATCCATAAAGTACTACACAAATATGGGTGATCAATATAGGGAATCTTCCCTTTCGCGAAATCATATATTGGGCTGCTAGACACGATCCACCACCAGGGACTGCGCCTGGCCTTTTGGGCCTTCCGCACCTCACCGGTTCAGAGCCTTTACGTCGAAGCCAATGAACCATCACTTCACAACAGGAGAATCAAACTGGCCATGCAATATGTAGTCCTGCACACAATTGTCTATTTGAGCAACATGACAAATCCAGGTATGAAGCCAGGCCGAATTACATCCGGCCACTGAGGCTCTGAATGAAACCTCATTTGGAGGCCTTGGGCGTGGATTTGGATGTGTTGGAGGATGCCAAAGTCCCAGAACATCCCCCGTGGTCATTGAGAAAGCCATCGGTTATCCTCCAACTCACGGAACTGAGGAAGTCTGGGACACATCCACTCGAGTACCAAGGACTGCATGCAGAGATTCAAGGCCAGTTTGCAGACCACCTCTCCATATACACTGATGGTTCGAAAGACCAAAGCCGGGTAACTGCTGCGGCAGTCTGCCGACGGGAAAAATTTGGTGTACGTTTGTCCGATCAGAGCTCGATATTCACTGCAGAAGGCCGAGCACTCCTTCTCGAATTGGAGTGTATCGAGGTATCCAACCACACTAACTATGTTATATACAGTGATTTGTTCTCTTGCCTCCTGGCTGTTGCTGGACTGAAAACGAATCACCTTATTCTAGCAACGGTCATTTATAAAATGAACCAACTGACAACGGATGGGTATGACATCCACCTGTGCTGGGTGCCTGGCCATGCCGGCATACAAGGAAACAAACGAGCTGATCGGGCTGCGAAGAAGGGCCTGAACTGTGATCTTGAACCATGTCTGATCCCTCACTCTGATCTGAAGCCACTAATGGCCACCCACATAAAATCCAAATGGCAACATGAGTGAGATGAAAACATTAATAAACTTAAAGAAATTGAACCATCTGTGGGAAAGCCACCACAGACTCATGTGGGAGGTCGGCGGGACCAAGCGGTCCTTAGCCGCTGCCGTATTGGCCACTCGTGGCTTACACATGGTTTTCTGCTCAAGGGGGAACCTCCCCCTGAATGTATTGGATGTCAGTCCCCACTGACACTCAAACACATTTTACTAAGTTGCGTTGATTTGTTGGCCCTGCGCCAACAGTTCTACACTGCAAACAGTATGCATGACCTTTTTACTAAGGTAAAACAGGAAAACATTTTAGCCTTTTTGAGGGCAGCTGGACTGTACCACCTCATATAGTTTACTAAATAGATTCTATCAATTATTAATACAAAATTTCTTTTTCTATGGGAATTTGTTTCCCTTGACCACAAATATATGATTGTGAGCTTTCTACTTTAATGAGTGTCTATTGGCACATAATTGATTGTCTGCTTTTACATGTAAAAGCAATGGTTTGAACAAAAAACAAACATTTCTCGCCATGAATATGGCCTATGCTGCCGACATGGCGTAAAGCAACCACCAATCAATCAATCAATCCCTTTCGCGCCTTTATACTGGCATAATTCTTATAATTCATATATCAGTACATGACACATATGTGTGTAATTATGAACATTGAATGGATCTAAACCATCTAAACGACTTACAGGTCCAAGGGGACGAGGAGGTACTTGGTAGTCAGCACTGACCTCCCATAGAGAGCTAGGCATGGATAGAACGATTGTATCAGGGAGCCTAGGTAGTGTAATGGTTAGCAAAACGTATGGGTTGGAAAATCTACTCCGGGCACAATATTTTCCCTTTTCATCACCCATCTATGACAGGACTTTCTCCGCCCAACCCACAGGTGACGCATGCAGCTTATATAGGGAGCGGGGTGTAGCTCAGGCGGTAGAGTGTCCACCTGTAAAGGTGTGGCTCATCCGATCGATCCTGCTCAGTGGACCCATTTGCAGTTTGGGCTATTTTCCGTTCCAACCAGTGGTCCACAACTGGTTCATCAAAGGCTGTGGTATGTACTGTCCTGTCTGTGGGAAATTGCATATATACAACCCCTTGCAGCTTATTGGAAAGAGTAGCCTATGTGGCTGCAGTGGATTTTCTCCAAAGAAATAATATGTCAGAATGACCTAATGGTTGCCGCCCAATAGCTAATGATAAAAATCAATGTGCTCCAAAGGCGTTGTTAAATAACACAAACTTTCCATCGGGCTTATATAGGGCATTACACTGGTATACAACAAAGCTGCCTCTTATTACATTTTACAATATTTTGTTTGTGTGATGCTTTATTTACCCAGTCCGTAATGAATGAGTAAGTCATGTAGTGCCTTTGTCATTTTAGCTCTTAGTAATTATAGTAGTTTTGTTGGTGCCACATTGATTGATTGATTGGTGGTTGCTTTACGCCGTGTCAGCAGCATAGGCCATATTCACGGCGAGAAATGTTTGTTTTTGTTCAAACCATGGCTTTTACATGTAAAAGCATACAATCAATTTTCTGTCAATGGACACTCATGAATTTTGTAAACTCACAATCATATAGCTAAATAAAAGTCTAAATGATAGTATTATTCACTGATGAAATTTGTTTAAAAACCTATATGAGTTGGTACAAACCAGCTGCCATCAAAAAGCCTAAAATGTTTTCTTGTTTGCCATATTTGCGACATTTTGGTATATACCTACCCCCTGCGCTAGTGTTAGTAGGGATACTCAGTTTACGCTGTTACTTTGTGAGGTCGGGGTATGAGGTCATTTGAAGAATTGTTTAGGAGTTAGGTCTTGAATGACCGTCATGACTGTTCTTAGAAAATTACTTCCTGCCCCTTTATTGTACTCTTTAGGCTGGTGAATTTCATAGTCAGTAGAGTTTGCGCTCAAATTTTAGGGAAGCATACACTAATTTCCTTCGTAGGCCCCACAATCATGACTACCCATTCAGTGACCTTATTTATAGGTCAAAGTCACGCTTCGAAGGACATCCATTAATTCACACTGTCAAGACATGATTATCTTCGGGCTTCTTTTTTTCACTTACAGAACTTCCTCATTCCTAACTCGTTGAGTCTAATATTTAATTAGCCTAACTAATTAGCCCGTTCTCGAAGAGGCAATCAATTTGGAGGCTACACGGTTCCCACGGAATCCCCTTTGTGTGCAATTCTAGGTAAGATCTTGTTAATTCCACCTCACCCCGTGCTATTAGAATCGTCAGAGGATAGGGCATGCTGTCTGCAAATCAAATTACCATATGGTACGGTACTCGAAGGAGGTCATCCTGGCATGGGAGTTTGCTTGTTTGTTGGGGTTTTATATATTAGCAACATCTGCGGTGATATCATGATGCGTATCAACTTGCAGCAGTTGCACACTCATGTTGACTTTACAGTGCTGCCTCACTGGGAGACCATGCTGCCAGCTGCATAACCCAATATGCCACTCAGTCACTTTATCTTGATATTGAACTAACCACTCCTTGCCCTATTTCAGTAATGGTGAGCGCCAGGCTAGGTTGTTTGCTTGTTGGTGTTTATGTCCTAGCAACATCAAAGCTCATATGAGGACGGGTACTGACTTGTGACAATGCGCACTCATGGCGACTTTATAGTGCCGCCATACTGGGAGACCTGATATCCCACTCAGTCACATTATGCTGACAGTGAGCCAACAGGTCCTAGCTACATATTGCTATGGAAATTACTACCTTCAAAATGCACTTTTGGAATATTCAAAATATCCCAAAATTTGACTGACATACATGCATTTAAAATTTAGTAATTTCCATAGCTTTTGTATGCGCTGTGGCAACGGTCCCACAACTGTAATGTTTGTCGTCGCCATGAGATGTTGTATGCGTTGTGAATATTGTGTATAGTCTGAATAAAAGCACTATTTCACCACTCTTTGCCTCATCATGAATTAATTGTTCTCCGCGGCGGAGTGGTTAGAGTGTCTGACTTTTTTCTAGGTCGGACTCCTAATCTGAAGGTTGGTGGTTCGATTCCCCATGCCCCCATCTCTGCCAATTTGGATTTCCACCGCTGTGTATAACTTACAGTGTCATCAAAGGCCAGTTGCTCTCATACCATGTCTATGTGGTGTGGGAGGTTAAAAATCCCTTGGGTCGGTAAAAGTGTAGGCTCGGGCTTTCTATCGACAAACTGTCTAAAAGTGAAAACAAGCCTATTCAGGCTTATCCATGATAGGCAGTATAAATCTTCAACAACAACAAAATACACCACCCTATTATTATAATATTTACAAATCACAAAATGCTTAAGATGTTATTTTGGATTGAATATGTAATTTGAAAAAATTATGGGGACTACTTCCTTCTCCTGTCCTGATATGACCGTAGCCGCAATTCTTGTCATTCTGGGGCTAACGTGCTAACCATTACCTCACCCATGGTCCCTGATGCAGTCTCTCTATCCTGCCTACCTGTCTATGTGGCTCTCGGCATGAGAGGTAATTGCAGTGTAGACCTACTACATTAAGTAATCATATTCTGCGAAGCAATATGCTGGAGTGAGTATCACTACACATTATGTTAAATGCAATTCACAACTAACTACCATATATGCCTTCTCTTCGCCATTTGAGTAGAAGTAAAAATTAATGCCTTACGACACTCAAGCAATGGGTAATAAAGGGGGATGAGTGTGTGTGTGGGTTGGTGGGTGGGTGGGTGGGTGGTGCGAGAGCATGGGATATTTCACTGAACATTCCCATATAAATGGCGATTAAATCAACCGGTTTTTCTGCCAGTGAAGCTACCCATAACTATCCGGGTAATGCGCATTAAAATCTGACATAAGTATATTTACCACACAAGGCATATTATTATCCTGAAAGAATTGGCTACTCTCCCATGAATGAAATTTGCAACATTTGAGTTAGTCCCTATAAGTATAATCGCAGTCACCCTCTCCACCCACCCCCCTCCACCCCAACCACCCTCCATCCCCACCACTTCACTTTTTTCCTCCACCGCCCCCACCCCCACCTCCCACCCCACCCCCACCTCCCACCCCTCCCCCACCACTTCACCTCACCTTCTTCCACCCACTCGAACCGTGGGATTCAGCGGTAATAGGCAACCGTACGAATGGAATGATAATAGAGGAAATGTCATTAGGGCGATAATAGGGGACTTTGCCGTTAATGCTGCAGGTCGCTACTTTACGAGACGCGGTGATATTGTGCGACCGGTTCCGTTTCCGGTAATGAGGAGTGATATAGATGTGACCTAAATACAAGCAGCCTCGTAGTGAGGCGGAAATATGTCAGCGAGCCAGCTAGGTCTCATCTGTCTGGGCGTTGGCATTCACATTGGTTGGGTGGTTGGTTGTTGGAGCTTTTCGTCCTGGCAACATCTAAGGTCATATCAGGACGGGTACCGACTTGTGACAGAGCGCACTCATGGCAATTTGATAGTGCTGCCCCACTGGGAAATCAGGCCGCTGGCATCATGACCCGATATCCCACTCAGTCACATTATCCTGACACTGAGCTAACCAGTCCTTGCCCTATCCTATTAATGCCGAGCGCCAAGCTAGGAAGCGACAAGTATCAATTTTTAAGTCATTGGTTTGACTCGACTGGTAGTCAAACTCGCGATTGTTTGTTGTTGTTTTATGTCCTAGCAACATCTAAGGTCATATCAGGATGGGCACCGACTTGTCACAGAGCGCACTCATGGTGACTTCATAGTGCTGGCCCACTGGGAAATCAGGATGCCGGCACCATGACCCGATGTCCCACTCAGTCACATTATCCTGACACTGAGCTAACCAGTCCTTGCCATATCCTATTAATGCCGAGTGCCAGGCTAGGAAGTGACAAGTCCCAATTTCAAAGTCATTGGTTTGACTCGACCGGGAGCCAAACTGCCGACCTTCCACATGCGAGGCCCACGCTCTACCGATTAGGCTACCGCGCCCGATCGAACTCGCGAACTCCCGATCTTCCGTGCGCGAGGCCTGTGCTCTACCGATTCGGACGGGTACCG
The DNA here is from genome assembly GCA_030323885.1 of Branchipolynoe longqiensis. Taxonomy (NCBI): domain Eukaryota; kingdom Metazoa; phylum Annelida; class Polychaeta; order Phyllodocida; family Polynoidae; genus Branchipolynoe; species Branchipolynoe longqiensis. The sequence continues at coordinate 24,911,517 of CM059202.1, read as the reverse complement.
ACTTATGACAGTGCAAACTCATCGTTACTTTTATAGTGTTGCCCCACTGACCTGATATCCCATTCAGTTACAGTATCCTGACACTGAGCCAATCAGACCCTTTCCCTATCCTAATAATGCCGAGTGCCTAGATAGGAAGTGACCAGTATCAATTCTTACGTCGTTGGGTTTATTCCACCAGTGTTCAAACTCATGGGTTCGAACCCGACGATCTACCAAAACGGGAGAGGGACGCTCACCTCATTCGGCCATCTGAAAAAAAAAATGGTTACAAAGGACCCTCCTGGTTAAGAGTTTGATAATGACGATGATGATGCAATAGGCCACTCAGCCACATTATCCTAATGCTTACCTAACACTAAAAACGACCAGTCCTTGATCAGTCTAATATCCTAGTAGCAGTATAATATCCTAGTATCCTAGTCTCCTATCCTACTAAAGTATCCTGCTATAGTACCTGTGCACAAGGCCATTATTACGACATGGATCAATCAGCTTTGAGAGTCTTACATTTGACTCGGCCGGGGTTTGATCCCATGACTTCCGTCCTGGTGGGAAGCGGACCCTCTACCCACTCTGCCATTTCCACCACTACTGGCTTCGATTGCTGTTGGACTTTTACGTCCTTGGAACATCTAAGATCATATCAGGATAGATACCGACTTGTGACAGTGCACACTCATGGTGACTTTATAATGCTGCCCCACTGGGAAATCAGGCTGCTGTCACCATGACCCAATATCCTACTCAGTCACATTATCCTAACACTGATCAGACCAGTCCTTGCTCTATCCTATTAACGCCAAGTGTCAGGCTAGGAAGCGACAAGTATCAATTTGATAAGTCATTAGTTTGACGCAACCGGGAGCCAAACTCCCGAACTCCTGCACATGAGGTCAGCGCTGTACCAATTTGGCCACCGCGCCTGGTCAAAGACTTCGATGACGGCATCACTCTGAATTGTCACCGCACACTATGCCTGACAGTAACAGTGGCCCTGCATTCATCTATTACATCAGCCTCTGTGTGGCCACCCATTCACAGCGCCACCTATCAGTTGACCACCACATTAGCACTGTCAGGTACCGCCCCATCCGCCACAGACACACACACTCACCCCTCCCCCCATACACACTCTGGGTAACCTCACACGATGGCTGAATAGGCATAGTGCAGGCTTCCCATGCGGAAGGTCGCGGGTTCAATAGCCTGGCCGAGTCACTCCAATCAATGACTTACACAATTCATACTTGTCACTACCTAGTCTGGTGCTCACACATTAATAAGATACATGCAAGGACTGGTTAGCTCAGTACCAGGATAATGCGACTGCTTCGGATATCGGGTCATGGTACCGACAGCCTGGTATCCCAGTGGGGCAGCACTAATAAAGTCGCCATGAGTGCGCACTGCTGCAAGTCAAGACCCATCCTGGTATGCCCTTAGATGTTGCTAGGACGTAAAACCCCAACAAACAAACATATCCATACAACCCTCACACACACCCACTGACATACTGCCGCCACCCAGGCCCGATAGAGGGCGCCAATACTGCAGCGTCCACAGTGTGTGAATACGTACGTGCTCCGATTGTCGGAGCCTTATTACTGATGTGTAGGTCCCATGTCTCGTGTGTATATATGCATGATGGCAGAAGCCAATTTCAATTCTTGCTTTATATTAGTCATAAAAGCAACTTGTTGCACTTTGTTGGATCCGCAAGCGGATCGTGTCTATTGCTAGGATATATTAATGTGGATCATGTCCTGTTGCTAGGATATATTAATAATAATAATAAAACATTTATATAGTGCCTGATCCAGCAAGCCGTTCTCAGGCACTTTATATAACAAACAAATAAACAGAAAAATACATTTCACCTAGTTAAAAGCAGATTTAAACAAATGTGTCTTAAGACCTTTTTTAAAAGCACCAACAGATTTACAATCAGTGATATATCCTGGTAGAGCATTGCATAGTCTCGTGGCAGCAATATTAAATGCATGATCCCCAAAGTCTTTGAGTCTGCTCCGAGGAAATGCTAACTGGCTGGAGACTGTGGAGCACAGTGTTCGAACATTTGTTCTCTCCTGGAGCATATCTCTCATATATTCTGGAGCCTGATCATGCAAAGCACAATATACAAGAAGCAGCAGCTTGAAATCAATTCTCTTCTCCACAGGGAGCCAGTGTAATGATTTCAGAGCAGGAGTGATGTGATCAAATTTCTTTGTACCCATCAACAACCTGCCAGCCGCATTCTGTATACTTTGCAGTTTTGAAATACCTGACAGCGGCAGACCATACAAGAGAACATTACAATAATTGAGGTGTGAACCAATGAAAGCATGAGTAACTTTCTCTAACGAGTCATGTGTCAGGGAATCCTTGATGGATCTGAGATGTATCAGTTGCATAAATGATGCCCCACACACCGTCTTGATGTGATTAGACATATCAAGATTATTGTCAAAGATCACACCAATGTTATGGGCTGACTCACTAGCTTGAACACTAGCATCACCAATTCAGACATGTTATCAGATACATCAAATGGCAAATACAACTGTGTATCATTTTGATATCATGTTTGCGTGCAATGTCACAAATAGGTCCTGAGTACATTGAGAACACAAGTGGACCCAAAACCGACCCCTGTGGGACATACCGATCCCTGTGGGATAGATAGGGTATTAAGGTAGATAGGGATACATTAATGCGGATCACGTCATGTTGCTAGGATACATTAATGCAGGTGGCATCCCGTTGCTATGATACATTAATGCGGATCCCATCCTGTTGCTGGGATACATTAATGCAGGTGGTGCCATGTTGCTAGGATACATTAATGCAGCTGGCATCCTGTTACTGGGATATATTAATGCGGATCACCTCCTTTTGCTAGAATACATTAATGCAGAGCATATCCTGTTGCTGGGATACATTAATGCGGATCACATCCTGTTGATAGGATACATTAATGCAGGTGGCATCCTGTTGCTGGGATACATTAATGCGGATCACATCCTGTTGCTACAATACATTAATGCAGATCGCATCCTGTTGCTGGGATACATTAATGCGGATCGCGTTTGCAATGCGTTAGCTGGAAAATCTCCTCTCTTTGCCACCCGGCTCACAACCTGCGTAACGAAGCCGGCATAAAGTTGTTATCACCTACAACAACGAAACATCCTCCATCCTTCCACTGACTAAACCCTGTACCTCGTGCAGTGCTTAGATGATGCACTAGCTTCACTTGCTGTAAAATGGTTCCTCCAAGTGAGTCACCTAAATAAGAATTACAATATATTTATACAATGTGCTTTATATACATCTTTTTATTTATTTATCCACACAATTCTATTACAATTGTCAGTGCTCTTCCAGCTCTTTCTTTCAAGACTGGATGTTGGTGGCTATTTGGTAGAGCATATGCTTTCCATGCGGAAGGTAGGGAGTTCATTTCCCAGTCCAGTCAAACCAATTACTTACAAAGTTGATACTCGTCGCTACCTAGCTTGGAACACTGCATTACCAGGATAAGGACAGGGACTGGCTAGCTAAGTATGAGGATAATAAGACTGACTGGGAGTTAATTCCGACTTTAGGCACAATAATCTCCTTGTGGGAAAACGCCACAAATGACACTGGTGCAGTGACCAGGTTCATGTACAAGCTATGCTCTGTAGTGTTAGCTTGTTTTTCTGTTGTTGTTTTACATCCAACAACATCAACGGTCAAATTCGGACAGGTACACACTTGTGACAGTGTGCATTCATGGCGACTTTATAGTGCTGCCCAACTGGGAGACCAGGCCGCCAGCACCATGACCTGATATCCCACCTAGTCACATTATCCTGACACTGAGCGAACCAGTCCTTGCCTTATCCCAACAATGCCGAGCGCCTGACTAGGAAGCGACAAGTATCAATTTTTAAGTCATTAGTTTGACTCGACCAGGGTTTGAACCCACGATCCCACAGTCTACCAACACGCGTATTGTTAGCAAACCTCCCAGATGTATGTTCTATTTAAATGCACTGACCTCTTAGGCAAGGCGGAACAGGCACAGATAAGCATAGATAGGGTGATTGCATCAGGCACCCTAAGTAGTCTAATGGTTAGGATGCCAGCCCTGGAATGTCAAGACGCATCGCTCCAAATTTTGCTCTAGGTTTGTCCTACGACTGATAAGAATCTAAAATATTGCGTCTAGAGCAAGCTTTTCGAACCCACACTGCTTATCATCTCGGGGCTAAGGTGGTAACCATTACACAACCAAGGCTCCTTGATGCAATCACCCTATCTATGCCTAGCTGTATATATGTGGATCCTTGTCTGAGAGATCAATGCAGACTACTCTGTTCATCATCCCTGGGAATACTGAGGGTTTGTTTAATTGTTTAAATATGTAAGCCATTTAACACTTACAATGACATACATACAGGCAATGCATTTACACAGTACACACACAGGGTAGATTCAACAACAATACAACGTGTCGCTTGTACAGAATCTAGGTCACAACAACCCGCAACATAACCTGATGATCTATACATGCTGCGGACTACTGAGGGCAATCAACACTCGACAAGAAAAAGAAAACAACAAAAGTCACCACTCCCAAAGTGGACAACAATTTTATGAATATATAATTTAAAAGGGGACCATCCATGCAGATCTGGAGGTGGTAGTGACCAGACGCAGCTGGTACCAGGGTGGCCAGGAGCCACTCGCAGGTGGCGCTGGTGTGGCAGAAGCAGGAACTAACTCCTGTGTCAGTAACATAATAGATTATAACTAGCGTAGAGTAGGGAACTGATGTGTGATAACGTCCTTGTTTATATTCCCATAATAGATTATAGAGCACATATTGTTGGTACATAAACGACCACGCTTATCGATACTGCCTCATGTGCAAATCCCTGTCTCCGACTGAGCATGAGCACAGACCATCACCTGCTTTGATCTGCACCGAACCACCTCCTATGGACAATTGATTATGGAGATAAGTCCTCTTTTATGATAAGTCACCGCTTGTGGCTGAAACAAGACTGAGGCAGCGGAACTCCTCTATATTATTGATCACGTGACAGGCAAGTGTGGCCACGCCGACAGCGGGAACCAGCCACAGCCGCCCAGTCTGATGACATCATCTTTTTTCTTTTTCAGAAATCAAAAGACTTACTTACATGTCATCCTGCATATCTCCAGCTTAGATTAATGGGGCATTCAGAAAGCATGCATTACAATTGGCTGCTGGGCTTGTGATTTAGCTGTGCTTCTGGGCTAGCTGTGCTGCTGTGACTGTGCTGGGAGAGTGGAATGCTGAGAGACTGTGGTTCCTACATGCGGTATAGGTAATTGCTGTGCGCGGAGAGTGTAGATGGAGCTGGGTGACTGTGCTGGGAGAGTGGAATGGTTGGAGGCTGTGGTGAGTGCTGCTGTGCTGCTGCTGTGCTGCTGCTGTGCTGTGCTGCTGCTGCTGTGCTGCTGCTGTGCTGATGTGCTGCTGTGCTGATGTGCTGCTGTGCTGCTGTGCTGCTGTGCTGCTGTGCTGCCGTGCTACTGCGCTGTTGAGCTGTTGCGCTGCTGTGCTCCCCTCTCCTCTCCCTCTCTCCCCATGCCCATGCACACAGAGCCTCTCGGATTGCAGCCATCACGGATTGCACCCATCACGCTGTCTCGCATCATGTGCACGCTCTGGCCTCCATTAAACTAAATGCATTTCTATTTTAGGCCCGTATAATTCTACCGTCACAACTACATGATCACGCCACCTGTCGGCCAGCTAGATGATCATGCCACCTGTCGGCCAGGCCCAGCATACTAGACCGGCCAGAGAATAACACGGCAACAATTACCTATACTGCAGGTAGGCACCACAACCTTCCATCATTCCACTCTCCCAGCACAGTCACCTAGCTCCATCAACACTCTCCTCGCACAGCAAGTACCTATTCTGCAGGTAGGCACCACGGCCTCTCACCGTTCCACTCTCCCAGCACAGTCATCTAGCTCCATCGACACTCTCCTCGCACAGCAAGTACCTATTCTGCAGGTAGGCACCACAGCTTTTCAGCATTGCACTCTCCGAGCACAGTCACCTAGCTCCATCAACACTCTCCTTGCACAGCAAGTACCTATTCTGCAGGTAGGCACCACAGCCTCTCCCCATTCCACTCTCCCAGCACAGTCACCTAGCTCCATCAACACTCTCCTCGCACAGCAAGTACCTATTCTGCTGGTAGGCACCACAACATCTCAGCATTGCACTATCCGAGCACAGTCACCTAGCTCCATCAACACTCTCCTCGCACAGCAAGTACCTATTCTGCAGGTAGGCACCATCGCCTCTCACCATTCCACTCTCCCAGCACAAGCACCTAGCAACATCAACAATCTCTTCGCACAGCAAGTACCTATTCTGCATGTAGGCACCACAGCCTCTCACCATTCCACTCTCCCAGCACAATCACCACACACAAGCAGATGTGAGATGTCTCGACATAAGGGACCTGCATCGAGGGTTGGTTGTTGGCGTTTTACGCACTAGCAACATGTAAGTTCATATCAGGACCGATTTGTAAGTGCGCAACCTCATGGTGACTTACCCATGCTGCCCTACTGCAAAATCAGGCTGCCGGCACCATGACCCAACCTCCCACTCAGTCACATTATCCTGACACTGAGCTAACCAGTCCTTGCCCTATCCTATTAATGCCGAGCGCCATGCTAGGAAGTGCCATGTATCAATTTTATAAGTGATCGGTTTTGACTCGACCAGGAGCCAAACTCCTGCATGCAAGGCCCACGCTCTAATAATTCGGCCACCGTGTCTGGTCCCGCATGGAGGGAGTTGACCTGCAGGCACCTATGTACACTATGGATATTACCCGCCTTTTACCACACATCAATGCCGATAAACTACACATACTAAACACTTAATTGAGCGCTGTGGGTGTTGATGCCTCGGGAGTTGTTTTTATAAATGACCATCGATCGATGGCAAAGAGGGTGGACTGCAATCAATGGCATCTGGGATAACAGAGTCAGATCCCGAGTCCTCGCCTACCCTACATTAGATACTGGTGCACCACATCAGAAGGGAAAACTAGGTCAATTTAATTTGTTTTTGTTTTTTGGTCCAATAGTTGTTTAAGCAGGGAAAATTTCATTCATAGACGACTGGTCTTCCTCATTCCACTGCTGGTCGATAGAAAGCCAGAGCCTACACTTTTACCGACCCAAGAGATTTTTAAACTCCCACACCACATAGACATGGTATGAGAGTAACCGGGCTTTGATGACGCTGTAAGTTATACACAGCGGTGGAAATCCAAATTGGCAGAGGTGGGGGCACGGGGAATAGAAGCTGTTACTGAAGAAGCGTACGGTGTCAGACTTTTGGAGTGCTTGTCTAAATTAAGTTGACATGGTTGCACTTCAAATATCTAAAAAGTTAGCCATTTCAAATAAAAGATTCTGATATGACCTTAGATGGTGCCAGGATATAAAGCTCCAACAACCACTCTATCACAGACCAGATGGGATGGCCGAATGAGTTAGAGCGCCCCTCTCCCGTGCTGGTAGATCATGGGCTCATGGGTTCTAACCCTGGTCGAGTCAAACCAATGACTTAAAAATTGATACTTGTCGCTTCCTAGCCAGGCGCACGGCATTAATAGGGCAGGGCAAGGACTGGTGTGCTCAGTGTCAGGATAATGTGACTGAGTGGGATACCAGGTCATGTTGCCGGCGGCCTGGTTTCCCAGTGGGACAGCACTATGAAGTCGCCATGAGTGCGCACTTTCACAAGTCAGTACCCGTCCTGATATGCCCTTAGATGTTGCTAGGATGTAAAACAACAACAAACAAACAACACTGATGGCAATGCCAAGAGCTAATGTAGTGAAGGAGCATTCCTTATAGAGGATTTCCACTACCAACGCACCCTCTAAGTTAGTGGACACAAGTAATGTGGCCAGCAGTTCACTGTTCATGCACGAGGGGAAAAATGTATATTTGTACACGAGGCACCCTCTGACGGTAGTGATTAGAATTAATGTGGGTAGCAAATTCACTGTACATGTGCCACCGAAAATGTATATTGCATGCAAATATCTATAGTACGCTAAAGGATTTTGCTGTGCCAGACGGGATGGCCGAATGAGTTAGAGCGTCCATCGCCCATGTTGGTAGATCACGGGATCATGGGATCATGGGACCATGGGTGTGAATCCTGGTCGAGTCAAACTGATGACTTAAAAATTGATACCTGTCGCTTGCTAGCCAGGTGCTCGGCATTATTAGGATAGGGCAAGGAGCAGTGGAATGAGGAAGACCAATTGTCCACGATTGAAATTTCCCCTGCTTAAACAACTAACGTACCAACAACAACAAATTCTAATACCTGGTTGGGTATTGCTCTCACTCTACCTACTACATGATGTGAAAACAAAGCTTGATTGTTTGTTGTTGTCTTACATCCTAGCAACATCTAAGGTCATATATGGACGTGTACCGACTTGTGAGAGTGCGCATTCATGGCAACTTTATAGTGCTGCCCAACTGGGAAATCAGCCAACTGGCACCATGACCTGATATCCCACTCAGTCACATTATCCTGACACTGAGCTAACCAGTCTTTGCCCTATCCTACTAATGCCGAGTGCCAGGCTAGGAAGCAACAAGTATCAGTTTTAAAGTCATTGGTTTGACTCGACCAGGATTCAAAGCCACAACCTCCTGGGTTGGGATCCCGCAATCTCCCAAAAGAGGAGACGGACGCTCAACTCATTCGGCCACCCCGTCATTCATTATTCCCTATACTGTCTTATGCCAGGTACACACCTACAGTTTATCCGCACCCACCTACCGTATACAATCTAAAACTGCCCGTTTCACGCACAAAAGTCATTAGGTGTGCGATCCCCTAGCACGATCCCGATTCGCGACTTAAAACTCAGTTTTATGGCTAAAACTGCTTGCTTACGATTGCGATTCACGATTCGAAAAATGAATCGGCACCGTTTTCAGTCGTAAGCGGGACGGGACAGGGTCGCGAGTTTTAGTGCGCGAATCGTATACGGTAGGTGTGTACTTGGCATTAGTCACTCGATGAAGTGGGCAAATCAGTAGAGTGCAAGCTTCCCGTTCGGAAGGTCGGGTGTTTGAATCCCAGCCAAGTCAAACCAATGACTTTATACAATTGATACATGTTGCTACCTAGCCTGGAATGTGGCATTAATAGGATAGGACAAGGACTGGTTAGCTCAGTATCAGGATAATGTGACTGTGTGGACAATTAGGTCATGGTGCCAGCAACCTAGTTTCACAGTGGGGCAGCCCTATAAAGTCACCATGAGTACACACTGTTATAAGTTGGTACCTATCCTGATATGATCTTGGATGTTGCAAAGATGTAAACTAACCACAAACAAAATGTCGTAGTCCAAATAGGCGTTTATTTTGCAATCAATTTAGCTATTTCTAGATAGGGAATCTGATATCACAGAACATGTCATCAAAATTGCTATCTCCATTGCATAGCAATTGAATATTTTAATATAGACATATTAAAAATCTGTCTCTTCTCCCATGTTTATATCGGTATATATGTGTGTGAATATATATATGGCATTCGTTTACAATGAAATGGTCCGAATGCAAATTAAATAAGAGACAATGGAAGTGGCGCCACCTAGAGGCTATATACACAAAATAACCTGAGTGGCGCCATCTAACGGCTATAGACACCAAGTTGTCTGAATGGTGCCAGCTAGCGAATATGTACACAAACTGGCCTGTAGAGGAAGGAGCGACCGGGTTGGGGAGGGGGGGGGGGGCTATCGCTGAGGATTCATGCTTAAATTTATCAAAGTTTCACAGGCGATAATCTTGCGATAATGTATGCCTGGTTATATTTATGTGGCATGTAGTTAGTTATGTGAGTATAAACAAAGAAAGTGGTCCCACTGCTAGACGTAGTACTTATTCACTGCCACATTACAATTATTGGAACAGGTGGCGCCACCTGCTGGTTTGTTTGTTGTTTTACGCCCTAGCAACATCTAAGGTCATATCAAGACGGCCACCTGCTGGTAGGTTATCACCTCTCCGACCGGTGACGGCACCAATGGAACCTGGGTCTACCAGTTATTTGTGCTTTTATATAACACACAATCAAATATTACGGCTATCATAAACATTTATGCAAACTTAATCGCAATGGCGCTCACTCACCAGTATTATCCTCTACTCACCAGATCCATTCGCTCTCTAACATCATCTATGCACACAACCACTGACAACGCGGTCAAAACAATGCTACTTATATAGATCAGCACTATAGATTAATTTGTCTTGTTGCATATCTGTATTTCTGTATCATGTATATTTTGTTTGCTTGTTTATTGCGGATTTTGAGTTGTAGCAAAAAAATGAGGTCATATCAGGGCATACATCAACTTGTGAGAGTAAACACGGTTACACTAAAAATTCCCCAACACAAAAATGCTGATTGTTATCCAGGCAGTCGACTTGAACTCCTAATTTTGAGGCTATGGCAGAGACATAGGCAATGGTAAGAACATATTTTCTGAATGCCCTACTTACAGGGTTATGTAAAAAGGAGACATTTAAAGCTACTTTTGGCCAAGAAATTGTCCAACAACTAGGCAAATGTGACCATTTATGGGCCACGGTTTTATGAGATCACATTGTACAGATACAAACATGGTATCCTCAGGAAGCCCTAACACAGACGAATGCATACAAGCTCATTCCAGCCAATAATCTGCGGTAATGACTATCGATTATCAAATGTGTTAGGCGCAGTCAAGTGACTTCATATAAGTATAGTAGATATATTATTGACTGGATGTACTGAGAATACTGTGAGAAGTCAGAGTACCGATTGTACTGATTATACTGATTGTACTGATAACAATGATAGTACTGAGAGTATTGAGACTGAGAGCACTGAGTATTGAGAGTACTGATAATACTTATAGTACTGGTAATACTGACAGTACTGATAGTTCTGATAGTATTGAAGGCCCTGAGAGTACTAATATTACTGAGAGCATTGAGAGTACTGAGAGTATTGAGAGGATGGATAATACTGATACTACTGATACTACTGATACTACTGATGCTACTGCTGATAGTGATACTGATCCTACTGCTGATACTGCTGCGACTGATATTACTGATAGTAATGACAGTAATGATAATAATGATAGTACTGATATCACTGATATTACTGATAGTACTGGTAGTACTGATAGTACTGATAGGACTGATAGTACTGACAGTACTAAAGGTGAATACAAGACTATTCAGACTTATCTATGATAGGCAGTATAAACCTTCAAGAAAAAGACAAAAAAAGACGACCTCAGCATAGGAAAATGTAAATATCCTCAAATGAAAATGTACATTTCCTCGATTTATATTCGAATATACACAGTAGTACACGCACGGACCCACACAAAGGCCGGGCCAGTAACTGGGTCAGAATCCGGGCCAGTATGCAGGTATAGCAATACCTCAGGGAATCTGACGCCCCTGCCCTGCAGAGTTGTAAACCACTGCCTTGTGGTACAGGTTCTTGACCGAACCGAAGGCTAAGGGAGCAAACCCTAAACAGAAAACCATGTCACTGTGAGAGCATTAAGGGCGGTTGATGTATAGAACTCCCAACATCTCACGACCAGCCACTGCAGGGACAAATAGTTTTGCGCCTGTCTGGACATGTTCTTGACGGTGTGAAACCTCTCTTTGCTCCACGAGAGAGTGCCGCTGGTAACTTGCAAAAGCCAGCAGCACTTCAACACTTTTGCAGGCAGCTTTCATGAAATGGACCGACTCATGGACATCATTCTCACAGCAGAGAGCTAAATGGAGAGTGGCAGTCAAGTAATGAAAGCAGTCTTTGTCGCATCGCGACCGACAGCATGATGATAATGATCCGGGCCAGTCTCTGGGCCAGTATGCAGGCCAGTATCTGGGCCAGTGTCTGGGCCAGTATCCGGGCCAATATATGGGCAAGTATCTGTGCCAGTATCTGGGCCAGTGTCTGGGTCAGTATCCGGGCCAGTATCCAGACCAGTATCTGGGCCAGTATCCGGGCCAGTATCTGGGCCAGTGTCTGGGTCAGTATCCAGGCCAGTATTCGGACCAGTATCTGGGCCAGTATCTGGACCAGTATCTGGACCAGTATCCGTGCCAGTATCTGGGCCAGTGTCTGAGCCAGTATCTGGGCCAGTATCGGGGTCAGTATTGGGGCCAGTATTGGGGCCAGTATCGGGGCCAGTATCGGGGCCAGTATCGGCGCCAGTATCGGCCCAGTATCGGCGCCAGTATCGGGGCCAGTATCGGGGCCAGTATCGGGGCCAGTATCGGGGCTAAGCCAGGCTGCCGGAGTGGCCCAGACCGAGGCTGTCATTTGTGTTGATTACGATTTGTTTTTTCTTAGACTCATTAATGTGTCATCGCCCCGCTCCCACATTTGTTGGAGCTGGTGCTGCCGGGGAACGCCAGGGATGCTGGGGATGCTGGGGAAGCCAGGAACGATGGAAAGACATGGGACGCTCTGACGCTGGTGGTTCATGTGGTCCATATGGTCCATGTAGTCCATGTGGTCCATGTGGTCCATGTAGTCCATGTGGTCAAAATGGGGCATATAGTCCATGTGGTGCATGTGGTCCCTGTGGTTCTAGTATCTGGTCGTTCTGTTCGTTCTGGTCGTTCGGGTCGTTTGGGTCGTTCAGGTCGTTCGGGTCGTTCCGGTCGTTCTGGTAGTTGTTGTGGTTGTTGTGGTTGTTGTGGTTGTTGTGGGTGTTGTGGTTGTTGTGGGTGTTGTGGTTGTTGTGGTTGTTGTGGCTGTTGTGGTTGTTGTGGCTGTAGTGGTCGTTGTGGTTAGGGTGGTGGTTGTGGTGGGTGTGGTTGTTGTGGATGTTGTGGTTGTTGTGGTCGTTGTGGTTGTTGTGGTTGTTGTGGTTGTTGTGGTTGGGGTGGTTGATGTGGTGGGTGTGGCGGTTGTGGTTGGTGTGGTGGGTGTGGTTGTTGTGGGTGGTGTGGTGTGGTGTGGTTGTTGTGTGTTTGGTGTGGGTTGTGTGTGGTGTGTTGTGGTTGTTGCGGTTGTTGTGGTGGTTGTGGTGGGTGTGGTGGTTGTGGTGGTTGTGGTGGTTGTGGTGGGTGTGGTTGTTGTGGATGGTGTGGTTGTTGTGGTCGTTGTGGTTGTTGTGGTTGATGTGGTTGTTGTGGTTGGGGTGGTTGATGTGGTGTGGTTGTGTGGTTGTTGTGGTTGGTGTGGTTGTGGTTGGTTGTTGTGGTTGTTGTGGTTGTTGTGGTTGTTGTGGTTGTTGTGGTTGTTGTGGTTGTTGTGGTTGTTGTGGTTGTTGTGGTTGTTGTGGTGGTTGTGGTTGTTGTGGTTGTTGTGGTTGTTGTGGTTGGTGTGGTTGTTGTGGTTGTTGTGGTTGTTGTGGTTGTTGTGGTTGTTGTGGTTGTTGTGGTTGTGTTGGTTGTTGTGGTGTTGTGGTTGTTGTGGTTGTTGTGGTTGTTGTGGTGTGTTGTGGTTGTTGTGGTTGTTGTGGTTGTTGTGGTTGTGTGGTGGTTGGTGTGGTTGTTGTGGTTGTTGTGGTTGTTGTGGTTGTTGTGGTTGTTGTGGTTGTTGTGGTTGGTTGTGGTTGTTGTGGTGGTTGTGGTTGTTGTGGTCGTAGTGGTGTCGTTGTGGTTGTTGTGGTTGTTGTGGTTGTTGTGGTTGTGGTGGTGTGTTGTTGGTTTGTTGCGGTTGTTGTGGTTGTTGTGGTTGTTGTGGTTGTTGTGGTTGGTGTGGTTGGTGTGTGGTTGTTGTGGTTGTTGTGGTTGTTGTGGTTGTTGTGGTTGTTGTGGTTGTTGTGGTTGTTGTGGTTGTTGTGGTTGTTGTGGTTGTTGTGGTTGTTGTGGTTGTTGTGGTTGTTGTGGTTGGTGTGGTTGTTGTGGTTGTTGTGGTTGTTGTGGTTGTTGTGGTTGTTGTGGTTGTTGTGGTTGTTGTGGTTGTTGTGGTTGGTTGTGGGTTGTTGTGGTTGTTGTGGTTGTTGTGGTTGTTGTGGTTGTTGTGGTTGTTGTGGTTGTTGTGGTTGTTGTGGTTGTTGTGGTTGTTGTGGGTGTTGTGGTTGTTGTGGTTGTTGTGGTTGTTGTGGTTGTTGTGGTTGTTGTGGTTGTTGTGGTTGTTGTGGTTGTTGTGGTTGTTGTGGTTGTTGTGGTTGTTGTGGTTGTTGTGGTTGTTGGGGTTGTTGTGGTTGTTGTGGTTGTTGTGGTTGTGGTGGTTGTGGTGGTTGTGTGGTTGTTGTGGTTGTGGTGGTTGTGGTGGTTGTGGTGGTGGTTGTGGTGGTTGTGGTGGTTGTGGTGTTGTGGTGGTTGTGGTGGTTGTGGTGGTTGTTGTGGTTGTTGTGGTTGTTGTGGTGGTTGTGGTGTTGTGGTGGTTGTGTGGTTGTGGGTTGTTGTGGTTGTGGTGGTTGTTGTGGTTGTGGTGGTTGTGGTTGTGTGGTGGTTGTGGTTGGTGTGGTTGGTGTGTGGTTGTTGTTGTTGTGGGTGTTGTGGTTGTTGTGGTTGTTGTGGTTGTTGTGGTTGTTGTGTGTTGTTGTGGTTGTTGTGGTTGTTGTGGTTGTTGTGGTTGGTTGTGGTTGTTGTGGTTGTTGTGGTTGTTGTGTTGTTGTGGTTGTTGTGGTCGTAGTGGTGTCGTTGTGGTTGTTGTGGTTGTTGTGGTCATTGTTGTGGTTGTTGTGGTTGTTGCGGTTGTTGTGGTTGTTGTGGTTGTTGTGATTCTCGTGATTCTGGTGGTTATAGTGGTTCTGGTGATTCTGATGGTTTTGCTGGTTGTGGTGGTTCTGGTGGTTCTAGTGGTTCTGGTCGTTCTGGTGATTTAGGTGGTGCTAATGATTCTGGTGTTGTTGCTGGTGGTTCAGCTTCTGCTGGTTATGGTGGTTATGCTGGTTATGCTGGTTATGCTGATTATGCTGGTTATGCCGGTTATTCTGGTTATGCTGGTTATGCTGGTTATGCTGGTTATGCTAGTTATGCTGGTTATGCTGGTTACGCTAGTTATGCTGGTTATGCCTGCTATGCTGGTTATGCTGGTTATGCTGGTTATGCTAGTTATGCTGCTTGTGCTGGTTCTGCTGGTTGTGTTGGTTATGCTGGTTATGCTGGCTGTGCTGGCTGTGCTGGTTGTGCTGTTAATGATGGTTGTGTTGGCTATGCTGGTTATGATGGTTGTGTTGGTTATGCTGGTTATACTGGTTGTGCTGGTTGTGTTGTTAATGCTGGTTGTTTTGGTTAAACTGGTTATGCTGGCTGTGCTGGTTGTGCTGTTAATGCTGGTTGTGTTGGTTATGCTGGTTATGCTGGCTGTGCTGGTTTTGCTGTTACTGCTGGTTGTGTTAGTTATGCTGGTTATGCTGGCTGTGCTGGTTGTGCTCTTAATGCTGGGTGTGCTGGTTGTGCTGGTTGTACTGGTTGTGCTGATTCTACTGATTCTTGGGGTTGGATAAACTTGGTTACCCTTGTGACGTCACCATGTACACATACACAATACAACTACAACAGGCCGCTAAGTGGCTGTGACATCATTGTGTATTGCCTCAGTTGAGATACAGTTCCAATACAGGTTGACAACACTAGTTAACTCATTGTGTAGTGAGTAATTAGTGGGCTAAGTTTGCTGCACCAGAGCGCAAGAGCAATAACTGGGGGCATTGCTATGCAGTACCGCATTGATTGGTGTCAGCCGTGACGTCATCGCGTGGTACTGGTGTTGCACACATAGCAAATTACCTGAAAAGTGCCAAATGTAAAGGTCTAGGTGCGAAGTGCTGTGTTCGGTCAGACCCAATCCACCATGCAAAGCCACGCACATGCGCATCAGTGACTAGATTTAATCTTCTCTATTTTGATGAATCAGTGTGCTGATTGTGCTACCGGATGCTGTGCCTGAATTGGTAGAGTGCACGTTTCCCGACTGGATGTTGCTAGGAGGCACAACAACAAATTCACAAGCAAACTAACAGTGCTTTCCCTACTTGGCGAATGAATATCCATACATTTTGTCAAACCTGCCGGTCACCAGAAGAGCCTCCAGAAAATATGACTTAGCAATGACTTAGCAATGACTTAGCAATGACTACAAAAAGAAAATAGTAACTTTTTTGGGGGGTCGTGGTGTTAAGATATTTTATTTAGTTGAATAATCCCAGGTTTTTTTCCCAGCGCAATTGTGTTTCGACCATATAAATATATGCAAATATAGTTTAGATAACATGGTCATGTTAATACTGGATTCTTTGTTTCAATAGGCATAGGTTCTCTTGCCATATACTCTTTATTTCAACACATACATCTTCTATTGGAATGTACTGTTCGCTTCAATATATATATAAATATATATCCTATTGACATATCATCTTTGTTTCAATAGGTACATCTTGTATCTCGATATAATCTTTGTTTCAATGGGTACACCTTCTATCGCCATATACCCTTTGTTTCAATAGGTATATCTCCTATTGCCATTTACTCTTTATTTCAATAGGTGCATCTTCTATTGTCATATACTCTTTGTTTCAATAGGTACATCCGCTATTGCCATTTACTCTTTGTTTCAATAGGTGCATCTTCTATTATCATATACTCTTTGTTTCAATAGGTATACCTCCTATTGCCATTTACTCTTTGTTTCAATAGGTGCTTCTCCTATGGCCATATACTCTTTGTTTCAATAGGTACAGATTCTAGTCTTTTCTTCAGTAAGAGAATCTTCTATTTCTATACAGCCTTTGTTTCACAGCCCTGCCCCACTGGGAAACTGGGCTGGTGCTCGCAACATTACCTCATATCCTTGTCCTTGTCCTATCCTAGTAATGCCATACGGCAGGCTAGGTAGTGACTAGCATACATTTTGTAAGTCATTGGTTCGGCTGGGTCCCTTTTCAAGCCCGCAAGCTCCCAGGAATCGAGGGGCCAGGAATCGGACTCCCGACCTTCCGCATGGGAGCCCTGCGCTCTACCGATTCGACCACCGCGTCCTGTTCCCACATGGGAAGCCAGCCATCGCTATATATAGACATAGTTCTATGTCTATTTACAGAAATAAATATACACATATATGAATATATAAAAATAATGTTAGCTATATCTATATACAGAAATAAATATATACATATATAAAATATATATATATATGCCCTGGACATTTAATCATGCCGCTTTCAAAATGAGCACACAGACATTGCATATTTGCCATATTTGCCATCCATCAACATTTCTACTCCAACGCTAAACAAACACATTCTTTTTTCTACAGTATAAAAACAAACATAACTCATTTCAATGTACAGTCATATTAAGTTGAACCTCTCAACCCGCAACGCCCACACAATGTCAACACCCCTCCCAAATTGATATACCACACTCCCCCCCCCCCCCCCACACTCCCCAAATCTCTCCCACACTCTCCAATCTCATTCACCCTCCTCCCCTTCTTTGGTTCTTCTTTCTGATAACCGGGCGCGGTAGCGGAATCGATAGAGCGCGGACTTCGCAAGCGGAATGTCAGAATTTCAGTTCCTAGTTGAGTCAACCCTATGACTTATAAAATTGATACTTTCATTGCCTAGCCTGGCGCTCGGCATAAATAGGATACGGCAAGCACTGGTTAGCTCAGTGTCAGGATAATGTAACTGAGTGGGATATCAGGTCATGGTGCCAGCGGCCTGATTTCCCAGTTGGTGAGAACTATAAAGTTGCCATGAGTGCACACTGTCACAAGCCGGTACCCGTCCTGATATGATGGTAAATGTTGCCAGGACCTAAAACTCCAACAACCGATCCTTCACCATTCCTCTTTATTCCCCTTCCATTTCCTTCCACTTTCTCTCAATCCTCTTTCCTCACCGCCTCCTACTTCCTCCTCCCTGTTTGTTCCTTCCACTTTCTCTCCATCCTCTTTCCTCACCCCTCCTACTTCCTCCTCCCTCTTTATTCCTTCCACTTTCTCTCCATCCTCTTTCCTCACCCCACCCTACTTCCTCCTCCCCCTTTATTCCTTCCACTTCCACACCTAATATGACCTTAGATGGTGTCAGGACGTATGATTCCAACAACCAACCCCCTCCTCTTCCCTCTCCATCTCATCCTTTCCCCTCCCTACCTCACCCCCTCCCCTCTTACCACTTCCCTCCCCACCTTTCCTCGTCCATCTCCTCCTCCTCCCTCCCCCACCTCAACCCCTCCCCTCTTACCACTTCCACTTCCCTCCCCACCTCTCCTCTTCCCTCTCCATCTCCTCCCTCCCCCCACCTCACCTCCCCCCCTCCCCCCTCTCACCACTTCCCTCCCCACCTCTCCCTCGCTCCCTCTCCATCTCCTCCTCCTCCCTCCCCCACCTCACCTCCCCGCCTCCCCTCTCACCACTTCCCTCCCCACCTCTCCTCTTCCCTCTCCCATCTCCTCCTCCTCCCTCCCCCACCTCCCCCGCCTCCCCTCTTACCACTTCCCTCCCCCTCTCCTCTTCCTTTTCCCTCTCCATCTCCCCTTCTCCTATTCCTTCTCCAACGTGTCCGTCCCCTCACCAACTCTCCCGTCCCACTCACCACCACTTCCCTCTCCCCTCTTCCATGTCCCCCTCTTCCCTGTTCACTCTCACTCTTCACTCCCTTGTCCGCTGTACCTCTTCTCCCCCCTTGCCTGGCCCTTCCCTCTCTCCTCGTCCATGTCTCCTTCCTCCATTTTCCCTCTCCCTCTCCCCCCTCTCTCTCACTTCTTTCCTTTCCTCATTCCCATTCACCCACTCTTGCACCTTTGCTCGGTCCCTCCCCAAACCTCCCACTACCTTCCTCCTTCCTCCTCTTCCCCCATCCCCTATCAGTCCCCCCCCCCCCCATTTCCACAGCATCATCAAAGGCCAGTTGCTCTCATACCATGTCTATGTGGTGTGGGAGGTTAAAAATCCCTTGGGTCGGTAAAAGTGTAGGCTCGGGCTTTCTATCGACAAACTGTCTAATGGTGAAAACAAGCCTATTCAGGCTTATCCATGATAGGCAGTATAAATCTTCAACAACAACCTCCCACCAACCCTCTTCCTTCCCCCGTCCTCCTCATCCCACGATTACTGCCCCCCAACCCCCTCACACCGCACCTCTTCCTTCCCCCCTTCCTCCTCCCCCCCCCATCCCCGATTACCAGCCCACTTCCTCCCTCCCTCCCTCCGCCTCCCCCACCCCCTATCGCCTATCGCCTCACTACCCCCTTCCCTTCCTTCCTCCGCTCATTCGGCCATCCCTCAGACGGGATGGCCGAATGAGTTAGAACGTCTGTCTCCCGTGCTGGTAGATCGTGGGGTCGTGGGTTCGAGTCCCGGTCGAGTCAAACCAATGACGGTAAAATTGATACTTGTTGCTTCCTAGCCAGGCGCTCGGCATTATTAGGATAGGGCAAGGACTGGTGTGCTCAGTGTCAGGATAATGTGACTGAGTGGGATACCAGGTCATGGTGCCGGCGGCCTGGTTTCCCAGTGGGACAGCACTATAAAGTTGCCATGAGTGCGCACTGTCACAAGTCGGTACCCGTCCTGATATGACCTTAGATGTTGCTAGGACGTAAAACAACAACACAGAAACAACAAACAACAATCCTTCCTCCGCCTCCCCCACCCCCTATGGCCCCACTACCTCCTCCCACCATCCCTCTTCCTTCTCCCCTTCCTCCTCTCCCCCCATCCCCGATCACCAGCCCACTCCCCCTCCCACCATCCCTCTTCCTTCCTCCCTTCCTCTCCTCCCCCACCCCCTATCACCCCCCCCCCCCACTCCCACCTCCCACCATCCCTCTTCCTTCCCCCCTTCCTCCTCTTCCCCCATCCCCGCTCACCACCCCAATCTCCCTCACACCCTCCCTTTTCCTTCCCCCCTTCCTCCTCCCCCACACCCTATCCATCCCCCTCCCACCATCCCTCTCCCTTCCCCCCCATCCCCGATCACCACCCTACTCCCCCTCCCCACCCTCCCTCTTCCTTCCTTCCCTCTTCCTCCCCCTCCCCATATCACCACCCCACTCCTCTCTCACCTACCTTCTCCCTTCCCCCCTCCTCCCCCCCCGATCACCACCCCACTCCCACCTCCCACCCTCACCCTTCCTTCCCTCTTCCTCCTCCCCCCCCCTATCCCCCCCCCCCCCCCTCGCCCCGCCCACATCCTCCACCACCGCCGTAATCTACACATAGATTACCCAATCCATCTCCGACTAAGAAGACTTTAATCCCCATCAATTTAAGTCGGTCTTTAAATCAAACTCCAACGCAGCAAACGGAAGGTCCTAAATTCCCGCTAGGCAGGGCCATTGTCTAATTAGGCCTCGATTTAGGAGCCTGGTCATGAATCCCTCCTCCGGCTCCAAGTCTTTAGCGAGGTGTGCAATTTTCAGGCGTGCAGGGGCTAATATATTATTTAGTTAATGATGTATTTTATATTATATTCCCTATAAGTTCTACTAAATGACACATGTGACGCGTCATATATTACGTAGTTCATGATATGTGTGTTGTTATTTTACATCCTAGCAACATTTAAAGTCATATCACGACGGGATCGACTTGTGACAGTGTGCACTCATGGCGACCTTATAGTGCGGCCCCACTGGGAGGGTCGTCGTTTGTTAGTTGTTGTTTGTTGTTTGTTTGTTGTTGTTTTGCGTCCTAGCAACATCTAAGGTAATATCAGGACAGGTACCGACTTGTGACAGTGCGCACTCATGGCACCTTTATAGTGCTGCCCCAATGGAATACCAGGCCACCAGCACCATGACCTGATATCCCACTCAGTCACATTATCCTGACACTGAGCCAACCAGTCCTTGCCCTATCCTAATAATGCCGAGCACCAGGCTAGGAAGCAAGAACTATCAATTTGTAAGTCATTGGTTTGACTTGACCTCTGGGAGGGAGACCAGGCGCCGGTGTAGCAGGAAATCGCAAACCCTGTAAATTGCAAGCACGCACTTGTGATTTACTAGGAAATTGCAAACCCCCCATGCCATATATGAGCATGGGGGGTTTGCAATTTTCTAGGAAATCACATATCCCCCCTGGAAATCGCAAACCCCCCATGTTTGGCAGTCTTTATCCTAATGAAAACATGCTTGCGATAGTCCAGTTCGTAATTCAGACCGCACATGCACTGAACACACCCTTATTCACAGAAGTCAACACTGTGGCCATTGTAAAAGCCAGGTAAAGAGTAGTCAGGTTCCAGTACCCAAGAGGTGCAGCAATATCCTGGTATTATCACGCAGTTTCAGGATCGGCAATGTAAACAATGTCATTAGCAAAATAGCCTTTTTAGTTCCAACTTCAGTCACTGCATACAGTATATAGAACCATTTTAATATTCCAAATTCTTATTGTGCATGCACCAAATATCTCAATGAACCATTATTTACTAGTTTGTTAGTTGAATACTACAAAGCATGGGGGCTTTGCGATTTCCAAGGGGGGGTTTGTGATTTCCTAGGAAATCGCAAACCCTGGGCTGTGCAATTTCCAGGGCTTTGCGATTTCCTGCTACACCAGCACCATGACGGATATCTCACAGACTCACATTATCCTGATACTGTGCTAACCAGTCCTTTTTGTATACTATTAATGCAAAGGTAACGACAATTATCAATTATATAAGTCATCCGTTTGATTCAGCTAGGATTGGAACACTTGACCTCCAGCACTATTTTCATCATTGTTGAGTCATTAATATCTCCTATATCTTATAATAAACGATGTAGTTGATATGTCCTATTGTGACCTTACTATAACAAGGTTCTATCTGGCAAAATGGTGCTTTCGATATAATGAGGACTGAAGCTGGGTAACTGCATGATAGCAAAGCAGATAGAACAATATTATTTTTAATATATCTCAGTGAAAAATATCAGTTTCGAAACAGTTATGTAACTGCATGATAGCCTTTTGTAGATAGCACATTTTTACATCCATAACATCAATTCAGTCACTTTGTCAGATAGAACCTTTTTATAGTAAGGTCACGCTATTTAACAATGACACATTTGATATTTCCAATATTATTTAGTTAGCGATGACGTATTTCATATTTCCTATATTATATTAGTTATTACAGAAATATCCTTTATTATTTATCTAATTATAGGGAGTGGGAGATAGCTCAGGCGGTAGAGTGGCCACCTGTGAAGGTGTGGGTCATCCGATCGATCCTGCTCAGTGGACCCATTTGCAGTTTGCGCTATTTTCCGTTCCAACCAGTGGTCCACAACTGGTTCATGCACTGTCCTGTCTGTGGGAAAGTTCATATAAAGGATCTCTTGCTGCTTTTCAGAAAGAGTAGCCTATATAGCGGCAGCAGGTTTCCTCCAAAGAAATATGTCAGAATGACCATACGTTGGAAGTTCAAAAGCCAATGATAAAAATCAATGTGCTCTAGAGGCATTGTTAAATAAAAGAAGCATCGCATCCTGATGTGCTATGTCCTATATTATTTAGTTAACGATGACGCATTCCCTATTTGCTATATTATTCAGATAATGATGACATAGCTGTTCTTTCACTATATGCCATGCTTTCAATACTCCACACTACATCTCTGCTATTTAATTCATCGAACAGATGGATCTGCTGTCCATCCGATATGAACCAAGGCTAATACACCATCATCTGCCCATGCCACTGGGATTTTTCCTCCCAGTAATGCCTGGGGTAAAGTCAAGTAGGGCGCAATGCCATGATCCGA
Organism: Branchipolynoe longqiensis; assembly: GCA_030323885.1. Classification (NCBI taxonomy): domain Eukaryota; kingdom Metazoa; phylum Annelida; class Polychaeta; order Phyllodocida; family Polynoidae; genus Branchipolynoe; species Branchipolynoe longqiensis. The sequence goes on along the minus strand of CM059202.1, from coordinate 24,888,718 downwards.
TATCCCACTCAGTCACAGTATCCTGACACTGACCTAACCAGTCCTTGTCCTGTCCTATTAACACCAAGTGCCAAGCTAGGAAGCGACAAGTATCAATTTTGCAAGTCATTCGCGTGACTCGGCCGGGGATTGATCCCAATTCCTCTCAAATGGGAAGCGGCTGCCCCGAGCACCCCGTCCCAGGTAATATTGCTACATAGTATCTGCCAGCTTATATGATCCTAACCATTAGACCATCTAGGCGCCCTGATGCAATCACCCTATCCACACCTAGCTGTCTATATCGCTCCCTATCTCCTTTTGCTGAGCTAACCCAATCCTTGCCATATCCTAGTAGTGGCGAACACCGGGCTAGATACCGACAAGCATCAATTATTGAAGGTCATTGTTTTCACTCGGCCGGGATTTCCAACTGCCAACCTGCATTCCACATGGGAAACCTACGCGTACCGATTCGGTGTGGATTTAAGTTCTGTGACTGGTTTCCCGTAAGAAAACAAGTCAGTTTTATTTAACGACGCCTTGTGGTGTTCTCTGTGGGGGAGTGGTTAGAGTGTCTGACATTTTTCTAGGTCGGACTCCTAATCTGAGGGTGGGTGGTTCGATTCCCCATGCCCCACCTCTGCCAATTTGGATTTCCACCGCTGTGTATAACTTACAGCGTCATCAAAGGCCAGTTGCTCTTATGCCATGTCTCTGTGGTGTGGGAGGTTAAAAATCCCTTGGTTAGGTAAAAGTGTAGGCTCGGGCTTTCTATTGACAAACTGTCTAATGGTGAAAACAAGTCTATTCAGACTTATCCATGATAGGCAGTATAACTCTCCAAGAACATCAATTTTTATCATCGGCTATTGGACTTCAAACATATTGTCATTCTGACATATTTCTTTGGAGGAAACCCGCTGCTGCCACATAGGCTACTCTTTCCGATAAGCAGCAAGGGTTCTTTTATATGCACTTTCCCACAGACAAGACAGCCCGTACCACAGCCTTTGATGAACCAATTGTGGACCACTGGTTGGAATGGAAAATAGCACACACTGCAAATGTGTCCACTGAGCAGGATCGATAGGATGACCCACACCTTCACAGGTGGACACTCTACCACCTGAGCTACGTCCTGCTCCCAGTTTCCGTTAAGACTGTCACGGATTAGGGCCGGCATTCGACTTGTTCCGCCATCTATTACTTGGTACAGGCTGTGCCACGTGTAATTAATGGTATTTTAACAGCGAGCCCACATCCACGGATATAACCGCCATCTTGTTTCATTTTGTATGGTTTTGTTGTTGTTGGGAATTTTTGTATCTATGGTTTAAAAAAATGAAAGTATCTGGATACAAATGTATGCACCCATTTAAAAGCCCAATCAACATAGCATGAGACAACTAAATAATAAGCATATTAATGAACTACTACTGTCTAAAGCAAACCCACAAAATAAACCTAACACTGAGGGAGAAAGCAATATCTCCTGTTGGAAAAATAAACTTGAAATTAAAAGTAACTAAGCAAATGAATTCCAAAGAAACTTTGTAATAATAACCGTAATACGCCATCAATACACTTAGAACCAAAATAAACAGGCAATAACGCTTGGCAGTCATTCATGACAGATTGTTCTATTTTGGTGTTTTAATGAGGTTTTATTTCTGCTTCCTCACAATAAAGACTATAAAAGTTACGACTGGGATTGCGTTGCTTTGGTCTTTATATTCCCCCTTTTTTGCGTTGCTTGTTGTGAAGTTTATTTCCCTGCTCTTGGTTTTGTTTAATAAACGGTGTGGGTTTAGTTGTGAAACTTGCAGAGCATATTGGAGGGTGGTCGACTTAGTGGGTGCTCTATCGTCGGCGGCCATATTTCATGTCTAGAACGGCGAGAGTTGGTCGCGTGCTGAGTTGTGCATCCTTCCACACCTCTCCCACTCACTCGGACCCACCCACCCTCTCACAATCCCTCTCAGCCTCCCTCCCACCTACCCTATCACAATCCCTCACAGCCTCCCTCCCACCCACCCTCTTACACTCCCTCACAGCCTCCCACCCACCCACCCTCTCACAATCCCTCACAGCCTCCCTCCCTCCCTCCCACCCTCTCACAATCCCTCACAGTCTCCAACCCACCCTCTCACAATCCCTCACAGCCTCCATCTCACCCACCCTCTCACAATCCCTCACAGCCTCCCTCCCACCCACCCTCTCACAATCCCTCACAGCCTCCCCCTCCCAACCTCTACAATCCCTCACAGCCTCCTCCCACCCACCCTCTCACAATCCCTCACAGCCTCCCTCCCTCCCACCCTCTCACAATCCCTCACAGCCTCCCTCCCTCCACCCACCCTCTCACAATCCCTCACAGCCTCCCTCCCACCCACCCTCTCACAATCCCTCACAGCCTCCCACCACCACCCTCTCACAATCCCTCACAGCCTCCCTCCCACCCTCTCACAATCCCTCACAGCCTCCCTCCCTCCCACCCTCTCACAATCCCTCACAACCTCCCTCCCTCCCACCCTCTCACAATCCCTCACAGCCTCCCACCCACCCTCTCACAATCCCTCGTACCCTTCCACCCACCCTCTCACACTCCCTCGGACCCTCCAGCCCCCCCCTCTCACAATCCCTCAGATTGATAGGTGGTGTGGGTGGAGTGAGGTGGTTTGGGGTGATGCAAGGTGGTGTGAGATGGTGTGGAATGTGTGAGGCGGTGTGGGTGGTGTGATATGGTCTGATGTGGTGTCCGTGGTGTGCGGTGGTGTGGGCAGTGTGAGGGTATTGTGATGTGGTATGTGAGTGGTCAGGGGGTGATGTGTGGTGGTGTGGGGTGGTGTGGGGTGGTGTGGGGTGGTGTGGGGTGGTGTGGGGTGGTGTGGGGTGGTGTGGTTGGTGTGGGTGGTGTGGGGTGGTGGTGGGGTGGTGTGGGGTGGTGTGGGGTGGTGTGGGGTGGTGTTGTTGGTGTGGGTGGTGTGATCTGGTGTGGGGTGGTGTGGGGTGGGGATGACGGAGGGTAATGATGGTTGGTGTGGGCCGTCTGAGGGTATTGTGATGTGGTATGTGGGTTCTGAGAGGTGGTGTGCGTGGTGTGGGGTGGTGTGAGGTGGTGTGAGGTGATGTAATGTGGTGTGAGGTGGTGTGAGGTGGTGTGAGGTGGTGTGAGGTGGTGTGAGGTGGTGTGAGGTGGTGTGAGGTGGTGTGAGGTGGTGTGAGGTGGTGTGAGGTGGTGTGAGGTGGTGTGAGGTGGTGTGAGGTGGTGTAGGTGGTGTGGGTGGTGCGAGGTGATGTAGGCTGGGGGTGGTGTGGGCTGGGGGTGACGAAGGGTGATGAGGGGTGGTGTGGGCGGAGTGATGGTATTGTGATGTGGTATATGGGTGGTGTGAGGTGGTGTGGGGTGGTGTGAGGGGCTGTGAGGTGGTGTAAAGTGGGGTAGGGTTGGGGTGCTACCTTCAGTCCACCTATCTCAGAATAGCCATTTTATCAGCAGCACTGCCCACACATCGGTAGTTAAAGCATGCAATTGTCTGTTGTGATGCTGCGCCCGGGGCACCGGGTAGTGGTGAACGAATCGGTAGAGCCCCGCCTGGGATGGCGTACAGGCCGAGCTGGGCCACACCCAGGTTACATCTCAGAGTCCATGTCTTTTTTGCCAATCGACTCTAAGACATCGCGCTTTTTCAGGCAGGAGGCAAAAATGCCTCCAAAATGGCCGTCAGATTCACTGGTTTCAGCCAATCAGTGATGTTCTTTCAATTGCAAATGGCTGCACCCCATGGCGGCCAGCATTTTCGAGGCACCTGGTAGCTAAAGTCCTTCAGACTAGTGCAACGTCCAGATTATCTCCGAGGCGCCTACCAGGCGTACCTTGAACGCGGCCCAGAGGAATAAATGGCTACAATCAGTAAACCACTCCGGCGAGGTAGACGGTATCTCCAGTCTCTACCCACCGGGCCAGCCTCCACTAGCACACTCATACCGTCACACTATCCCATACTGCCAAACCCCACGCGGCCACACCTCACCCCCACATCACTATATCGCACCCGACATGGACACACCTCACCTCCACATCACTATATCGCACCACACACTGCCACACCTCACTCCCACATCACTACATCGCACCATACACTGCCACACCTCACTATATCGCACCGCACACTGCCACACCTCACCCCCACATCACTATATCGCACCACACACTGCCACACCTCACTCCCACATCACTATATCACACCACACACTGCCACATCTCACTCCAACATCACTGTATCACACCACACACTGCCACACCTCACTCCCACATCACTATATCGCACCACACACTGCCACATCTCACTCCAACATCACTGTATCACACCACACACTGCAACACCTCACTCCCACATCACTGTATCACACCACACACTGCCACACATCACTCCCACATCACTATATCGTACGACACACTGCCACACCTCACCCCCCACATCACTATATCGTACGACACACTGCCACACCTCACTCCCACATCACGATATCGCACCACACACTGCCACACCTCACTCCCACATCACTATATCGCACCACACACCCACACCTCACTCCTAAATCACTATATCGCACCACACACTGCCACACCTTACTCCCACATCGCTATATCGCACCACACACTGCCACACCTCACCCCCACATCACTATATCACACCACACACTGCCACACCATACTCCCACATCACTGTATCGCACCACACACTGCCACACCTCACTCCCACATCACTATATCGCACCACACACTGCCACACCTCACTCCCACATCACTGTATCACACCACACACTGCCACACCTCACTCCCACATCACTGTATCGCACCACACACTGCCACACCTCACTCCCACATCACTATATCGCACCACACACGGCCACACCTCACTCCCACATCACTGTATCACAGCACACACTGCCACACCTCACCCCCCACATCACTATATCGTACGACACACTGCCACACCTCACCCCCCACATCACTATATCGTACGACACACTGCCACACCTCACTCCCACATCACGATATCGCACCACACACTGCCACATCTCACTCCCACATCACTATGTCGCACCACCCACCCACACCTCACTACTAAATCACTATATCGCACCACACACTGCCACACCTTACTCCCACATCGCTATATCGCACCACACACTGCCACACCTCACTGCCACATCGCTGTATCGCACCACACACTACCACACCTCACTCCCACATTACTATATCGCACCACACACTGCCACACCTCACTCCCACATCACTGTATCACACCACACACTGCCACACCTCACTCCCATATCACTGTATCGCACCACACACTGCCACACCTCACTCCCACATCACTATATCGCACCACACACTGCCACACCTCACTCCCACATCACGATATCGCACCACACACTGCCACACCTCACTCCCACATCAGTATATCGCACCTCACACTGCCCCACCTCACCCCCACATCACTATATCGCACCCCACACGGCCACACCTCACCCCCACATCACTATATCGCACCAAGCAATGCCACACCTCACTCCCACATCACTATATCACACCACACACTGCCACACATCACTCCCACATCACTATATCGCACCTCACACTGCCACACCTCACCCCCACATCACTATATCGCACCACACACTGCCACACCTCACTCTCACATCACTATATCGCACCACACACTGCCACACCTCACCCCCACATCACTATATCGCACCACACACTGCCACACCTCACTCCCACATCACTATACCGCACCACACATTGCCACACCTCACTCCCAAATCACTATATCGCACCACACACTGCCACACCTCACTCCCACATCACTATATTGCACCACACACTGCCACACCTCACTCCCACATCACTATATCGCACCACACACTGCCACATCTCACTCCCACATCACTATATTGCACCACACACTGCCACACCTCACCCCCACATCACTATATCGTACCACATACTGCCACACCTCACCCCCACATCACTATATCGCACCCCACACGGCCACACCTCACCCCGACATCACCAGCTAATATTGATAATGGTCATATGATGCTACAGTTGTCATATTTCTGTGGAACTTGTCGGTAAAAGAATTCCATCATGTAATGTGCTGCAAATTGTGTACGCAACAGCTATTGTATACCATAATCTATATACCATTTATGTGTAACTAATCCCGAATTGAAAATGGCTGGAAGACCAGGGCTTCCGCACTGACAAAAGAACTTATTCAGCATAATAAGCCTATTTACCCCCCCCTTCCCCCAAATGAAGTCTACCAAATATTTTCCAGCGAATAAAATACCGCCTTCTATCGATGAATCCACCACCTTCCACAGCCTTCTCTTGAAGAGACTGAATACGCAAGTGCACTGCCTGGCTTTATGTATGGGAAGGGGTGGGTTCAAAACCCAGTCGAGTCAAACCAATGATGTACATAATTTATACTTGTCGCTACCTAGCCTGGCGCTCGGCATTAATACGAGAGCGCAGGGACCAGTTTGCTCATTATCAGAATAATCTGACTGAGTGGGATATCAGGTCATATTGCTGGCAGCCCAGTCCCGCAGTGGGGAAGCACTATAACATTGCCATGAATGCATATTTCTAGAAGTAGGTACCCGTCCATATGTGACCTGAGATGTTGCTAGGATGTAAACCCCCCAGCATACAGACACAGACATCCGCTGTGTAATCTCAAGCTTCCCTGAAGGGACCAGAACACAGTTTGTTTGATTTAACGACGCATCTAGAGCGCATTGATTTTAATCATCGGCTATTGGACATTAAACATATGGTCATTCTGACATATTTCTTTGGAGGCGCTGCCTCCACATAGGCTACTTTCCCCGATAAGCAGCAAGGGTCTTAATATGCACTTTCCCACAGACAGGACAGCACGTACCACATCCTTTGATGAACCAGTTGTGGGCGACTGATTGGAACGTAAAATACCCCAAACTGTAAATCTGTCTACTGCGCAGGATCAATGGGATGATCCAAACCTTCACAGGTGCGCACTCCACTGTCTGAGCTACGTTCCGCTCTTGAAGGGACCAGCGAATTGCTGTAATTATAATGACTGAGACACATAGTAGCTACAGTGTACATCTAATCAAATACAGACTCTCGGCTGTTTGTAATCAGTTACGAAAATGGAAAATATTGCGTCTAGATGTTTTTCACCCACATGTCTTGCCATTCCTGGGTTAGCATGATAACCTATCCATTACACTATCTAGGCTCCCTGATGCAATCGCCATATCATTGTCTATCTGGCTCTTTGCCGGAGATCTCAGTGATGCCTACTACCCTCGTCCCCTTGGAATTATAAGTGTCTTAACTGGTTTATGTCTACAAGTCGTTTAATGTTTACAATTACATACATATAAGCAATACGCTCACATATATACAAACACAGGGTAGGTTCAACAACCATAAACAAGTTTGTTTTATTTAATGACGCCGCCAGAGTACATTGATTTTCATCATCAGCTATTGGATGTCAAACATATGGTCATTCTGAGACAATTCATTAGAGGAAACCCGCTGCCACCACATAGGCTACTCTTTCCGATAAGCAGCAAGGGGTCCTTTATGCACACTTTCCCACAGACAGCGCAGCACACACCACAACCTTTGATGAACCAGTTGTGGACCACTGGTTGGAAGGGAAAATATCCCAAACTGCAAATGGATCCACTGAGCACGATCGGTAGGATGACCCACAACTACACACCTGAACACTCTATTGTCTGATCTACGTCCGGCTCCGGTTCAACAACCATACAGCGTATAGCTTGTACATGGTCCTGGTCACGGCAACCAGTGTCATGGGGTGATGGAAATGGATCATATCGCACATAGAGCAGGTTTTCAAACCCATAATTGTTGCTATTCCAGGGCTAGAATGCTAACCATTACACTACCCATTAAACTATCCCATCATTACTAACAGCCTATTCAGTCAAACTACTTAATGTAATAAAAACATGTATGCAAACCTGCAAAGGGAAACCATACACCTAACCACTCCATAGTGTAATGGGTTATTTAATCCACAGGTATGAATATAGTATGTGTGTAGACAATATATAATTACTATCTCATATGTGAATAATCACACTATACTATATGTAAGTCTTGGAATCATTAATATTATTATTTTGGCTGACTTGAGCTAGCTGCTGATGACAATATCAGACTACATATACATACGTTGTCAATCCCTGTAATGTGACATGGCTGGAAGACCAGTGCCAGAATGCTGACAAAAAACTTGATTCAATTAATAAACTATATTTACAACAACAAAAAGCTCCATGATGCAATCATTCTAACCATGCATACCTGTCCATGCGTCTACTTGGCTGAGTCTCAATGAGAGCTTAGTGCATGTTATTGCAAATACAATCACCAAGTACTTTTGTTTCTGCTCCTTTGTTTTCAACAGTCAACTGCGTGTTCATGGTGATTAGTGACAACATGTCAGGTGTAGATAAGCAAGTTTTGGTGCATAGGGGTTTTGGACGCGTACACACTAATTGCCGTCCATATGGGGTCGCGCGCAGTTGTAAAGTCGTCGTCTGGCAGCTGTAGTTATGTAGGCAGGGTAATAGGAAATCAATACAGGCAATGATAAGAAAGGCAGAGTATAGAGTGAAAGTAAAGTCAGTGAGAGCTTGCACCCTCAGGTTTATTATTATATAGTGATTTCTGGACCTGACATGGCATATCACCTGACCATGCCCTCCAATGAACAGTAAGCATGTCTAGGTCCACCAATCAACAGTAAGCATTCTTGTGTCACCATGGCAACTGTGATCTAACCAACACCACCATGCCTTGTGGCTGCGTTGGCCTCACCTGCCCTGTTGTGTCTGTGTGCTTGGTGATCCATGACTAACAGTTGGGGGGAGGGGGTTGTGAGTAGAGCTCTTGAGCTCCTTCCACACTAACAGCAGTGGCCCTCTCATACTATCTATAGAATACACAATGACTATTTGATACAAGTAAAGGATCACCAGCACCACATACATTAATGCCCCTGGCCCTATACATCATTTACCTTTATAGACCATTTGTAATCGCTTATATACCAGTTCACATTCCCCACCAATGTGTTTTATCAGATTATTTTCTAACAGTGCTACTAATGTGATACTCATTCTTTCCTAGCAGATAATCGCCACGTTAACTTGTATCGCTCTCACAGCACAAGGTACTTGTAACAATGCAAACACATTAAATATATTCATGGCTTTGTTATTAGTGTCTTTTTTTGTCGTTTACATTGTCATTTTCATTGAGTGTGGATTGAGGCGAGAGACACTTATGACCCCTTTTATGTACCATTATTGTGGTGGTGGGCAGGATGGCAAGTTTAGTAGCTGAGATGTCGTCTTCTGGCGCCCGGGTCAAAGTGACCTAGCCTACAGCTTACAGTCGCTTTTATAGCAAATTTTGTCTTAGCCGAGAGGGGGTGTATAAGTTTTAGTTTGATAATGCTATGCCAGGTGGAGAATCGTCAGCACCCTTGTTTACGGGGCGGCGGCTGGCTTAATGCCAGAAATACCCACTAGTCGGCGGTAGGCACATGTATTTAACATAGTGCGGCCAGAATCTGCCAATCGCAGCAATGTCAATGCGTCCTTAGTAACTGGCACACCGATAGGTCTGAGTCTGCACATCCAATTATCGGTGTTGCTTAAGCATCACATACACTGCAACATTGACAGCATTCTCCTAGCAGAAATCCTTCACTTGATGGGTAGAGGGTCTGTTTAAAGCCAGGGCTGTTAATGAACTGTTGTTGCAAGAAAACCGCACACACTGGTTGGTTGTTGGGAGTTTATGCCCTGTCAACATCTAAGATCACATCAGAACTGGTCCTGACTTGTGACAGTGTGCACTCATGGTGACATTGTAATACTGGACAGCCTAGGGCGGGATAACCGGAATTATAAAAGCCAAATAACATATCCCACAATATAAATCAAATCAAATTCAAACAAACATAACTCAACCACCTATTATGTACAGGCCTATGGACATGTACATAAAATAGGCTAGTATAGAATTAAGTAGAAAAAAGTGGAAAACTCTTCCCAAGAAAACCCCAAAACACTAACATAGAACCTTAAGAAAACAACTAACATAGTAATAAGAATAGAACAAAAATACAATGCCGAGAGAGCCCCAAACAAACTAACACAAGCTACTAAACATACCAACAAACTGTCTATCTGCTACTGAAATGCAGACAATCAAATAACTTATAAGCAGCTACTGTTTGGTAAGATAACACCAACACTACAGCTGGCCAGCATTGAAAACAAGCCTGGGTACCCGGGCTTACATGGTATGGACAGTATAAATACAGCCTCAATAACAAAATAAAATAAAAAAACCTATAGTGCTGCGCCACTGGAAGGCCAAGCCATCTGCACCATGACCCAATATCCCACTCAGTCATATTCTCCATATATGTGGTCTATAATTTATTATGGGAATATAAACAAGGACACTAACTCTCTTCAGTTTGCTCTATTATTATATACCATTTCTCTAGGCTCTACTGCATGCTGCAAGTAGTTCCAGATTCGGCCACACTGGAGCCACTAGTCATAGGCTTTGATACTTGTATGCCAGCTGTGCCTGGTCATTATCGCCTTGCTTGCTTGGGGTTGTTTGTAACCTTACGGCGGTTACCGGTTGCAGAACTGCAACATTATAGAGAGGCTCCAATAAATCGGCCCAATCTTTGGCTTGAAGATTAATCTTCAGTAGGGGCGGTTGTAGGGGTTAGGTAGGGGCGCCTCCAGACCCACTATATATATACATAGATTTTGTGTGTTTGTTGTTGGTTTACGTTCTAGCAACATCTAAGGTCATATCAGGACTGGCCCCGACTTGTGACAGGACGCACTCAGGGTGTCGTTATAGTGCTGCCCCACTGAGAAATCAGGCCGTCAGCTGACGGCGCTCAACATCCGGGGGAGGTGAGGTGGGCGAGATGGCACCACCGGTACAGTGTTGTATCTTATGGAGGATAACAACAATAATAATAATAATACGTAATATTCCCCTACGTATTTTTGTACTCGCATAATACTGTAAAATATTCCGATATTCGGCATAGGGGGAATGCAAATATTCTATTACTGATCAGTGTAAGTGACCAGGCACATGTATGTATATATGTATATATATGTATGGGTTGGTGGTGCCTGAGTGGGATGTAAATATACATAGTAGTGCTGGCAGGTCTGGGTGTGAGTGCACTCAGGGCCTACCGCCTCTGCTGGGATAGTGATCACCACACTCAAAGGTCAAGGTTGCTGGTGGACATGGGGGCCATACAGCTTGTGGTGGTGGGCAGACCACTGGTATCCATGGGGACCAGGAATGCTGGATCCATATTGGTAGGGCCAAGAATGCTTGTTTCCCATTGGAGGAAAGGGGTGGGGTGATACTCTACAATGAACCCATATAAATAATAAACCAGAGGGCTTGACTCTCTTTTCTTCTTTACACTTTATACTCTTCCTTTCTCTTTGTCTGTATTGATTTAACCATAGCCTGCCTACACAACCACAGATTCGAGCCTTAGCCTTTACAATACGGTATATGTCACATATAATCCATGCACTTATTCCACGTGGAGGCAATCATTTGTTTACAGCGGACAAGTGCTTCCTGAGAGCATGTTAACTTAGGAAATCGAAAAAAAAGAGGAAAAAACAGAGTAATATTCCCCTACGTATCTTTATACTCGCATAATACTGTATACATTACATATAATCCATGCACTTATTGCAAGTGGAAGCAATGATTTGTTGACAGCGGGCAAGTGCCTCTTGAGAGTAGGCTAACTTATGAAATCGACAAAAAAAACTAAAAACAATTATAATAATAAGTAATATTCCCCTGCATATCTTTATGCTTGCATAATACGTTATGCATCACATACAATCATTGCTCACGGACACACCTGACTCAGAGGCATGAGTGGGTTAATCAAGGCTGCATGTACCTTGACTGTGTATCATCGGGCAAGAAGCGAATGAGCGAAGGCACCGATATATTGGGAAAATGAAATGTGATGAGGGCATATAAGTCATGTGAATGATTTAACAAACGAGTAATCAATTACGTTAAAGTACAATAGCAATAGTTAATGATAAAAATATGATATAACAGTAAAGATAAATTATCAGAAATGTGACATTTAAGTAGGTGTGATCTGTCACTCATTAGATGGTATTCTTCATTTTTAGTTTAAATGCTTGATTGGTTTTTGGTTTTGTTGATTGTTGTGGGCACAATCAACTGCAGGTGTGGGTGGGTGGGTAAAATTGGAGGTGGGAAGTGGTCAGTGCGGGCATTTGGAGAAGACTGACAAGCTTCGGTGGCTCCGGAAGACCACAGGATAATGCCTGGCCGTGATGGCTGGCAGGAGTTGTTATATAGGCTGGAGTGGGGAAGATGGCTTCCCCCCCTCTCCCCCCCCCCCCTTCCCCCGCACCACTCACCCCCCCACCCATCCCCCCCCAACCAGCACCACCACAGTAGTGGCCGGAGGGGAGGGCTTCGGCCTTGAGCCTGCCATGTCCAGCAATGACACCGAATGAGCGACCTCGCTCATTCAAGACCATTGCACTTATTACAAGTGGAGGCAATGATTTGTTGACATCAGACAAGTGCTCCTGAGAGCAGGTTAACTTAGGAAATCGATAAAAAAAACAAAAAACAATAATAATACGTAATATTCCCCTACGTATCTTTATACTCGCATAATACGGTATACATCACATATAATCCATGCACTTATTCCAAGTGGAAGCAATGATTTGTTGACAGCGGAAAAGTGCCTCTTGAGAGCAGGGCTAACTTAGGAAATCGAAAATTAAAAAAAAAAAAAGAGTAATATTCCCCTATGTACCTTTATACTCGCATAATACCTTATGCATCCCATATAATCATTGCACTTATTACAAGTGGAGGCAATGATTTGTTGACAGCGGACAAGTGCCTTCTGACAGCAAGGCTAACTTAGGAAATCGAAAAAAAAAGGATAAACACTGTCGAGACCTTCAGGCCTGCAGGCCCTCGACCACCGTGCCGGGCAGTTTGCATACAATGCACTTGGGCAGGGTTTAGATTCATGTCCACGGGTGCTTCGCACCAACAGATCAGCGATGCCATTTACCAAAGAATAACCGAGCAAATGAAAGTTGAAGTAGATGTGCTTTAGTTATTCTATTAAAACCTGTTCGATAATCTGTACCGCTAAAGCCACAGAAGATTGGTTGGTTGGTGGAGGTTTACGTCCTGGCAACATATTGGGTCATATCAGGACGGGTGCCCCGACTTGGGACAATGTGCACTTGTGGTGACTGTATAGTGCTACCCCATTGGGAGACCAGGCCGCCAGCACTATGACCCGATATCTTTATAAGTCATTTGGTTTTACTCGACCGGGAAGCAAACACCCGATCTCCTGCACGCGAGGTACTGCACCCAGTACATCCAGGGCATATATGTATGAGCCCGGGTTAGCGGTCGTAACCCTGCGTCGTGCGGATTTCCCGGGTTAGCGGCGAAAACTGCGTATGTATGTGTCGGGGTTAAACTAACTTGGCGAGCGTAAAGTCACCTGCAACTAACCCCAAGCGAAACCAGGGTTAAAGGTGGGGTTAGGCACCGATTATGCCCAAATCCATTCAATGCGACCATATTTAACAGAATTAGATACGCAATAAGTGAAATTTTATCAATTTAACCCTAAATTTGAACCGTTATTAAGGCTACCGCCGCATTGGTGGCAAAATAAATAGTGTCGAATCGACGAATGTAAAGTAAACAAATAGCCGCCACCGCAGCGACGTCGATAGTGTAGTAGTCTGAACATGAGCTCTACTCCCACGCAGTAGCAGCGGAGACTACGCCGTACACCAGTGCAGTACAATTACACTGCGCTAGGTGGCGGCACGGGTAGCCACCGGTCAGACCCCAACTGGCCTGACCTCTACTGCGTGTGGCTGACCCCCCCCCCCCCCCCCCACACACCTATAGAGTCGATGTGGGATCTGGCGAGTCAGGGGGCGGGTCAGACAACTACTGACGCTGCGGAGAGCAGATGGTTCAATAAACCAAGGGTGAAGCGTACACTGAATTGAATCTTGGTGTTCTTCCGTGTGTGACTGTGAGTTGGAGGGCCGTGGGCCATTACAATATCCATACTGTCGAACGTCAACTAAACATGGCTGCTGCCTCTCCGCCGAATCGGCGGGAATATATTAGGCCCAAATCTATTCAATGCGATCATATTTAACAGAATTAGATACGCAATAAGTGAAATTTGATCAATTTAACCCTAAATTCGAACCGTTATTAAGGCTGCCCCCGCATTGGCGGAGATATTAATAGTGTCGAATCGACGAATGTAAATACACGCACAGGGGTTCCCCAAATCTATAAATACGTTAGCTAACCCGAGCGCGTTTTGGACCCAGACATCCCCCCGTGACACATTTGGAACCCCTGGGTTAGCTAACCCGGCACCCGCCTTTAACGCCGATCTGGTTAAAAATTGGCTCATACGTATGGGCCCTGAAGAAGAACATAACTTAGTTTGACATAACTATAAGTGCATGATTTTGATTATTTGATAAAATCATGTAGTAGCTTTGTGTAAATAACTGTATCACTCACAGCCGGGTTCATTATGCAATATCCCACTGAGTCGCAGTATATATATTTTATTGTTGTTGTAAATGCAGTTTATTCATTGAATAAAGTCTTTTGTCAGCGCCGCGGCACTGGTCTTCCAGCGATGTGACAATACCGTTATTTACAATATATGTATATGTTTGTTTGTTTGTTGTTCTTTTACGTCCTAGCAACATATAAGGTCATATCAGGATGAGTACCGACTTGTGACAGTGCGCACTCATGGCAACTTTATAGTGTTGTCCCACTGGGAAACCAGGCCGCTGGCACCATGACCGGGTATCCCACTCAGTCACATTATCCTGACACTGAGCACACCAGTCCTTGCCCTGTCCTAATAATGCTGAGCGCCTGGCTAGGAAGCGACAAGTATCAATTTGTAAGTCATTGGTTTGACTCGACCAGGGTTCGAACCCACGACCCCACGATCTACCAGCATGGGAGACGGACGCTCTAACTCATTCGGCCATCCCGTCTGGTATGTGAATATGTAGTCTGATATTGTCTTCAGCAGCTAGCTCAAGTCAGCTGAAATAACAATATTAATCATTCCAAGACTTACATATGGTTTAGTTTGACTATTCATATGTAAGATAGTAGATATATGTTATATTTCATAATCATTTCTTGCCCTGTCCTATAAATAGGCCCAGGGTAACAAGTAATAAGTCTCACGTGGCAAATTCTACTTAAAGCTTTTGCTGAAATAGGTAGGCCAAGGGATCGAACCTGCGACCCTTTGACCCATAAATCGGACACGACGCGAAGATTCAATAGCCGAATAGCATTTTGCTAATGCCATGTCTGGTTCGAACTCCACCCCGAAACCTCAGTTTCCCCCTTCCCACCACGTCCGCGCCCCCTCCCCCCACCCCCCACATCCACCCCCACACCACCACACCACCGCACCCACCCTCCCATGCGCCACCTACTGGCCGAAGGGTATGTGTACAATCCAACCCAGCCGTTTCCATTATCTAATTTGCCGCGTAATCCGCTAAAAGCACCACATTTCCTGAACCAAATTTAAACCCTTAGATATATATTGATCCTAGATATATCCAACTTAGATACCGGTGTAACGATTTCAATTTCCCCCCTTTCCAAGTTCCTCCCGGAATCTGAAAACGTTTTTAATTTCCCTCCCGTGAAAAAGTTTTCAGATTCCCGGGAGGGAAATTAAAAACAGTTTTCAGATTCCACCCTCTATTTTCAAATTCCCCCCTCTGGGAATTTAAAATTGTTTAAAAAAACTTTAAAAAACGTAAAAATTCAGACCTATAATATTTTTTTCTTAGCCATCTTGGAGACTTTTTGTGTCATTTGGGGTGAAATATGTTTTATTGTACTAGTAATAATTTCCATTATGCTATTCTCTGTGTATCATTATATTTGTCATGAACATTTCTTTTAAATAACAAAAATAAAGAAAATTCCGCAAAAATGGGGTGGGGGGGGGGGGAGGGAAAGTTAAAACGAGGGAGGGAAAATGAAACTGTTTTCAAATTCCCACGGGATGAATTTGAAAACGTTTTCAAGTTCCCGTGGTGGAACTTAAATCAGGGAGGAATTTGAAATCTTTACACCGGTATCCCCCATCCTCCCCTCACACTTTAAGCAATCAGCGCTGCCCTGGAAGAACACTAATCAATGTAATAGAACCTGTCACTGCTGAAACCTAAGACATGCATCATCTTCATGAGCACCCCACAAATAATGGCTGTGTTGTTTGACTTCAAATATGTCCATAGTTTACTCTTATTTTTTTGTAAAGTATTTATTCATCTGAATGTGACATTTGTCAGCGCCGGAGCACTGGTCTTCCGGCCATCTTACTATTGGAATTCACAGTCTAAATAAGCTAAGTTTGATCAGTGCTGTATTACTTACAGCACCGATCCTGTAGAATTAAGGGAGTGGTACACTGTAGTTCATGTAAAAATGGGGAGCAGCACCGAGTTGATACTGTCTACTCAGGGCAACTCAAAGAATCGTTGAGGGTTACATGTTGTCTCTTATAAAAGACGGTAAGTCTGTCTCATATAATGTTCAATGTGTTTAAAACAGGTTGATAGTTGTGTAGGATGTTCGGTGTGTTGATGGTTTGTTCATGATGGTTAAGGGTGGTGGCAGGGGAGGGGGGCCCATTTGGGTGGGTGGTTGGGGAGGAAAAACCCACAGGAGAGCAAATGAACGTAAGGTAAAGCAGGTGATAACAAATGAACTGAATATATTTATCTGGAAGACTATATCATGGATACTCAAAACCATTGAATTGTCCGATTGATATGTTGCAGCCATATCAGCGGGTTCGATTACCTTCAATTTGTTGCATTTATTTTTATTTGTTTTGACCGCGCGTAGTGGCCGATTCAGTAGAGTGCAGGCCTCCCGTGCAGGAGATCGCGAGTTCAATTCCCAGGTCGAGTCAAACCAATGACTTACACATTTGATATTTGTCAGTACCTAGCCTGGCACTCGGCATTAATAGGACAGGACAAGGACTGGTTAGCTCAGTGTCTGGTTAATGCGACTGAGTGGGATATCAGGTCATGGTACTGACAGCCTGGTCGCACAGTGTAGCAGTACTATAACATAAGGTTCCCATGAGTGTGCGCTGTCACAACTCGGTCCCCATCATGATATGACCTTAGATGCTGCCAGGATGTAAAACTCCAACAGCAAACCAACCACACTACAGTACATCCTTTCTAAAATGACCGACCATGGGACTGATTTCAAATGGTCCATTTAGGAAAGTGGTCGGTTTAGGGAGATTGTTTATGGTTACAATGGTAATTGTATGGGCGATTGTTTGAGAACCAAATAAAACGATCGATATAAGGGAGTGGTTTGATCTGTTGAGGTAGTCGATTAGAGAGGTTTTACTGTGTTTGTTTTGGGGGTTTGTTCACGATGGTTTGTTAGTAACGCACAACACCCTCTGTCAGACTGGCGTCACGTGACCTGGGGCGGCGGGATTCATCTTCCGCTTCGTTCGCTCGCCGCTAGGGGCCGCGACGAGAGCATCCATCATCCGGGCATCTGTGACGTCACGTCCGTGGCAAATAAGGCAATGCCTGCTGGGGGTGCGGGGTTTTGGAGTGGAGAAGAGTGGAGAGTGGAGAATGGAGAGGGGAGAGTGAAGAGTGGAGAGTGGAGAATGGAGAGTGGAGAGTGGAGGGTGGAGAGTGGAGAATGGAGAGTGGAAAGTGGAGAGTGACGATATTTCTTTTTTAGGGAGTTTAATTTTTTTTTGGGGGGGAGAGGTTATGTGTTTGAGGTTTAACGGTCGTGGTTTGGTGGTTTGGTGGTTTGGTGGTTTGGTGGTTTGGTGGTTTGGTGGTTTGGTGGTTTGGTGGTTTGGTGGTTTGGTGGTTTGGTGGTTTGGTGGTTTGGTGGTTTGGTGGTTTGGTGGATTGGTGGTGTGGTGGTGTGGTGGTTTGGTGGTTTGGTGGTTTGGTGGTTTGGTGGTTTGGTGGTTTGGTGGTTTGGTGGTTTGGTGGGTGTTTTGGTGTTGGACTTTTGTGTTAATGATCGGGGCTGGAGTTTGGATTTTTGGATGTTGGTGTTGGGGATTTAGGGGTTGTGGGTGATGGGTTGTGGATTATGGGGGGGGGGGTGTTGTGTGTTGTGTGTTGTTGGTCTGTGAGTTGTTGTTGGGGTTTGTGGGGGGAGGCTATGTGTTGTGGGTTGTGGGTTGTGGCTATGGGTTGTGGGTATGTGAGTTGAGCGTTGTGGGCTATGGTTTCGGGTGGTGGGTAAGGGTTGGGGGTGTGGGTTATGGGTTGGGGTTGTGGGTTATGGGTAGGGTTGTGGGTTATGGGTTAAGGGTTGTGGGTTGTGGGTTTGTGAGTTGTGGGTTATGGGTTGTGGTTGTGGGTTGTGGGTTTGTGAGTTGTGGGTTGTTGGTTGTGGAATTTGGGTTGGGGTTGTGGGATGTGGGTTTGTGAGTTGTGTGTTGTGGGTTATGGGTTGGGATTGTGATTGTGGGTTATGGGTTGAGGTTGTTGGCTATGGGTTTGGTTGTGGATTGTGATTTGTGGGTTGGGGTTTGTGGGCTGGAGTTTGAGGATATGGGTTGTGGGTTGTGGGTTTGTGAGTTGTGATTGTGGGTTGAGGCTATGGGCTCTAGGTTGTGGGTTGGGGATTGGGGATTGGGGTTGTGGGTTTTGGGGATGTTGGATGGTGATTGGGGGTTGCGGTATCAGTGTCGGGGTGTAGGATAAAGAGAAGTTGAGAAGCGAGTTGGATGACGGTGGAGATTGTGGGGTGTGGGTTAAGGGAATGAGCGTTGAGGAGGGGTAGGTGAGGGTTGAGAGGTGAGGGGTGAGGGTAAGAGGCAAGATGGTCATGGGTAAAGAGAGATGGACGTGAGGTCGTGAGGAAGGGGAGTATCCCTGGCTAAGTGGTGATTTTGTTGTTGGTACATTAGTACATTAGTGGTTTAAGCAGGGGAAATTTCAATCGCAGACGATCGGTCTTCCTCATTCCACTGCTCCTCGCCCTGTCCTAATAATGCCTAGCGCCTAGCTAGGAAGAGACAAGTAGAAATTTGTAAGCCATCGGTTTGATTCGACCAAGGTTCGAACCCATGACCCCATGATCTACCAACACAGGATCTGGACGCTTTAATTCTTTCAGCCATCCAGCCTGATGTGGGTACTTAGGTAGGCAATATTAGTTGATTGATTGATTGATTGGTGGTTGCTTTACGCCATGTCGGCAGCATAGGCCATATTCACGGCGAGAAATGTTTGTTTTTTGTTCAAACCATCGCTTTTACATGTAAAAGCAGACAATCAATTATGTGCCACTAGACACTCATTAATATTAGTAGATTATGAAGGAGGTTAGTGTGTTAGTGGGTTAGCCATAATAAGTTCAGTATTATGGACTAAGATGGTGGGTAGCTACAAAAACTGTGCTGCTATTCCAGTATAGCTGAGGTAAGTAATTGACTGAGGGGGTCAAGGAGCTCTATTATTATTCCTCAATAGGTGGAGTACCCCCCCATCCGTCAGGGTAATGAAAATCGAACAAGCATTGGACTAACTTTAGATGGCCCATTCAGGGATGTGATTGGTTTAGGTTGTTTTTTATCATTAAAATGGTATTGTATAGGCGATCTTTTGGGAACCAAATAAAGCGATCATTATAAGGGAGTGGCAATCTGTGGAGGTAGTCGGTTAGAGAGGTATTTACTGTATACATATATGTAAGCCTTAGGTACGAACAATAGCAACGCATTACTAGTTGGGATGAGTATCTGTATATGTTGGTGTTGTTGTTTTACGTCCTAGCAACATCTAAGGTCATATCAAGACGGGCACAGACTTGTGACAGTGCGCACTCATGGTGACATTATAGTGCTGCCCCACTGGGATACCAGGCCAACAGAACCATGCCCTGATATCCCTCTCAGTCACATTATCCTGACACTGAGCCAGCCAGTGCTTGTCATTTCCTAATGATGCTGAGCGCGTGGCTAGGAAGTGACAAGTATCAATTTGTCAAATCATTGGTTTGACTCAACCAGGGTTCAAACCCACAATCCCATGGGTTCGGATTCCCCAAACTCCCAAAACAGGAGATGCACGCTCAACTCATTCGGCCACCCAACTGGTACCTTGCCTTATGTACGCAATCTAAATTTCAGCGGAAAAGTGATCTGAGCCATGCCAAGTCAAAGACCCTATAATACTAAGACGGCTCACTCCCTATCTCTCCCATGGTAATGTAAATTTTGCAGTGCCACCTTGTGGTGGGTTTCATCAGCCCGGCTGCTGGTTGGTGTTTCACATGTAAACACATACAATTATATTATACATGAGATAGGTAAGTAGGAATACACATCAATATGAAATTGCTATGAACAAATACACATCATCATCAGCATCAGCATCATTATTGCCATCAGCCCACATCTTTCGCATTCATATATACATTTATACATATAATATAGCACATGTTTAACCAAGAGAACAGCCAGTGCACCAAGTGGTGGGTTTGATCATTTTGATTACACAGTACAGGCTGAGTGAGCCGTTTTAGTATTATAGGGTATTTGGCTAAGTCCAGGTATCTACAGCTGCTGGTGGCAGTGCTGTCACCGGCAGCTAGACAGAAAATAATCCTGTCAACTAGAATTAACCAAAGTCAATACACCCCACCCCGCCAGTTAACCTAGTGATATCTATCATCAGAATCTGGAACCACTCTATTCGGGTACTTTCCCCGAGTGCCTGTCATTTCACATGCTATATCTCTGTAAAGAATGCATAGACAAATAATAAAATGCCTGATTCTATTCAGATATTCATATACAAACAGGCATCAAGCTCTTATAGTTGTAATATATATATATATAAAAAGGATACCATCAAGAGAAACCTGAAGCTGAGAGACATTAAGACCGACTTATGGACATCACTCTCACAGCAGAGAGCTAAATGGAGAGTGGCAATCAAGTAATGAAAGCAGTCTTTGTCGCATCGTAACCTACAGCATGATGATGATGATGATGATATAAAAAACACATTTATATTTTATTTTTCTTCCTGGAATTTCACCGCCATTCTCTTCATGTCAATACCCTGCAAGTGAAAGCCCCAGTCAAACTACAGCTTGCGACCACCTTGCGACCACCTTAGACCAAAGAACCCACCGTCATCATTGACGTCCTTGTAACCAAAACAATGGTTGCCGATGTCTGGGCATCACAGGTGACCGTGGGTTCTCTGGTCTAAATTGGTCGCAAAGTGGTTGCAAGCTGCAGTGTGACTGAGGCTTAAGGTTGCGACATCTATCAGCAGAATCTGGAACCGCTATATTTGCGCACGTTCCCCTTCACTTGTGGGGTGTATAGTTAACAATATTGTTACACCAGCTTCAGACTTATCTGCCTCCTATCTCTATTTAAATATATAATATTACTATAATATATTTTATATAGATGGATATATTTAAACAACTGTTTTCCGAAAAGCACTCGACATTATATGAATGCAAATATCACAATATTTACATGGGATCCTTCCAAGTTGAAATCTCCAAAACGTGTAGATTCCATTGATTCAGTTAATTATGACCAAGAATAATAAAATAAGGTGCAACAAATTAATTCCAATGTAAATAAATTCCAATTCAATTTCTGACAAAAATGCATCACCATAATCAGTAATGTTTATTACCCTGATTAAAACACTCATCCTCCTTTAACTTTTAAGATTACTCATTTCATTACAGTCGCCCTCTTGGAATACAGCGTCATCGGCTTCAGATAATCCCACCATCATTGCGTTAATACAAAACACAAGGTAACCTTTCAGATACTGCTGATACACTACTCAGAGTGTACCTCAATCTGTTACCCAGCCTTGAGGCGAAAGGAAGTCTGGTACTCAACCTGGGAACACTCTTGCTTATAAAGCATACCATATGCAACCTACTAATTGATTCCCTACGCATGCACAGTATCGCTATCTTTTTCTACTGGTTGTGGTGGCCGAATCGGTAGAACGCAGGCTTCTCATGTGGGAGAACAGGATTCCAATTCCCAGTCCAGTCAAACTGACAACTTACAGAATTGATACTTAGCGCCCCCTAGCTTGGCGCTTGGCATTATTTGAATCGGGCAAGGACTGGTTAGCTAAGTGCGATGAGAACATGGGATAGTTTGGGTCATGGTGCAGATGGCCTGGTCTTCCAATGTAGCAGCACTATAAAGTCACCATGAGTGTGCACTGTCACAAGTCGGCATCCGTCTTGATATGATCACGGATGTTGCTAGGATGTAAAACCCCAATGAACAAAACAACCAGAAGCAATGCCAGGTGCCAGTTGCTTGGCGACATATGTCCCCTCAATTGCATCTGCCTTGGAAGAATTGCTGGATCTATGCGCCTTTGAAAATGAGACAAAGCTACGATAGTTCACATTCTATAGTTCTAACTGCATTTGCCAATTAACTGTTTGCAAAGCCTCAGAAGTTTCAACACTGAAAGCATGTGATCCAGAACCATAAAACACTTGCGTTAAAGAGAAATATATCGAAGGATAGAAGAAGCGCAAGACAAAGAATATCGATTCGGCTCACCGGATCGCTCAGGGCCTTTCGCCCAGATCGAATACCCAGAGGCTATCTGCAGTTCTGTGCTGCTGCGAGGCAGTGAATATTGTTCCGATATGAATCTAGATGTTCCCAAGATGTAATACCACAACAAACAAAACAACCAGTAGCAATGGCCAGTACCAGTCGCTTGGCGATATATGTTGCCTCAAATTTTGAATCATTCCCTCATCCATACGTCTATGCGCCTTTGAAAACGACACAAAGCTACTATAGTTCACATTCAATGAACTGCATTTGCCAATTAACTGTCGGCAAACCCTCAGCAGTTTCAACACTGAAAGCATGTGATCCAGAACCATAAAACACTTGCACAATAACAACATATATATAACAAAAATAGAAGAAGCACAATACAAAAAAATATCGCTTCGGCTCAGCGGATCGCTCAGGGCCTGTTGCCCAGGCCGAATACCCAGGGGTTGTCTGCAGACAGTGCTGCCGCCAAGCGGTGAACATTAGTGTGGCCAGTCTGTAGGGGCTTTCCTTCACCCCAGTGGGAACAGATGTGCATCTCTCCCACTGCATCACCTACTGGCATAATGGATGCAAGTGTGATCTACGAGACACATTACACACGACATAGATCCATAAGCTGTACTGGACGCAATACCAGCGATACCCGGTGTGGCGTGCTCAGACGTGTCCTGTGCTCAGCCGTGTCCATCGCCTCTGCTCATGCATCAGAATCTAACAAGCATGGCCGTAATCGATTAACACGACCTGGCCGACTCGGGTCATCCGAGTCGTCAGAATTTCAAATAGAACACAGCGAGTGGAGTCGAGAAATACACGTGCCATGTGCAAAAAAAGAATAACTTAGATTAATGAAATGGAAATATAGCTAAACTAGGCCATCATAAAATACTTTAAATCCTATTTTGCTGTAGTTTTATCGGTTATTAAAAAAAAAGAAAAAATTGTCCACCCGAGCGCGGAGAAGCGTATTCGATTATTCGTCCCGAGTTTGTA
This sequence comes from Branchipolynoe longqiensis, assembly GCA_030323885.1. Taxonomy (NCBI): domain Eukaryota; kingdom Metazoa; phylum Annelida; class Polychaeta; order Phyllodocida; family Polynoidae; genus Branchipolynoe; species Branchipolynoe longqiensis. The sequence goes on along the minus strand of CM059202.1, from coordinate 24,864,839 downwards.
GGATGTGCGCATGTGCCAATAAGTGGCTCGGGTGACCCGAGTTGATGCTAAATCCATGCATGCGCAGAAGCAACTGTACATGGCTGAGCACGGGACACGTGTGAGCACGCCACACCGGATGACCACAAGCAGGGATGCTATGTTAGCGTTTTGTTGGGGGGGGGGGGGGGGTAAATGTTTATTTTGAATAATGTTTCTTTCTAACCAATGCACATTGAATTATTTATTTACGGTTTGTGTAGACCAGATGGGATGGCCGAATGAGTTGAACGTCCTTATCCCGTTTTTGGGAGATGGATTGATTCGATGCTTTATGTCCGAGCAACATCTATGGTAATATTAGGACGGGTACCGATTTGGGACAGTGCACACTCATGGTGACTTTATAGTGCTGCCCCACTGGGAATTCATGCCATGGGCACCATAACCCGATATCCCACTCAGTCACTTTATCCTGACACTGAGCTAACCAGTGCTTGGCCTTTCCTAATAATGTTGAGCACGTGGCTAGGAAGTGACAAGTATCAATTTGTCAAGTTATCGGTTTGACTCAACCAGGGTTCAAACCCACAAACCCATGGGTTCGGATTCCCCGATCTCCCAAAACAGGAGATGCACGCTCAACTCATTCGGCCACCTGTCTGGTACCTTGCCTTATGTACGCAATCTAAATTTCAGTGGAAAAGTCATCTGAGCCATGCTAAGTCAAAGACCCTATCCTATGTATGCCGAGTGCCAGGATAGGAAGCGGCAAGGATCAATCTTATCAGTACTTGGTTTGACTCGACTGGGAACCAAACTCCAGATCTCCCACATGCAAAGCTCGCGCTCGGCCGATTCGGTGATGGGGGGGTGGGGGTGGAGGGGGGTAATTACATGTTTATTTGCAATAATGATTCTTTCTAACAGCACCAATGCACATTGAGTGATTTGTCTTTGGTTTGTGTCGACCAGACGGGATGGCCGAATGAGCTGAGCGTCCATCTCCCATTTTTGTTGATCGGCGGCTTCGAACCCACGGGTTCGAATCCTGGTCGCTTAAAATCAGTGACCTTAACATTTGATACTTGTCGCTTCGTAGCCGATTTAAACGAATTAATAATAGAATAAAGGTGGGTTTTTTTTTTCTGGAAAGTCTATGGGCGCGTTACTATGGGTTCCATTGAAACAGCCATGCCCGTCTCCACACTCACTAACAAATCGTCGTCACATACACGAACAACCAACAAAAACGCACAAGATGAAAGAAAGCACAAACACATCCTTGATGGGTATTGTATGATGTATCGACTGCTAGTGTTCTGTGAATGCGCTTTAATCAACTCAAATCCAATAAACTGAACGAATGAACCAGCCATGTGATATGTCATGGCCCACCAGCGGGACACCCAATGGAAGGTATCCATGCCAAAAGTAGCCAGATAACACACCATACAGCTACGTTCAAGCCTATGATATGTAAATAGGAGTAGGCTAGTCTAGTAATAAGAGTAGAATACAATAACATACATATATGCCAAGAAAATTAAAAAAACTAACATAGGGTACTAACCATACCAACCAATTATCTATCTGCTACTGAAATGCAGGCAATCAAATACCTTATCAGCAGCTACTGTGTGGTAAGATAACACCAACACTACAGCTGGCCAGAATTGAAAACAAACCTGGGTACCCAGGCTTATATGCTATGGACAGTATAAATACAGCCTCAATAAAAAATATTTAAAATGTCATCTAAACTGGCTATTTGGAGTGAGTGCTTGTCATGTACCACACCTGGCTTTGTGACTGACTTGTTAAACAAGCGGAAGCCATTGACCTACATCGATAAGACACAATGCATCCCCTCCTCCACTTCACTACACGCTTTGACATTTTTATCCGCAAACTCCAACTATCCAACGAAATAACAAGTGGGATGATCAAAAGTGTTGAGCAGGCAGTTTCTGTGTTACGCATGTGCGGATTGAAAATCGGAGCTGAGTCAAAGTAATGACCAAATAAAATTATACTTGTTGCCAAAAACACTAATGCACGGCATCCCCTGGATAGGACAAGAAGCAGTGGAATGAGGAAGGTACATTTTCTGCGATTGAAATTACACCCACTCATTCAATTAATGTGATACCAAAAACAAGTCTTAATGGGAAAACTGGTTCTCTTTTCCATTTCCCGAATTTTAATTTTTTTAATTAACAATTGTTTTTTTTTTGCATATAGGCTAAGTAGTCCTTTACATCGTAGGCATTATTGTTGTTTTCCATTTCAGGTATTCTTTTAATCAATTGTTTTTGCTGAAGAATAGGTTAAGTAGTCCTTTACATGGTAGGAATTAGCAGTTTCGAGAACTAGGTCAACGAGCCTCATTCTCATATCCAGTCTTTGTGGGCGCCTTGATATTCCTGGCGGAGAGTCTACCTAATGGTGCCAGCCTAATGGGTGGGTCGTGTTGGGGGGGGGGGGGAGGAGACGTTGTAAACAGGGCGCTTATGGCAGGATTTACATTCCCCTCACCTCATACCAGATGGCATGACCAAATGAGTTGAGCGTCCGCCTCCCATTTTGGTAGATCATGTAATTAGTACCCATAGGTTCAAACCCTGGCCGAGTCAAGCCAATGACTTAAAATTTGCTACTTGGCACTACCTAGCCAGGTGCTCTGCATTATTATGGTAGGATAAGGACTGGTTAGCAGAGTCTCCGGATAATGTGACTAAGTGGGATATCAGGTCATGATGCTGGCGGCCTGATTTCCCAATGTGACAGCACTATAAAGTCACCATGAGTACGCACTGTTACAAGTCGGTACCCGTCCCCACATTCACTAATGCTGCATAGTCCGATGAAGCATCACATTTTCAAAACCAAAATAATTATCTAGAATTGATTCCACTTAGTTAATTTAGATACTGATGCACTTATTAAGCATGGGTTGCCACATTAAAGGGACCATTCGCACAATTTTAATAGAACCTGCTACTGTTAAAGCCTATGGTGGCAGAGTTTTGGCGTTCTTGCCAAAACTAATTTAACATGTCTGTACTTCAAATATCTTAAAACTTACCCATTTAAAGATAAAAGTCACTCTAAGCTAAACTAAGTTAGATTATACCGATCAATTTGATATATTTTTCTAAAAAGGTAAAATGGCCGAAACTCAAAACCATCGGACTATGCAAATTTTATTGTTAATATATGTATAACGCATTATACGAATATAAATGCTAAGGGAACATATATACTTTGCTATAAAACCAAATACAGTACACTCTTTACATTCAAGCCCCTCTCCATTTCCCATAATGATTGATTGCCTTATCAAAGATACATGAATACGTTCATAACGAATAGTGCATTCCCATTATTTAGAATACTTATTTAAAGTCAATCATAAATGGCCGTGGAAATAAGGGGACGAATTTAATTTCACTATAACTTTCCAATTTAATTTCGCCCCAAATGCATCACCATAATCCGCAATGTGTATTACCCTGATTAAAAGGGGTCGCATTCTTTAAACTTGCACGTTTAATTTTGCACACAATCGTGCAATATGGAATTAATTGTCTGCTTCAGATCACCAATCGATATTTGTGTTAAGACATAATTAACAACACAAACTCGGATGAATGGTATATATTTGGACTTTTTAATGCACTAGAATGGTAATCGTACATGCATGAGTATAATGAGAGAAGGCTCCTAGATGCTTTAGCCCTATAGTTCTAGTCTCTTATTGTCGGGTGGGCGGGATGGCAGGTAAAGTCTGTCGCCATCCGGGCCCAGGTCATAGTGGCCGATATCAAGTTTTTGCTCGCTTTATATAGTAGCTTAGGCACCGCGAAATGTCACGACTACATGCACTTTCGTAACTTTGTAGCAATTTAGTCTAGACATCATATCTAATTTACATATGCGTGTCTGCCAGCTCTGCGTAGTTCCAAAAGACCCGCTAGGCATGGTCGATATACGTATTTAATGTTAAGGTTCGAGTATAGGTGGCGCCAGCGGCCATTTGAATAAGTATCCGACTCCACCTTGTTCAATTACCCATGTTGCAACCAACATCGACAACCCATTGTGATGTTCCTGGTACAGCTGATATACGAGACAGTATGGGCATCCGTGATTCATCAACTTCATACATTATCAAACCTTCGGGCAAAAATGCAGTTCTACACTCAAACATAAACCCTCTAATAGTGTACTACAGAAAATTGATTGATCTTTGACGCCCAATAGCCGATGATAAAAATCAATGTGCTCTAGAAGTGTCGGTAAATAAAAACAAACATTTTTATTTACAGAAAATTAATAAACAATTTTCTTTTTAACCGGCAAGAGACAACCTAAACAGAAAGGTATTTCACCTGCCTCAAAATGATCGGTTGGTTCTTGGTTAGTTGTTGGAGTTTTACATCCTGGCAACATCTAGGCTCATATCAAGACGGGTACCGACTTCTGCCAGTGCACAATCATGGTGACTGTATAGTGTTGCCCTAGTGGTGGACCAGGCGACCAATACCATGATCTGACATCCCACTCAGTCTCATTATCCTGACACTGAGCCAACCAGTCCTTGCCCTATCCTAATAATGCCGAGCGCCTGTCTATGAAGCGACAAGGATCCGTTTGGTTTGACCCAAACAGTGTTCGAACTCATGGGTTCGAATCCAACGATCTACCAATCGTGGGTCAGGGAGATTCTATTTCAATATTGGAGTTTTTAGTTCAAAATAGATTCGGTGGGGGAGACCATTTTGAGGGGCGATTCTATTTCATGACACTGTTAATTTTACTTGAATGCATAATATGCCAAGTGTACATCGTTAATGAAAAGCCCTTAGAAAATCAGAAGTTTGAAACATAGTGCATTCTAGTCGCATCTAATTGCAATATTTATAAAGGCTAGATAACGCGGCCAACATAACTAGCCGAATGCGAAAGACTATTCTCCTGTATGTATTCCATTCAGATCACATTGCGCAATCTAACATACACCCTCCGCTTCATCCCTCTTCGCTCCTCTTCTGCACTGGCCAGGCTTTACCACCACAATGAATGGGACCACATATGCGCTCTGTGGCAGAATGATGGATTGAATTGCTAGCGGTAGAAGCACATTGGCTTCCAGCATAGCAAACCTCATTATTGGAATGTGCTGGTTTCCGGTGGATGACAGTTATGTGCATCTACAGCGGACGCAGCAGCGGGGCATTATTGCGGTGCTGTGGCCAGGATGCAAAAGCTATTAATGCACTGCTATGACAATACGAGTCTTCGGAGATACCAACGCTGAAACCCAGCAGACCACTAAGCATGCCTGTGGACTAGCGAGCGCGGGGCTGAGGCACACTGCATCAATCCAGATGACTAATGCAGTGTACATGCAAAACACAGGGGGCGCACACAGTGGTAGCACATACAATGTCGACAAGACGCATGTGGGTGTGCCTGTGGTGCACTGGTGGGTTACAAATGGGCCCTGCCGCCATCATACGCTGGCGGATGTATGTGGGTGGTGGGTTATTATGGTTACTAATTAGATCAGGATCTGGGTGACTACAGTCCGCCTTCTGTACCGGGGTTGGCAACTGCTGTCAGAGGGTCGGTCGGGGAGGTGGTGAACACACATACAAGACGTGATCTTTTATTGAAAGCAAAAGTATTTGCTAGGGCAATTCCACTACAATCTGCATATAGAAAGAAATGTAGGTCACAAATGATATAAAGTTTGGTCATCGGAAACTGCCGACTTACTACTTTAATGGGTGCTTAAAGCAGCATAATCCAATGAAGCATCCAATTTTCAAAATCAAAATATTTATCTAGATTTGATTCTCCACATCTAACTTAAATCATCATCATCATCATGCTGTCGGTCGCGATGCGACAAAGACTGCTTTCCTTACTTGACTGCCACTCTCCATTTACATTTCCTGAAAGCTGCCTGCAAAAGTGTTGAAGTGCTGCTGGCTTTTGCAAGTTACCAGCAGCACTCTCTCGGGGAGCAAATAGAGGTTTCACACTGGCAAGAACATGTCAAGACAGGCGCAAAACTATTTGTCCCTGACTTAAATACAGACGCAGTTTTAAAGCATGTGTTGCCACAAAGAAAGGAATACTGAGTCAAGACAATACAATCTGATACAGAAGAAGCAGCCTATGGTGTCAGACTTTTGAAATGCTAGCCAAAATTAAATTCTATGATTGCAATTCAAATATCTCAAAAGTTAAGCATTTAAAATAAAAGTTACTTCAAGCTAAAGCAAAGTAGATTATAACAATCAATTAAATATATTTATCTCAGAAAAATGACAGAAACTCCACAAAACATTGGACTTTGAAACTTTAGAGGGTAGGCCTGGTGTGGAACAAGCAACCTACTTCCAGCCTTATAAACACACACCCCGTCCCAGCTTCAGTGACTCGTAACAGCTCCATCACACCAAACTAGTTCTCAAAACGTCCGACCCCATTCTAAAACGGGCTGTGGTCGGGGTAGAACGTGGCTGCAAGTCAATTGTTGTCATGCTCTAAGTTCTGCAGCACCATTTCATTCTAGCACGTCCATTCCATTCGTAAAAAGACCGTAAAAAGTTGCTACTCTGTCCATTCCGTTTGCACACAGTTTGATCCCGTTCAACAACATTTTCAAGAACGTAGTGAGAACTAGTTTGGTGTGATCGGGGTATAAGGAACCAGCAGGCGAGAACTTGGAAGAAGTCCATTGGAGTTGGTGTCTATCTGGCTAGTGGAATTCAATGCGCCTTTCTGCGATACATATATATAGAAAACTCATCTCACTGACCACATCCTTCAACAAGCATGCAGCAGCATCAATCATGTACCCACCCCCTTTTCTCCTCACCTCCTCACTATTCTGTTCCAACGCAACTGTGCACCTTGACTACACAAGCGACTGCGAACGTCAACCACCTCGCTTCTTTCTCCTAGATGAAATTTGTATCAAACAAAAACGTTGAGTGGTTGTTGGAGTGTTACGTCCTGGTAACATCTAAGGTCGCATCAGGACGGGTACCGACTTATGACAGTGCATACTCATATAATAAATAAATAAATAAATAAAACATTGATATAGCGCCCGATCCAGCACTTGGCTACTTTATAGTTCTGCCCCACTGAGGACCATGCCGCCAGCACCATGACCTGATATCCCACTCAGTCACATGATCCTGACACTGAGTCAACCAGTCTCCCAAACTAAAAGCTGGACCAAATTGAGAATAGTGACTTATACGAGATAACTCCCCCGGCACTGCTGCAACACACAGACATTCCTACCCTTGATCAGAGTCCAGCTTACACAGCAACTCACCACCATACTTCATATTTCTTATCATCATTTCTCTGTAAATCTCACCTTTGCGCCCTACATATTGTTAAAGTATCACCAAACAATCAATAACAATTATGAAATTACACCGATAGCTAATCAACTAACCCACTAACCTACTAACCTGCCCTAATAATTTACTACTATATTGCGACCTTACTATTGAAAGGTTCTATCTGACAAAATGGTGCTTTCGAGATAATAAGGACTGAAGCTGTGTAACTGCATGATAGCAAAGCAGATAGAACAATATTATTTTAAATATATCTCAGTAAAAAGTACCAGTTGAGAAACAGTTGGGTAACTGCATGATATCCTTTTGTAGATAGAACATTTTTACATCCATAACACAAATTTGGTCACTTTGACAGATAGAACCTTTTTATAGTAAGTTTCATGATATGCCATCTAGTTACCTGTATATATACCAATCTACAAAGTAACTTTTTTGGCGGCAAGACCAGTAGCGCCTCACTAATGATGGTGGTGTTCTCTGTGGCAGAGTGGTTAGAGTGTCTGACTTTTTTCTACGTCCTAATCCTAATCCAAAGGTCAGTGGTTCGATTCCCCATGTCCTCACCTCTGCCAATTTGGATTTCCACCACTGTGTATAACCTAGGGCGTCATCAAAGGCCAGTTGTTCTCATACTATACCTATGTGGTGTGGAAGCTTAAAAATCCCTTGGGTCGGTAAAAGTGTAGGCTCGGTCTTTCTATCAACACACTGTCAGTGAATGGTGAAAACAAGTCTATAAGACTTATCCACAATAGGCAGTATAAATCTTCATGAGAAAAAGAGAAAATGAGAAAATGTGTATTCTGATGAATAAATTGCTTACAAAAAACAACAACAAAATGTCAAACTGGGTTTACACATTCGGGGATGAAGGGAGCCTGAACAGATTGGAGCTAAATTACCAGTCTGGAGCTGGCGCGATTAGCTCTGAGGTGGTGTCGCATAGTCATAGTAGTCAGCACTGACCTCTAAGTCAAGGAGCAACGTAGGCATACTAGGCTGTACTGACATCTAAGGCAAGGAGCCAGGTAGGCATACTAGGCTGTACTGACATCTGAGGTGAGGAGCCGCATAGACAGGTAGACATGGATAGGGTGATTGTACCACGGAGCCTAGGTGGTGTGATAATAAGGACACTAGCCTCTGATTGGCGGAAATGTGGACTAATGTCCCACTCTAGGTTCCCTAACTAGACAAAGCAATGCACTGTATGGTTGGGTACAGGTTGTTAAACCTAACACCGATCATATCAAATGTCACAGTCCAAATGGGTCTATAGGCGATAACGGCCAGACGCTGCGGGCATACAGTGATTAGAGCCCCTCACAGGTGTGCAAGTGTGGCCAATACTGTAACTACAGACGGCCAGTTAGATAGGATATAGTGAGTCTACTATAATATAGGGAACTTAAGATAGATAGTGTCCTTGTTTATATTCCCATAATAGATTATAGAGCACATATATACCTAAGTGAATTATCTGCATATGTTTAATCTTGTTTGTTTGTTCGTTTACGTCCTAGCAATATATAAGGTCATATCAGGATGGGTACCGACTTGTGATAGTACACACTCATGGTGACTTTATAGTGCTGCCCCACTGGGAGACCAGGCCACCAGCACCATGACCTGATATCCCACTAGGTCACATTATCCTTACAATGAGCCAACCAGTCCCTGCTCTATCCTAATAATGCCGAGTGTCAGGCTATGACGTGACAAATATCAATTTTATTTCATTAGTTTGACTCTCCTGGGGTTCAAACCCAGGAACCTATGGGTTCTGATCCCTCGATCACCCAAAACAGGAGTCAAATGCTCAACTCATTTGGCCATCCCGCCGGTCTGGTTTCATCTGTGCAAACACAAACATTAACAACTAATAGGTAGTGGACTATGTGTGTTGATCACTGCCCAGGGAAGACGGGCATTTTCCTAATCTACCCATCATTGCATGACCAATTTCTTATATTATTTACAGTTGAATAGCGTAGCCAGCATTGTATGCCCAATGGTGCATACTACTTACAGTTGAATAGTACAGCCAGCATGGTATGCCCAATTTTGTATACTACTTACGGTTGAATAGCATAGCCAGCATTGTATGCCCAATGTTGTATATTACTGACATTTGAATAGCATACCCAGCACTGTATGCCCAATTGTGTATACTACTTATGGTTGAGTGGGATATCCTGCATTGTATGCCCAATTTCATATAGTACTTACAGTTGAATAGCATAGCCAGCATGGTATGCCCATTTTTCTATATTACTTACAGTTGCATAACATAGTCAGCATTGTATGCCCAATCTTTTATACTACTGACAGTTGAATAGCATAGCCAGAATTGTATGCCCATTTTTGTATACTGTTTACAGTTGAATAGCATACCCATCATTGTATGCCCAATTTTGTATATTACTGACATTTGAATAGCATACCCAGCATTGTATCCCCAATTGTGTATACTACTTATGGTTGAGTGACATATCCTGCATTGTATGCCCAATTTCATATAGTACTTACAGTTGAATAGCATAGCCAGCATGGTATGCCCATTCTTCTATATTACTTACAGTTGCATAACATAGTCAGCATTGTATGCCCAATTGTGTATACTACTTACAGTTGAATAGCGTAGCCAGCAATGTATGCCCGATGTTGTATACTACTTACAGTTGAATAGCATAGTCAGCGTCGTATGACCAAGTTCTTCTACTACTCAGAAATGAATAGTGACCTGGGGAATATTGTGCCTCGAGCAGGTTTCGAACTCACCCCTCTTCGAATCTGTGCCACTCTTCTAACGATTACACCACATAGACGCCACGTTGTCATCACCCTATCCATGCCTGAAAGTCAGTACTACACTTGTCCGCATGGAATTGTAAGACTTTAAATGGTCCAACAATTTGTTTAATCACGTTTATGTCCTTAGGTTGGTTGTTGGAGTTTTATGTCCTGCTAACATCAAAGGTCATATCAGGATGGGTACTGACTTGTGACAGTGTGCATTCATGTTTAATTTATAGTGCTACCCCACTACAAAATCAGGCTTCCGACACCAGGACCCAATATCCCACTCAGTCACATTATCCTGTCACTGAGCTGACCAGTCCTTGTCCTATCTTATTAATGCTGTGCGCCAGGCTAGGAAGTGATAATTATCAATTATATAAGTCAATCGTTTGACTCGACTGTGAACCAAACTCCCCATCTCCCGCATGCAATGCAGGTGCGCTACTCATTCGGCCACCGCGACTGGCGTTTATGTTCTTAAGTTGGTTAATGCTTACATTTACATACATGCAACAAACTTACATATACATATATTCAAGGTAGGTTCAGCAACCATACAGCGCATAGCTTGTATGGGATTCAGGTCACGGTAACCAGTGTCATGGGGGTGATGAAAATGGGAAATTTGCCCCTAGAGCAGCATTCAAACCACAGACCTCTCACATTCCAGGCCAGTGTGCTAACTATTACACCACCTATGCTCCCTGATATCTTCATCCTATCCACACCCACCTTGTCTGAGAGGTCAGTGCAAACTACTCTGATAGTTTAGCCAGTGCAGACTGAGGCAGTCACTGCTGTTGCAATGATATCGACATCACATCACACCGCGGACTGAGACAGATTTCAATCAATACACAGTCACTAATTACCCATGTCCCCCTGATCCATGAAAGGCTGGGAAGATGGAGATGTATGTGCTGTTCAAAGCCTCAGGAGTTCCTTTTTTTCAGCGAGCAACAACTTGATTTATGACTTGCTTAAACTAATTGAAAGTCGAAATGGGCTATAACTCTACAGTTGTATGTCATCGAAAAGAGGAAAATATAAAAAATCCACCATAATAAAGCAGAGTTGATGACCACCGATAAAACCCAGCTAAGCTAGCAAGTGGTGACATTAATTTCTACTGGAGTGTGTGGGGTTAAGGTGTCAGGTTGTAACTGCACAGCACTAAGCTGCAGGACAGTAGCTACAGATTGCTTGAACCAGAATAATTCAAACGAGCGTCAAATTGAAGGGTTCAGGCGCAAATCCGAGAAATATGAGTGGGCTGAAATCAAACAATGACTATTACATTTGAGCTGAAGTTGCCATCATTCCGAAAATCAAACTGGTTTTTCTTTTTGCAAAAGCTGCCACATTCCCTATGTAAGGTGCTGCTTGGTCAGTATGGAATTGATAAACTTCTACTGGAAAGGGCAACACATTCTAATTTTACAGAAAGCAAGTGATATAGATGTGTAGGGTTTTTGCACGCGACTGCTTCAATTGTCATTTGAATATCTCTTTTATACCTCACATAATACCTGGTATGCAGGTATTGCAGGTTTATCAGTACCTCAGGGAGTTTGAGACCCCTGCCTTGCAGAGTTGTAAACCACTGCCTTGTGGTACAGGTTCTTGACAGAACCGAAGGCTAAGGGAGCAAACCCTAAACAGAAAACCATGTCACTGTGGCAGCATTAAGGGCGGTTGATGTATGGAACTCCCAACATCTCCCGACCAGCCAGTGCAGGGACAAATAGTTTTGCGCCTGTCTTGACATGTTCTTGCCAGTGTGAAACCTCTATTTGCTCCCCGAGAGGGTGCCGCTGGTAACTTGCAAAAGCCAGCAGCACTTCAACACTTTTGCAGGCAGCTTTTATGAAATGTACAACCGCACAAGGAGAGCAGCAGTCAAGTAATGAAAGCAGTCTTTGTCGCATCGAGACCGATACCATGATGATGATGAATACATTTACCACTGTCATTCCAATAATGCATCCATAGTTCGCATAATAATTCTCCATCGGTCATCCCAGTGTACGTGATTAACAATGAGACCTGTAAATAACCTCAATCATGTGTGCCTGGAATACTACTCCCTTTCCGCTGACACACTATTCTTCAGAACAATGACTATTTATCCCACACAAAAAACACGAACAAAAAAAAACACTGACAAAAAACACCAACAAAGAAAACTACCAACAAAGAAAACCACCCACAAAGAAATGTCAACAGAAAACACGAACAAAAACATAGAAAAACACCAAGAAAAAATGCTGATGACACACTGACAAAATCCTCTGACAAAAACCAACAAAGAAAACACCAAGTAAAAATACAAAAAGTATCGACAAAATATGACTAAAAAAATCCACTGATATGAAATACATTGACAAAGAATAACAGTGACAAAAAACCCAACAAATTTCAAACACTAACACAATTAAAACACCAATAAAAAAAACATTGACCATAAAATACACTTAGAAACAATAAAATACACCTAAAAAAACACAGCCATAAATACACCTGCAGAAAAACCCTTTAAAAAAAGAAAAGAAACACAGACAAAAATAAAACACTGAAAAATACATCTACAAAAAAACACTTTAAAAGAACACCGCTAAAAAAATACACTGACACAAAAAACAAGTCAAAATACACATAAAAACCACCTAACCATAAACAGCCTCTAGCTTCACACCATCCCCGCACCACCCCCCCTCCTCTCACCACCTCCCACCCCTCAGCCCACCCACTGCGCGGACTGGGCTGGTGATCTCCCAGCTGACAGCAGTGGCGATGCGCCTTGCACCGTAATCCCTCCGGCGGCAGTTTGGAATCTGCATAAATAACTTAGCCAGCCGTCCATCTGAGGATTACCTGGCCACTTGGACGTCCCGAAGGTCAACCACCCTGTCTGTAAGCATCCGCTCACGGGGTCGCAGACTCCGCAGTATTCTCGTGATGTACCACCACCTATGTAATCCCTTCGCAGACCCATTCACCACACGCTCTGCATCACCACCGCCACCACTCACCACCACTCACCACCACTCACCACCACTCACCACCACTCACCACCACTCACCACCGAAGCACCACCCCTCACCACCATTCACCACCCAAGCACCACCACCACAACCATCCAAAGAGAGCAAGCTTTTGATTTCTCATCTGGATTGAGGGTTATATTGGGTTGTTTTTCTTCATGGAAAAAATAAATACAAACCCACCTTTTCTTTGTTGGGAGTTTTAAATCCTAGCAACATCTAAGGTCATATCACAAAGGGTACTGACTGGTGACAGTGCGCACTCATGGTGAACTTTATAGTGCAGCCCCACTGGGAGATCAGGCCACCAGCAATATGACCCTTTATCCCACTCAGTAACATTATCATGACACTGAGCAAACCAGTATTTGTGCTATCCTAGGCGATGCCAATAACCTGCCTACGTAGCAACATGTGCCAATTTTGTAAGTCATTGGTTTGCCTCAGCTGAGATTCAAACTCCTGACCTTCCACACAGGAAGCCTGCAGTCTACCTATTGAACCACCCAGTCGGGTAACGTACAAACACCATTGAACTATAATAGTCCAGTCAATATACAGAAATACCCACCACTAATTGAAACAGAAATGAAACCACTTGTATCTGTCTAAGATAAATCTAGCGTATAACATTTCAAAAGTCTTGTAAAATCTTTGGATATCAATGCACAATTTTCAGATAAGCAGAACTCGGTCAATTTTCAAGATAAATGAAGAAAGAGAATGCTAATTCCTATGTTTTCAGGGGCAATCTTTCACATGGAAGTATTTAAAATGCTGTTGGATGATTCCTCATGCCATATATAGGGGTAGCCCTACCCCAAACCTGTTGTTTCACAAACAATTTGTGGATAACCCCTCAACCCTTCATCATACCCTAACAAACCTAGTTTGTTTTTTTACCAATGTTTCTGGAGCCGATCTTTCATTTGGAAACATTTTAAAACACTTTTGAGAGTATTCCAATGCCATGAAAACATAGGTATAGAGACCAGAATTATGTTCATAGCATCACCACGGGCAAAGCAATGGCTATTTTTGTACTTCAGTTGTTTTATACATTGTGATTACAGTATCCTATCGTCACACGTAACAAAAATACTGTTCGACTCCAAAGATTTGATAACACTTTTGATATATCATCTGGGGTATCAAAATAAAGAAATTCCAACAGGTTTCGTTTCTGTTGCAATTAGTGGTGGGTTCTGTGAAGATATAGCTACTTTGACTGGACTATAAGGAAGAGAAAGGAGACAGAATCTAGCAGAGGGAACTGCATTTACCAGCTTTGTGGATTGGCTGTGGATGTTGTTTCAGTGGATTTATTGGTGATTTATATTCAGTACATTGATTGGCAATTCAAACCAGTAGGTTGATTGCCAATTTAAATCCAGTGGGTTCATTAGCACTGTATATGCAGTTGCTTGATTGGCAATTTACATTCAATGGGTTAATTGGCAATTTACAGTTAGTGGATGGATTGACAATTTAGATTCAGTGGATTAAGTAGACATTTACATTTAGTGTATTGATTTGAAATTTCTATTCAGTGGATTGATTGGCAATTTCTATTGCGGGGATCGATCGACAAACCATTTGTGATTGTTTGATCCACCATTTACTTTCAGTGTGTTGATTGGAAATTTACTTTCAGCATGTTGGGTTGATTGGCAATTTACGTTCAATGGATTGATTGACAATTCACTTGCAGTGCATTAATTCGGCATTTGCCTCAGTGCATTGATTGTGGATTTAGTTTCAGTGTGTAGATGTGTTGCTACCTTGTCGTGGTGGGGAGGCTTGTGTGCCTCCGTGACCATGAGAGCTATACCGACGGGGGCTAGCCCCCTGGCAGGTTTAACCAAGCCGGTCAGGACTCATGGTAGAGGACAGACTAAGAGCAGCAACTTGTCCTCCAGGTTGGGGGTTGGGCGTGGGGCCAACAACCCCACCCCGGAAAAAGAATAACGTTACAGAAACACAAACAAGAAACTCAAGGCCCAGGACCTGGAAAACTGGAGAGCCCTTGTTTGTGGCCTATGCCCAAAGTTGGGTGGTAGGTGACACACACATGTATAGATGGGCTACTTACTTTAGTGAATTGATTATCGATTGAATTTACTAGATTTATTGGATATTTACTTCAGTGGAATGATTGGCAATTTATGTTAGTGAATCGATTGGCGATTTAGTTTCACTGGACTTATTAGGAATTTCGTTTGAATGCATTGGTTGGTTATTTGCGTTAGTGAATCATTTTATTGGATTTATTGAATAAATCCTTTTAGTGAATTGACTACTTATGTACTTTCAGTGGAGTAATTGTGGATTTACTTTTAGTGGATTGATTACGTATTTCATATTAGTGGATTTTTCGGGCATTTTCCTTTTACTGGGACCAGACGGGATGGCTGAATGAGTTAGAGTCGTGGGTTCGAACCCGGGTTGAGTCAAACCAATGACTTAAAAATTGATACTTGTCACTTTCTAGCCTGGTGCTCAGCATTATTAGGATAGGACAAGGACTGGTTAGCTCAGTGTCAGGATAATGTGACTGAGTGGAATATCAGGTCATGGTGTTGGCTGCCTGATTTCCTGGTGGGACAGTACTATAAAGTAACAATGAGTGCGCACTGTCACAAGTCGGTTAATGTGCAACACCTCCCACATATGTATGCATTGGTAGGTTGATATAATTAGGGAGCCCAGGTAGCCTAATGGTTACGACGTTCACTCCATAATAAGCAGAACTGTGGTTTCATGTTTGTTTTGTTTGTTGGAGTTTTACATCCTGGCAGCATCTCAGATCATATCAGGATGGGTACTGATTTGGGACAGTGTGCACTCATGGTGACTTTATCGTGCTGCAGCACAGGGAAATCAGACCGCAGGCACCATGACCCGATATCCTACTCAGTCACATTATGCGGACCCTGAGCCAACCAGGCCTTGCCCTATCCTATTAATGCCGAGTGCCAGGCTGGAAAGCGACAGGTCAAGGGGGCTATCGCAATTGAGTCAAACCAATGACTTAAAAAATTATACATCTTAGTACTTCACCCATCACTCGACTCATTGACAAGGAGCAGTGGAATGAGGAAGACCAATTATCAGTGATTGAAATTTCCCCTTGCTTAGTCAATGAATGTAACCAAAACTGAAAACAACAACAAATCCAGCCAAATTACATGATTTATTTGTTTAATTAAGGAAACAATTTAAAAGGGAAATCTGACCATTCAGTATTTGAGGAGGTGGAAAACGCAGGTGACAAAGGTCGCCATGGTTACAAACCGTGCACGGATTCCGTGTGTTCCAGTTGTCAACAAACACAAGAGGCGTTCAATTCACTACAGATTCATCGATCATTTAACCTCCAATTAATTATTCTCAGGGAAGAAGCCATGCAGACATGTGGGCGTGGGAAGGGTGATTGCATCAGGGAGCCTAGGTAGTGTAATGGAGGGCATGATAGCCTACTCCAGGAATGGCAGGAAGTGTGGGTTTGAGTCCTGCTCTCAGCACAATATGCGCCATTTTCATCACTCGTCTCTACATTGGTTTCCAGGACCAGGAACTTGTACACGGTGTATTTATATATGTGTATGATGAAAGCGTGTAGGTGGTTTGAAGATTGCCACAGGAACGGTTGTGACGAATTCTAAAGGATGAGGCTATTCGCAGAGCTGCTTTGCTCTGCGAATTAGCGCAAGAATGATTATTATTCACAGAGCTGCTATAGATGGACTTCATACGCATAGCAGAAGCAAAGTTATTACAGTTTGTGTATCAGGAATAGGCCAATAGGCTAATTATCAGTTACTCTATTGGTTTTCAATTGAAATATTTTTGACTTGAGACAAATAATAAACAAACAACACAAATTATTAATGAAAAGTCCCAAAGTCATTTTGAAAAATTCTCTTTCAAATGTATTTGCATTATCTGTGATAAATAATTGACAATTATTGGTTAAGAAATTCACCAAAGAAACATAATCATCATGTAAATGTAAATAACCATCATGTAAATGTAAACAACATCACGTGACAAACGAGGCAGATGAGCTGCTGATTGGTTAGTTGCAGCTTTGCAATTTGCCTGCATCGGTGATTATAATTCGTAGAGCAGCTGTGCGAATAGCCAGTGCGAATTCGAAAACTGGTGGGCTGTTCACATGGTCGCGCTGGGCGAAGATGGACAGTGTCGCCACCTAGAGTTTGTTGTGGTGGAAGTTGACGGTAGTCCTTTATCAGTATATATATACATATTTATACACATTTACATGCATATTCACATACATATTTACATACATGTATTTATATATATACCTATATATATATACATATATATTGGGAAAGGGCATGTATAATTCTATTAAATGGAAAATCTTCCAGTACAATTAATTCGGGCGAAATATTCTATTCCCGCCAAAATAACAATCCGTGCCCAACCTCCGTTTGTTTGTCTGTTGTTTTACATCCTAGCAACATCTGAGGTAATATCAGGACAGGTACCGACTTGTGACAGTGCACACTCATGGCGACTTTATAGCACTGCCCCACTGGAAGGCCAGGCCACCAGCACCATGACCTGATATCCCACTCAGTCAGATTATCCTGACACTGAGCCGACCAGTCCTTGTCCTATCCTAATAATACCGAGCACCAGGCTAGGAAGTGACAAGTATCAATTTTTAAGTCATTGGTTTGACTCAACCATCCAAACTACCATGTCCTTGCACTCCTTGCACCACCACCACACCACCACACCACCACACCACCACACCACCACACCACCACACCACCACATCACCACACCACCACACCACCACACCACCACACCACCACACCACCACACCACCACACCACCACACCACCACACCACCACACCACCACACCACCACACCACCACACCACCACACCTGAGTTAGAGCGTCCGTCTCCCGTGCTGGTAGATCGTGGGGTCGTGGGTTCGAGTCCCGGTCGAGTCAAACCAATGACTTTAAAATTGATACTTGTCGCTTCCTAGCCAGGCGCTCGGCATTATTAGGATAGGGCAAGGACTGGTGTGCTCAGTGTCAGGATAATGTGACTGAGTGGGATACCAGGTCATGGTGCCGGCGGCCTGGTTTCCCAGTGGGACAGCACTATAAAGTCGCCATGAGTGCGCACTGTCACAAGTCGGTACCCGTCCTGATATGACCTTAGATGTTGCTAGGACGTAAAACAACAACAAACAAACAAAACCACCACACCACCACACCACATCCACCCTCACCCCCACTTTTATCCTACGCCGCCAACCCATAATTCTATTCCAAAACAACTTCTCTGAAGTGAGAGTGTGTGAGAGTGTGTGAGTGTGTGTGTGCGGGTATTGTGGAAGGCAAAAGCAGAAATGAAAACAAACCAAAAAATATAGAAATAAAAGTAACAAAACAACAATGAAAAAGTGTGCCCAGTGTTTCCGATCACCATTTCCCTGTGTGTGTGGGAGGGGGGGGGGGTGTTTTAGACGCGCGCCGCCGTACGCCGCAGCGTGTGTAGCGCGCCGGTGGGCGTGACAATCGAACACACAAGACTGTCACTGGAGTTGGGTTGGTTGGTTGTTGGGGTTTTACCTCCTGGAAACGTTTAGGGTCATAATAGGTCAGGTACGAAATTGTGACAGTGCAGATTCATGGTGACTTTATAGTGTTTCCCTACTGGGATACTAGGCCACCAGCACCATGAACTGATATCCCACTCAGTCACGCTATCCTGACTCTTAAGCCAACCCGTCCTTGCCCTATCCTAACAATGCCGAGCACCTGGCTAGGAAGCAACAAATACCAATTTTGACGTCATTTGTTTGACTTGGCCAGGGTTCGAATCCCATGATCTACCAGTTGACGGGCACTGAACTGAATTGGCTATCCCGTCTGGCCGGCGCGCCCAGTGGGCATGACAATCGAACACACCGACAGTCAAACGCACGGCTGGTGCTTGGAGTTGCGCCTTGGATCTGGTGCGCGCATGTCACCTCAATAATTCAGCGGCGCGAGGTTCGTCAGACCGGAAGCAGTAGGTGTTTTGAGTGCATTCTCTATTCACTTTGAATTTGGAGTAGAACTTCAATGGAATTCAATGGAATTTCTTCCTTTTTTTTAAGCTTCATATTCTGATGAAAAAAATATCAAATTAAAAAATCATCTAGGTTTGAAAAAGTTAATTTTATTCAATGACACCTCTTGAGCACAGGGACTTTTATCATCGGCTATTGGACGTCAAACATATGGTTATTCTAACATATTTCTTTGGAGGAATCCCGCTGCCGCCAAATAGGGTACTATTTCCGATAAGCAGCAATGGTATTTGATATGCACTTTCCCTCAGATAGGACAGCATAACACCACACCCTCTGATGAACAGGTTGGAATGGAAAATAACCTAAACTGCAAATGTGTCCACTGAGTTTCTATCATTTTCTGAGTTAAATATATTACTTATCAGGTTAATCATTATAATGGATCTTACTTTCGTTGGATGTAACTTGTGTATTCAATGGCTAACTTTTTAAATATTTAAAGTTCAAACATGCTAAAGTAATGTTGGCAAGCACGCAAGAACTCGGCCAGTGCCACAATAGGCTGCTGCAGTAACAGCTTATATTGATTCGATTAGGGATCCCCTTCTATGTGGTGCCAAATGCTTAATAACTGTAAAACTATCTAAATTAGACATGGAGAATCAAATGTAGATAATTGCTTTGGTTTTGAACTGTTGATGTTTTCATCGGTCTGAGGAGCTTTAACTTAGATACCGTTACACATATTAAGCATTTGTTGCTGCATAGAAGATCATAATATTAATAAGTTAATATATTACAAAATGTTAATGCTGAACCCTATGGTGTCAGAATCTCGGCGTGCATGCCGAAATTAATTTGAATGTTTTCACTTCAAATAATTCCAAAGTTAACTATTTAAATAAAAGTTACTTCAATTAAAGCAAAGACCCTATAATAAATACTAAGACGGCTCACTCAGCCTGTACTGTGTAATCAAAATGGTCAAATCCACCACTTGGTGCGCTGGCTGTTCTCTTTGTTAAACAGGTGCTATGTTTTGTTGAAGATTTATCCTACCTATCATGGATAAGTATGAATAGACTTGTTTTCACCATTAGACAGTTTGTCGATAGAAAGCCCGAGCCTAGACTTTTACCGACCCAAGGGATTTTTAACCTCCCACACCACATAGACATGGTATGAGAGGAACTGGCCTTTGATGACGCTGTAAGTTATACACAAGCGGTGGAAATCCAAATTGGCAGAGGCGGGGGCACAGGGAATTGAACCACTGACCTTCAGATTAGGGGTCCGACCTAGAAAAAAGTCAGACACTCTAACCACTCCGCCACAGAGAACACCACAATATTATATGTATAAATATATATATGAATGTGAAAGAGGTGTGATGATGGCAATGCTGATGATGATGGGCATTTGTTCATAGCAATTTCATATTGATGTGTATATATACTTACCTATCTCATGTATAATATAATTGTATGTGTTTACATGTGAACCACCAACCAGCAGTCGGGCTGATCAAACCCACCACAAGGTGGCACTGCAAAATTTACATTACAATTGGAGAGATAGGGAGTGAGCTGTCTTATTATTATAGGGTCTTTGATTAAAGTAAGGCAGATTATAAAAAAGATTCTTTTTAAATCACTGGGGTTCGAGTTTTAGCAACACCTCAGAAACTTTGTATATATCTTGAAGACCCTCATGCCCATGTGAATTCTTGACAAGCACCTCATGAAAGTATTCACTGTCAGTGTCCACTGACACTCGTAGAAATGACACTCGAATGTATAGATTCCATGGCACTGTGTAAAATTTCCCGATGTTTAGACATTGGTGGATGTGTGAACTGGTCTATAGTAATTACAATTGTTATATAAAAAGGTAAATGGTATATAGATCCAGAGGCATTAAGGTATTATGCGGTGCTGGTGATTCTTTACTGATTTTGATATAAACATTATGTAGTTATAGATAGTGTGAGAGGGGCACTACTTTTAGTGTGACAGAGCCTTAGGAGCTCTGCTCACATACCCCCTCCCCCCCCAATTGTTATTTACAGATCACTGCACACCCAGACACACGAGGGCACTGTAGCCAAAAACAACCAAGTCTTGGATACAGGCAGGTTGGATGTTCATTGGTTGATTTGAGAATGTCTATTGCTGATTGGAGGAGCTGATCAGGTGTGACAGCCATCTTGGATTCCTAAAACTATATAGTAATAAACCTGAGGGTGTAAGGTCTCTTGTCTTTCTGTGCACTTCTACCCTACCTTTCTCTTGCCTGTAGTGATTTCATATTTAGCCTACCTACACAACCACAGCTGCCAGCCGTCGACTTTAAAACTGTGCAAACAATGTTTTAATGTAAAGAACACACAAGAACTCTTTACCAATGTAAACCAGAAAACAAACTTTTCTTTTTTCCTTGAAGATTTATACTGCCGATCAATATCATGGATAAGTCTGAATAGTCCTGTTTCCACCATTAGACAAGACAGTTGGTAGATAGAAAGCCCAAGCTAATACTTTTACCCACCCAAGGGATTTTTAACCTCCCACATCACCGGGTATGATAGACAGGGTATGAGAGCAGCTGGTATTTGATGATGCTGTAAGTTTTACAAAGTGACGGAAATCCAAATTGGCAGAGGTGACAGCATGGGGAATTGAACCGTCGACCTACAGATTAGGAGTCTGACATAGAAAAAAGTCAGACACTCTTACCACCCGGCCTGAGAAAACAGCACTCAGCAGTTCTAAGAATAGCAGCGATGTATCACTTGCTGTAATCTTTGCTATTTGTGTGTTAAATTCTGGTTCTATTTGATACAAATTCACCCATATCAAAATCACATCTGGGGTCATATTTGCTATCATCTTACACAAAGATGACCCTTTCAGATATTTGTGGGTAAATCTGACAGTAAGGATATACAAGTGTAGTAGTCTGCACTGACCTCTCAGGCAAGGAGCTGCATAGACAGGTAGGCGTGGGTAGTGTTGTGATATCAGGGAGCCTAGGTGGTATAATGGTTAGCACACTGGCACAAAATGCAAAGAGATGTGATTTCGAGTCCCGCTCTAGGTGCAATATTTCCCATTTTCATCACCCCCATGACACTGGTTGCCATGACCATGATCTTGTATAAGCTATGCACTGTATAGTTGTTGAACCTACCCTGTGTATGTATATCTGAGTGCATTGCCTGTATGTATGTAATTGTAAGTATTAAAAGACTTTCATTTCCAGGGGAACAAGTGTAGTAGTCTGCACTGACCTCTCAAGGAAGTAACCGCATATACAGGTAGGCATGGGTCGTGTCGAGACATCAGGGAGCCTAGCTGGTGTAATGCTTAGCACACTGGCCCCGAATGTAAAGAGACGTGGGTTCGAGTCCCGCTGTAGGCGCAATAGTTGATTGCAATAATACTGGCAGAATAAATACCACTAACTTTTCTTTATAAGTATAGCCCTTGCTGCCAACCCATCGCTATGCATCAGCAATCAATCAAATACTATATGACCTTCATGCAAGATCTAATATCACAATAGCTGAGCATTTTAGCCACCAATTACCATTTCAGGTTTCGTGTAAATTTCAAAGTAAATATATAAAACAAAATCTGTTGAACACATTTTATCTTTTGTGTGAAACAAAACTGACAGAAAGGATACCACTAACCTTTCGCCCTGAATATAATCCTTGCTGTTGAACTGGTGTTAAGCCATCATTAATTAATGAACATTACTATAAGAACTGAGAATATCATTTAGGGTTGAATGATACTATTATCACAGAGATGATCAGCGTTGACTAGGTCCTAGATAATTAGGTAGTTCCAAGATATAAAAAGCATGAATAATCATGTGTGAATATGGAAATTGTGAATTAGGAGGATTCTGTGTGAGATAGCTCTCCTTAAAGGCGCCTAGTCCGATGAAAACATCTACTTTTCAAAACCAAATCAATTATGTAGATTGTATTCTACAGATCCAACTTAGATCCTGGTGCACTTATCAAACATTTGTTGCCATATAGAAGGGAATACCGAGGCCATTTAATTGAACATGTTACTGCAGAAGCCTATGGTGGCAGAGTTTTGCCGTGCTTGGCAACATTAATGTTCCTGGTTGTGTTTCAAATATCTGAAAAGTTAACCATTTAAAATAGAAGCTATTTCAAACTAAAGTAAGGTAGGTCGTATCGATCAACCTAATAGATTTATCTCAGAAAAATATAGAAACTCAAAAGCATCGGACTATCCAGCTGTAAATGTCCGACTTACAACTGGAATAGTAAGATATTTGGCTACATCATTGTCCTGTGCATATGACATCTACAACATTGCTCTTTGCTAGAGGATTTAAGTATATTGTAATAGTAACACCAGAGACAACACTACTTCTGTCGACCTGAAACACAGCTGATACAAAAAGGAAAGAACACATGGACATTGCTTAAATGTAGGAGAACACATACTGAATGAATTTACAAATCTTCGTTCCTGAAAGTAAATACAATCCTTCGTCTTGACCTGGATGATGCTAGGGAGGCAAACCCTACATAAAATGCACATGTAATTAAGGAAGGAGTAAGAACAGGTCCAGTTCCCGGGACAGGTATCACAAGAATGGGTGGAATTTAGAAGATGATTTTGAAAGCCATTTCCCTATTCTTAGGATTTTTGATTGTTAATTCGAAGAAGCTTCAAGTTATATATAGGAAATTATCCCAACTGATATTAAAATGTACTAATCATCTGAATGAATTGATCACGTGTTCATAGACCAGATTAGCGAAATAATGCCTGATTTATAAATTACTAAACCCCCACCAAAAAAAAAGGATAACATTTAATCAAAAAAAAAAAAAGATACTGAAGCTAATATTAAATAACTTAGTCCCCCCCACCCAAAAGAAAGAGACTCCTATCACATCATGCCATCCATACATGCTGATTGTTCTTGTAGATTTATACTGCATATCGTGGATACATCTGAATAGACTTCATTTCACCATTACTAAGTTTGTCGATAGAAAGCCCGAGCCTACACTTTTACAGACCCATGAGATATTTAACCTCCCACACCACACACACACGGTGTGAGAGCAATTGGCCATTCGTTGATGAAACTGTAAGTTTTACACAGTTGTGGAAATCCAAATTGGCAGAGGTGGGGGGGGGGGTGCACAGGGAATTGAACCATCAACCTTCAAATTAGGAGTCCGACCTATAAAAAGAGGCAGACACTCTAACCACTCCGCCACAGAGAACACACACCACGGATACATTTTTAAAATGAAAAAAAAAAAGCTTTAACAACTTTTTTTTTTTTTTTAAACAAGAAAAACCGTACTCACCTCTAACGATGATTTGCACGACTGTAGAACTGCGGCCGGCGCCGAGCGGCGAGTAAGGCGTGCACGTGTACCTGCCCTCGTCCTCCGGCTTCGTCGCGCGGATCAGCAGCGTGCCGTCCTTGGTGAGCTTGAGGCGCGTCGTGTGCCTGAAATCGATCACGCGCTCGTTGCGTGTCCACACGATGAGCGTGACGGGTGGGTTCGCCTCGACGGGGCACTTCACCTGGCCGGCCATGCCTATCGGCAAGTACAGCCGGAGCGGCATGGACAACACACGGGGCAGGTCTGTAAGCAGAGAGGCGAGGAACAGCGTCAGACACAGCAGCAGCCCTGACGGCTTGTGCGGGTTATTATGGGGGTTATGGGGGTTGTGGGGGTTGTGGGGCCAGGATGCCCGTCGGGGACACCAGCGGCGAGACTCGCGAGTACTGCCTTTGCCGCTGCCTTTGCCGCTGCTGCTGCTGCTAATGCTGCTGCTGCTGCTAATGCTGCTGCTGCTGATGTCGATGCCGATGCTGCTCAATGAAGCATGACGGTTGCTGCTTCCGCTGCTACTGCTGCTTTCGCTGTGGCTGCTTTCGCTGCGGCTTTTGCTGTGGCTTTTGCTGCAGCTTTCGCCCCTCCTGCTTTCGCTGCTGCGTCTGCGTATGCATCTCCTGCTCCTGCTAAGTGAACCCTGACGGCCGCTGATGCTCATGCTAAGTGAACCGTGACGGCCGCTATTAGTATTGTCATTATTATTATTGGTACTAGTAGTAGTAGGGTTAGTAGTCGTGCTAGTAGTAATAGTCAGCGAACTACCATCGTGACGGCCACCACTTAGCAAACTGTGACGGTTGTTAACATCATTATCACTATCGTCATCATCATTATCATTATTATCATTAGTATTGTTACTCAGCAGACTGATGCAATTCAGGGACGCGGACCAGCTACTTCTCACTAAACCGTGATGGCTATTAATAGATGTATCGTTATTCAGAAATTTGTGGTGGCCGTCAACACTACTCAGCAAACCATGACAGCTGTTGTTTAGCGAACCAGAACTCTCGCCCCGACGAGGGATCTCAGCACTGCATGTCCCGAGCCGACCTTGCTGGTCACAGACAGAACTCAGCGAACCGTAGAAGCTGTTGTTCAGCGAACCGTGACTCCCGCCGCAAGGGTGTGCGTCAGCACAGCTCATAATCAGTGGAACATGGCGGTCACCGACACAATTCAGCAAACCGCAACAGCTGTTGTTCAGCGAACCGTGACTCCCACCACAAGAGGGTGTGTCAGCACTGCTCATAACCAGCAGACCAAGGCGGCCACCGACGCTACTCAGCGATCCGTGACGGCCACTGCTCACCAAACCATGATGGTTGTTATCCTTAGCAACAACATCATCATCATCATCGTTATTAGTATTGTAATTATTATCCAGCGAATCATGCTGACCCCCTATACCGCCATTCAACGACCCGCAGCGGTGTTCATTCGTGCTCAGCGACCCGTGACTCCTGGAGACGTCGTCACTCAGCCAACCGCGACGACGGCAGTGCGCGCTACATCGCGCGCCGACGATGCTCATCTGGCGCGACCCACGACAACTGCGACAACTGCCGACAACCGCTGAGCCGTGACACCCACTGCTCAGTGAAGTGTGGCGGAGACAACGGCGGGGGCGGAGGCAGCGATAACAGCGCACTCCGACGTCGGTCGGCGAGCGTCGCTTTTTGCCGCGTCGCGTCGCGTCGCGTCGGCACATTGCCGATTTCCGATCGCCACCTGACGACTGTATCCACACCGACGAAACGCTTCGATGCAAGTACCGCATTTTGGATAGATATATATATACATATATATATATATATTCATATATACACACATATATATATATATATACACACACACAGGAAGTACAGATTCCTTTGTATTCTTTTTTTTGTTCACCGACAATGACTGCGATTGATCACCAAACTCAACTTCCGGTGGTTGAGATCCGCCAATCGCCTTGCATCCACTGCACACTTGCCGATTTAAACTTCATGTAGACTTATCATATCATATATAGAGAGAGATTTTTTGTTTCACACATTAGAGTAGGCAAAGGAATTCCTGATGCCCTGCTCTCTCTCTCTCTCTCTCTCTCTCTCTCGTTATATAAAGCATATATATAGCACACACCCATGCATTGCCTTCAACGACATACTGCTATTAGCACTACCGTTGTTTCATAACCGCGCCCGAAGCCATTAGCACTTCCGGTTTAAATGCCGGCCACTATCCTGACGAACCGGAAATGAGATCTAACGGGAGAACCCGCGAACGGTGGCGGGAACAACGGGGAACCCGTGCACATCCTGGTACTGCGGAAGGTGTATGACGTCATGACGTCATGACGGCACGTCACGGGGCAGATGTATTTAGACACGCATGCGCGCGCAACAATGTGTGCTGGCAATGCGTTGGAAAACCACGTGGTATGTCACATGATATTGGTATCCATCTCACTTGGTTACGTCGTGGTGGGGTAGCATGCATACATATATATATATATATATATATATATATATCAAAGCTCAAGGCTCAAGGCTCAAGGCTCAAGGCTCAAGGCTCAAGGCTCCAAGCTCCAAACTCCACTCAAATACAGCCTGGCACAAGCCTCGCTTTCAATCTCAAGACCCCTTATTTTCCCGACCACCCAACTATATATAGCAGGGATCAATATACCTCACACTTTGTTCTGAAAAAAATCCTTGTCAAATTGATTCTCTCTTGCAAAAGACCATCCTCCTACTGTCCTATTTGTATGTGTGTTATATCTCTCCCGCTACCTTTCTCTTTATCTCTCTGAGTTAGAGATCCTGTTGTGTGTTATTT
Organism: Branchipolynoe longqiensis; assembly: GCA_030323885.1. Lineage (NCBI taxonomy): Eukaryota > Metazoa > Annelida > Polychaeta > Phyllodocida > Polynoidae > Branchipolynoe > Branchipolynoe longqiensis. The sequence goes on along the minus strand of CM059202.1, from coordinate 24,837,309 downwards.
TTCTCTCCCACCCTTCTATTTCTTTCTCTGTGAGTCAGGGATTTTAAGTGACGACACACTACCCAGTACTTTGTCAATGGTATCCTATTCAGCATCCCTAAAAAGCACCTCAATACCTGTGGTTGGCCATTGCCTACCACGAAATGACCCGCACTATTTTACTAATTAACGATCTACTAAACACCCATCTCCCTTAATGAGTGTCCGTCCTTTACCTCACTACAGTTCTTCGTTACAAATACAAGCAAATAACAGCAATACATCCAAGAACAACAATACAATTCCGGAAGAAAAAGTATACGGATAGTTAGTGTAACGCTCAACCTTTGCAGTCACGTTAATTAGTTACATAATGTACTCCGATGCGACGGTGTTTAAAAAAATGTTGTTTAGATGATGGCTCTGATCATCTGGTATGCATAGTTAAAGAAGAATATATGATGTCAGAGCTGACGTCAGAGCGTTGATGACGAACAGCCTACCAGATTGGCGTGAATTGGCTAGAACTGGTTTCTAACCCCACAGTGCATAACAGAGTCCAACCATTCCTCAAGTCTCCCTCTCTTCACATACATGTGTATATATGGATAGTGATAAGACCGTTATCACGGGTAATAAGATATACAGAGATTCTATGTCCATATATATATATATATTAGACAAAATCCACGTATGATAGTTATCTATGGTAACGTGGTATTTACGTTAGTCATTAGTTGTGATTCTTAGCGCCACATCAGCAGCAAAGGCCATAATCACGGCGAGAAGCATTCAAATCTTATTCTGTCGTATTATTTTCGGGCCATCGCTTTTACGCAGAATGTAAAAGCACATAATTAATCAACTATCTTATTCATTGTTGTATAATGCATCAAACATTATATCTACATATGTATATATTTATTTACATGTGAGTATTTTTAATCTATTGCTCACGGATACCGATGATTTAATTTAAGTTATGAGCAACTTTGCAAAGCTTGGAGACAGAGAGGTGGCATCTCATATTGTTATCTGATACTAGTCACCAAGAATGAGCCAACTGTACACCACCCACCCATCGCAGCCATTATCGCTGCCCCAGATTCGTTCTCCTCTAACAAATCACATCTCTCGACTCTAGGCATGCGCGACCGGCCTCGTTACATTTATCATCGGCAAACCCTTTCATCCTGTTATTTTACATTTTTATTTTATCATCATTATTATTTGTTTTTATATTTATACTTGGTCTTTGTTAGGGCCATCACTATTGCTATTTTATCAGATCGTGCATGGCATCACTTCCGGCGGTACTTCCGGTTGGTGATCCATCATGGCTGCCAGTCGTGGGTGGGCGACCAGCCCCTCCCCCCTCCCCAAACCCCCTCCTCTCCCCTCCCCTTCCCTCCCCTCCCCTCTACTTCCACCCCGACAACTCCGCCTCTTCCCTGCTCCTCCTTCCTCCCTCCTTCCCGCCCTACCACCCTGCGTCCGTCCCACCCACCCACCCACCTCTTAAGCAGCGTCTACCGACGTCAGTTCTGAAGTCATTATACGTCATAATTAGTCCGGCCGATTCTTAATCACATTTCATCATCGTCATCATCATCATCATCTAGCGTGGGGTATCCATTGCAACCTGTGCGATAACCACATCCGCTGTCTACCTCGTAGCACCTAGGCGTATCCGATACGTAAATTGGCTGGTATCTTGGTAGTAGGGTACGTCTAACACGACACGGTTGCCATGGTTACTGGCCCAATATCAGTGACCGCCAATTGGCTCCGAAAGGGCCAAGCATTCAAGCGTGACGATGGTACTTGAGGAATGCCACACATGGGATCGACGTTGCCATGGCGCTTGCTGGGTTGCTATGGCGTTTACAGGGATGCCATGGAGTTAATTAGATACCCCGGCGTAAATGGTTGCCTTGACGTTTTGTATAGTATTTCTTACCTTGGAGAACAGGGGACTTCGGGATACCTCATATCGGTCTCTACTGGGTCCCTAGCAATGTTGCTAGGGCTACACCTAACTAAGGTTGCCTAGCAACGCGTGTCAGTCAAGACTGGGCTTTATCTGTCGGCGCTTGTGCATGTGTGTGAGCGTGTGTGAGGGGAGTGTGTGTGGGTTATCACGCTATCCAATCACCTGTTTGCCTTTCCTTACATTAGGTCCTCTCGTTGCCATGGCAACATAATCACCAACCATAACAACTACCCATCTCTTCTCTTCTGTCTCTTCTCTCTCTTCTGTCTCTCTCTTTCGCTCTCCCTCCCACCGAACCCAGCCCTTTTCGTGTGTTTTCTTTAGGGTGTTTTTTTTTTGCTGGGGCAAGTAAGGTCAATTCGTCCCCTGCGATAACTGTTATCAAGGTCGATTTGGCCAGCTCTGCGCGCTAGAATAAGCAGCGTAGGCTGATACAGGGGTGGGGTGTGGGTGGAATGTGGGTGGGTTATGTGGGGAGTGGGTGAGTGTTGGGTGGTAGGGAGTGGGGGGTGTGGTGTGGGGTTGGTGGGGTTTGGGAAATGGGTTGGTGTGGTTGTCGGATATAGGTTATGGGTTGGTGGGATGGTGGTTGTGGTGGGGTGGTGGGATGGTGGGATGGTGGGGGTAAGGAGTGGGGATGAGATGGTGAGTGGTGGGGGTGAGGTGTGGGTGGTGTGTGAGTGTGGGTGGTGGGGTGTGGGTGTGGGTGGTGTGGTGTGGGTGGTGTGGGTGGTGGGGTGTGTGGGTGGTGGGGTGTGGGTGTGAGTGTGAGTGTGGGTGGTGGAGTGTGGGTCGTGAGGTGTGAGTGTGGGTGTTGGGGTGTGGGTGTTGGGGTGTGGGTGGTGGGGTGTGTGTGGTGGGGTGTGGGTGGTGGGGTGTGGGTCGCGGGGTGTGGGTGTGAGTGTGAGTGTGAGTGTGAGTGAGTGTGAGTCTGAGTGTGGGTGGTGGAGTGTGGGTGGTGGGGTGTGGGGTGTGAGTGTGGGTGTCGGTGGTGGGGTGTGAGTATGGATGGTGGGGTGTGGGTGGTGCGGTGAAGAATGTGGGTTGTGGGGCATGGATTATTAGATGGCGGGGTATGGGATGTTGGTAATGGGATGTTGGTAATGGGATGTTGGTAATGGGATGTAGGGTGTGGGATATTGGTTGGTGGGATGTCGTATGTGGAGAGGTGGTGAGGTGTGGAATGTGGAGTTGGCAGGGCGCTGGTGGGCGGTGGGGATGTGGGGTTGGTGGGGTGTTGGAAAGGGGAGTGCGGTGTGGAGAGTTGGCAGCACTAGGTCATGGACGATGATGGGGCCCGAACTGTAGGGCGTTCTACAGTAGTGTGTCAGTGTGTGTGGGGGGGGGGGGTAGAACGGGGGAGGGCTGATATGTGACTTCAACTGAAACTCTACCCAATGCCGACCACTTCGCAAGAACGTCGTCACGCCCAAACTATCCTGATGATGTCACAACAACTGACGCCGACCCTGACGCTGACACTGCTGCTACGCGCGTCCGGCTACCCAGCCTGGCTTCCGCTTTGCAGACCGGAACTGGAAGTATGCAGAAGGGTGGCAGTATCGGTATGCAGCCAACTGGTAGGCGTGTACTGACAGAAGCTGCCAATGGCAGCAGGGCATGTATCTGTGTAGGAGGGAGGGCTTGGTGACCGTGCCCATTCCAAACCTGTCAAGGTCATTCAGTAGTGTACCCGGGTGATGGCCATGCTGGTGTTCTGCTGTCCATGAGTGTGTATGTGTGTAGGATATAAAGAGTGTGGTGAGCCGAGTGTGTCTAGGAGAGATAGCGGGTGGGTAACGGGGTTAGGAAAGGAGGGTGGGCGAAAATAGGGAGGGGAGTGTAGTGGGTAGTGGTGGTGAGTAGTGATAGAGTGACCCAAGTCTGGCAGGATCCGGATTCTACCCGCCTCTACTGCCTTCTGGGTAAGCAGGGAAGCATCACCAGCACCTGCAGCGTTTGGGTAGCGTGTGTAGCGCGGTATGTGTGTGTCTTTGTGTGTCTGTGTGTCTGTGTGTGAGGGAGAAGTTAGTCGTCAGATAGTAACTAACTATCCAAGGTAAGCAATACCGCATCCAGACATGACCCAGTTCTAGTGGTATTCCTAAATCAACCCAACTCGTAGACCCGATAGATTAGTAGTGGTATTCCTATCAGCTTTGTTTTCCGGGCTGTTCCAATAAAAATTAAAAAATTTGTTTTTAGTCCCGCAGGATCTGGACGCTCACTGCCACTTCTGACTTCTGGGGAACTAGTGAAGCACCACCAGCACCCGCAGCGTGTATCTGTAGTGTTTCGGGTGGTATGTATTTATATCTGCGACTGAGAGGAGTTAGTCATCAGGCACTAACTAACCATCCAAGGTAAGCGATCCCTCACTCACACATGACCCAGTTATAGTGATATCCCTAAATCAAGCCCGCACGTAGACCTGACAGATTATTACTGTGATTCCTATCATCCTGGCTTGCCCTCTTTCCCAACGAAAAACCTGTCCAAAGAAAAAATTAAAGCATAGACGCAGCTACAGGTCCTAAAGTTGCGCTAGTGATTATTATTCTAGATGGCGGTGCGAACTTATATGTCTGCTTCCTTTGAATGACACAAGTATATTAAGGTGTGTGCGCCAAGTCCGCCATGCCTGTCCTAGGCTGACGGCTGGATAGTGATGTCGGTTGGTTTCTCGTTGATTCTCACGGAATCCCGCGCCCTGGCGTGTGACGGGAAGAAATAGCGAGACTGGTCACGTGGTCCGATGGAGGTGAGGGGGGCGTCGTATGTTGATGAAGTGTTGACGAAGTGCTGACGAAGTGTTGAGGAAGTCTTGACGAAGTCTTGGCGAGACCTGTGGAGAGAAGCGAGATTGGTATGTAGTAGGGATGATATGTTGAGGGTGGTGGGGGAGGTGGGGGTGGGGTCGGGGAGGTTGGGTAGGGTGAGGTGGGGTGGAGGAGGTGTGGTGGGGAGGTAGGGTGGGGTGGGGGCGGTTGGGTTGGGGGAGGGGGGGGGGGGGGGTAGGGGGGGGTAGGGTAGGGTGAGGTGGGGAGGTGGGGGGTGGGGGAGGTGGGGTAGGGGGAGGTTAGGGTAGGGGGAGGTGGGGTGGGGGGTGGGGTAGGGGGAGGTGGGGTTGGGGGAGGTGTGGTAGGGGGAGGTAGGGTAGGGTGAGGTGGGGTGGGGGGAGGTGGTGGTAGGGGGAGGTAGGGTAGGGTGAGGTGGGGTGGGGGGAGGTGTGGTAGGGGGAGGTAGGGTAGGGTGAGGGTGGGGTTGGGGGTGGGGTGGGGTGGGGGAGGTGGGGTGCGGGAGCGGAAGTGGGGTGGGGGTGGGGGAGGTGGGGTGAGGTGAGGTGGTGGCAGTAGGGTTGGGGGAGGTGGGGTGGGGGAGGTGTGGTAGGGGGAGGTAGGGTAGGGGGAGGTGGGGTGGGGTGGGGTGGGGGAGGTGGGGTGAGGTGAGGTGGTGGCAGTAGGGTTGGGGGGAGGTGGGGTAAGGTGGGTGGGCTGGGGGAGGCGGGGTGTGAGAGGTGGGGTAGAGTGAGGTGGGGTTGGGTTGGTTGGATTGGGGTAGGGGGAGGTGGGGTGGTGTGAGATGAGGTGGGGATGGGTTAGGTGGGGTGGGGTGAGGCGGGGGAGGTGGGATGGGTTAGCTGGGGTGGGGGACATAGGGTTGGGGGTGTGAGGTGGGGTGGGGGAGGTCGGGTGGGAGCTGGTGGGTTCGGGGTAGTTGGGTTGGGGGAGGTGGGGTAGGGGGGTTGGGGGAGGTGGGGTGGGGGTAGTTGGGTTGGGGGAGGTGGGGTAGGTGGGGTAGGTTGGATCGGGTAGGTGGGTGGGGGTAGGATGGGTGGGGGAGGGGGGGGGGGACACTCCACCAGTACGTCAAAGGAGGAATATATATAGCAGTACATGTTCCCCTTGCATTTATACTTGTATAATGCTTAATTAATTATATGGATTTTAGGCACGGTGTGTGTATAGTCCTACCGATATCAAAATGAGCTTGCGTGTTTTGATATCAGTACAGCTATTAACATGAGCCATCTTTTTTTTTTATAAGAAATGCATATACATTTTGTTACTTGCTCTGTCAGTGTCAGTGCATCCATATTGCAGAGGTGTTTAATAGCAGTGTTTATTTTCTGGGTGTCACATTGGAAACGGTCGTATTGAATGAAGCGAGGCAGTTCGTATGTAGACAAGCGTACAACTGCTGTCCAACAATTCATCAAACCAGACGACATTTGTAAGTGACTTTTCTCTCACTTAGCACTGTATCTGGTGTGTGTGGTGTGTGTGGTGTGCGGGGCATGTGTGGTGTGCGTGGTGTGTGGTGTGTGGTGTCTGTGGCCTGTGTGGTGGGAATAGCATGTGTGCTGGGTGTAGCATGTGTGATGTGTGTGGCGTGTGTGGCATGTCTGGTGTGTATGGTGTGAAGGGTGTGTGTGGTGTATGTAGTGTGTGTGTGATGGGTGTGCAGGTGTGATGTGTGTGACATGAGTGGCGTGTGTGGCATATGTGGTATGTGTGGTGCGTATGGTGCATGTGGCATGTGTGGCATATGTGGCATGTGTGGCATGTGTGACATGGGTGATGTGTGGCATGTGTGGTGGTGTGGCATATGTGGCATGTGTGACATGTGTGGCAGGTGTGGCATGTGTGGCATGTGTGGAATGGGTGGTATGTGTGGTGTATGTGGCGTGTGCGATGGGTGTGGTGTGTGTGATGTATGTGGTGTGTGTGGCATGGGTGGTGCACGTGGTGTGTGTGGCAAATGTGGCGATGCGGTGTGTGGCATGTGTGGCATATGTGGCAGGTGTGGTATGGGTGGTGTGTTGTGTGTGTCGTATGTGGTGTGTGTGGTGGGGGTGGCATGTGTGGCATATGGGGTGTGCGGTGTGTGGCATGTGTGGTGTGTGACGTGGTTGGCATGTGTTGCATGCGTGACATGTGTGGCATGTGTGGCAGGTGTGGCAGGCGTGGCATGGGTGGCATGTGTGGCGTGTGTGGCGTGTGTGGCGTGTGTGGCGTATGTGGCATGTCTGGCGTGTGTGGCGTGGGTGGCGTGGGTGGCGTGTGTGGCGTGTGTGGCGTATGTGGCATGGGTGGCGTGTGTGGCGTGTGTGGCATATGTGGCATGTGTGGCATGTGTGTTGTGTGTGGTGTCTGATGTGTGTGGTGTGTGTGGCATGTGTGGCATATGTGGTGTGTGCGGTGTGTGTGGTGGGTGTGGCATGTGTGGGAGGTGTGACCGATGTGGCGTGTGTGACATGGATGGTGTGGGTGGCATGTGTGGAGTGTGTGGTGGTTGTGGTATGTGTGTTATGTGTGGTGTGTGTGGCATGTGTGGTGTGGGTGGTGTGTGTGGTGTATGTGGTGGGGATGGTGTGTGTGGTGTGTGTGGTATGTGTGGCATGTGTGGCATGTGGTGTGGGTGTGGTGTGTGTGGCATGTGTGGTGTGGGTGGCATGGGTGGCGTGTGGCGTGTGACGTGTGTGGTGTGTGTGTCATGTGTGGCGTGTGTGGCGTGTGTGGCGTGTGTGGCGTGTGTGGCGTGTGTGGCGTGTGTGACGTGTGTGGTGTGTGTGGTGTGTGTGTCATGTGTGGTGTGTGTGGTGTGTGTGGCGGGTGTGGCGGGTGTGGCATGTGAACTGTGCTTTGCTTAGTTGCATGCATTTGTTGGGATGCCTGTGTCAGAGTTGACTGTGTGAGGAATGCATGTCTGGCAGCCATCAAACCAAAGCATTCCCCCCTTTCTCCTCTCCACAGACCCACACCCACACACACCCACACCCACACACACACATCTACACCCGTTTCTTACATGTACCTTCCATATCACTCGGGCGACGAATCCAATGGCCCAACAACATTAATCCTTTTCAGGTTTTTTTTTTTCTAATTGTTGTCTGATTTGTGAAATTGTTCCCTCCTTTGTCAAATTGTCATCTGCTCTTTCAAATTGTCTTCTCCCTTGTCAAAACCCCATCTCCCTTGTCAAAATGTTGGCTGTCTAGTCAAAATGTTGTCTTCCTTGCCAAGAAAATGATGTTTGCTTTCTCAAAATGTCGCTCGCCTTGTCAAAATGTTGTCTGCTTTGTTGAATTGTCGTCTGCTTTGTCAACATTTTTCCTATCGCTTGTCAAAGTTGTGTCTACCTTTTTAAAATGCTGCCTGCTTTTGAAAATGTGTCTACTTTGCAATCATATGATCTGATTGTCGAAATATCGTCTGCGGCGTGAGTATATCGCCGTCCGATTTGCCAAAATAATATCTCTTTAATCATATTGTCATCTGCTGTGTCAAATGTTATTCTCCTTTATCAAATCGTCACCTGCTCCGTTAGAGTCTCGTCTGCTTTGTCAAAATGTCGGCTTCCCTTATTTCCCAGCCAATCTTCTTGTAAACAGAGCTTCAAGGTTGGGGGGTGGGGGTGGGGCAAGGAGAGGGCGTATCGGGCGCGTGTGACCCATAAGTCGGGAATTCTGCGTCACAGGAGGCAGGGAAACCCGTCGTGACACGAGACAAGAGGCACGGGAACCCGTGACAACAGACAGGTGGGTCAAGGGTCAAGGTCAGGGCATGTTAGTGCGACCACATGTGGCACAACGTCGGGATGGGGAATGACAGCGGCGTGCTGGTAGGTGGGGAGAACCCTGCACCTCGGTAACCAGCCGAGGACACACCAGTTCATGCACACCACGTACATGACACATGCACACCACATGTCCACCACATACACACAGCACGTATGCACAATATATACACCGCGTTTAGCAGTACACGGCGGCAACCAGCAGTGCACACACCGGTTCAGGCACACCACATACAGGCCACATGTACACACCATATGTACACCACATACATGCCACACGTAGACCCCACCTACACACAATATACACACCACATGTGCACACCGTATACCCACTACGTGTACACAACATAGATACCACATGTACACACCATACACACCACGTATAACACCACATATATATGCACACCGCGTACACACAACATACACACCACCTATATCATTACATATAACCACCACTATATACACACCACATGTGAACTACATGTATACAACATGTACACCACATAAATACAAGATACACACCATGTATGCCTACGTATACACACAACTACATACACACCACATACACAGTACATGCACACCACATGTACACACTACCCATCAAATGGGTATACCACATGTACACTACATACATGCACCATTGCATACACACATTATGTACACATCATACACACTACATAGACACACCATACATACCCCATGTAGCACTACATCTACACACAACTATATGCACACCACATCTAAGACTACATATACATACACACCACATGTACACTACATGAACACAACAGGTACACCAATTGCACACATACACACCACATATATACACCACATGCACTCAACATACACACCACTACATACCCACCACATTCACACTACCTGAACACAACATGTACACCAAATGCACACATAAACACCACATATCTACACCACATGCACACTACATAAACACCACTACACACCACATATACAGTATATGTACACCACATATACACCATATGGAGACCAATATAACAACATATAAACCCAGAATACAGTATCAAGTATGCACACCACATACATACAGTATACATACTACCTGCACCCACCACACCTCCATCACATACACACCACATATACACCACATACATGCCACATGTGCACCACATACAATACCATATATATAACACATTACCACCAGATTAACACTACATGTACACTCCTCATACAAGCCACATGCATATCACATATACACAACACATACACACCACACCCATATACACACCATTACCTCACCACATATACACCACATGCACACAACATACACCTGACATGTACACCATATGTACACATCATACACACACTACAGACCACATACACACCACATACACACACCATGCATACTGCATGTACACCACATACACACTACATACACACCACATAAACACTACATGCACATCACATGTACAACACCTGGTTTCACAGTGGGGAGCACTGTCACAAGTTGGTACCTGTCCTGATATGACCTCACATGTTACCACAATGTAAAACTCCAACAACCAACCGACAACACACCACATACACCCAACGTCTTCCACACTTCCCACACCCCTCCTGAGCGCCTCGGTTTTACACCTGCCCGTCTCCACACCTCAGTCTGTTCCCCCACCAGGCGGCGCCACCGGTACGGGGAGGGTTAACCTAATTAGTGCAGGGTCACGTGGCCAAGTAATCACGTGGTGCCGCCTAATAAGGTCAACATGCCGCCTGCCGGCAGATGTTTGGGTGTGTGGTGGATGTGTGAGGTGTGAGGTGTGAGGTGTGAGGTGTGTGAGTGGTGTGGGTGGTGTGGGTGGTGTAGGTGGTGTGGGTGGTGTGGGTGGTGTGGGTGGTGTGGGTGGTGTGGGTGGTGTGGGTGGTGTGGGTGGTGTGGGTGGTGTGGGTGGTGTGGGTGGTGTGGGTGGTGTGTGTGGTGTGGGTGGTGTGGGTGGTGTGGGTGGTGTGGGTGGTGTGGGTGGCGTGTGTGGTTTGGGCGGTGTATGTGGTGTGTGGTATGTGTGGTGTGGGGTGTGGGTGTGTGTGAGGGTGGTGGTGTGTGTGGTGTGGGGTGTGTGTGTGTGGTGTGGTTGGTGTGAATGGTGCATGTGGTGTGTGTGGCGTGTGTGGTGTGTGTGGTGTGTGTGGTATATGTGTTGTGGGTTGTGTGGGTCGTGTATGTGGTGTATATGGTGTGTATTTCGGCATGTATGGAGTGGCTGGTATACATGTGGTGTATGAGGTGTGTGGTGCGTGGTGTCTGTGGTGTGGGCCGTGTGTGTGGTGTGTTGTGGGTGGTGTATGCAGTCTGTATTGCTGCATGTGTGGTGTGCATGGTATATGTGTGGTGCGTGTGGTGTGTGTGGTGGCTGTGTGTGGTGTGGTGTGGGTGGTGTATGCAGTCTGTATTGGGGGATGTGTGGTGTGCATGGTATATGTGTGGTGTGTGTGTGGTGTGTGGTTTGTGCGGTGTGTGTGGTAGGTGTAGTGTGAGTGGTATGTGTGGTGTGGTATGTGTGGTATGTGTGGTGTGGAAATCAGGCTGCCAGCACCATGGCCTGATATACCACTCAGTCCCATTATCCCGACACTGAGCTAACCAGTCATTGCCCTATCCGATTAATGCCAAACACCAGGCTAGGAAGTGACAACCATCAAGTTTTTAAGTCATTGCTTTGACTCGACCGGGAACCAAACTCCCGATCTCCCGCACACTAGCCTTGCGCTCCACCGATTTCAGCCACCGTGTCCAATGGAGCACTCACTACATCAGGGTGAGGGGAGAGAGGAGGTGGCTGTGGGACAGCAGCCTTGGAGTAATGTGTGTGAGAGGGGAGGTGAGTGGGAGGGAGAGTGTAGGCGTGATGGCGTGCTTTATAGTGTTTGACATGTACTGCAGCTGATCTGATAAGAAAGATAAGATGGACGATAAGAATCAAGAGCAGTGGGCGTATGCGATGGGACATAGTGGGCTGCGCAGAGGGAAGTGTCGGTGCATGCAGGCCACCGTGCTATATGATACAGTAGTGTATGGCTGTCGCCTTATCTGGGATGGACTGGCGATTTTATACTAATATAAAGACATATATGCTGTATATGTTTGTTTTTGTTTTACGTCCTAGCAACATCTAAGGTTATATCTGGACGGGTACCGACTTATGACAGTGCCCACTCATGGCAGCTGTATAGTGTTGTCCCACTGGGAAACCAGGCCACCAGCACCATGACCTGATATCCCACTCAGTCACATTATCCTGACACTGAGCCAACCAGTCCTTGCCCTATCCTATTAATGCTGAGCGCCTGGCTAGGAAGCGACAAGTATCAATTTATACGTCATTGGTTTGACTCGACCAGGGTTCGAACCCCCGACCCCATGGTCTACCAACAATATGCTGTATAAGAATTTTACGAGAATAATATCCTGGAATATCCCTCATGCTCCCTACCATCACCCGCCCTATCTTCGACTGCTGGAGTCTGTACAAGTCATCTGCTGCTGGAGTCTGGACTAGTCATCTACTGTTGCAGCCTAGTCAACCTCAGCTGCCATCGTGGCACCACCACCTGCCAGCACCATGAACTGATATCCCACCCAGTCACATTTTCCTGACACTGCGCTAACCAGTCCTTGCCCCATCCTAGATATGTGTCTCACTGTTAGCAATGGCGGTAAAGTTGCATGGTCCGATGCCAATTGAATTTGTGTCTTATTTTTTAGATAAATATATCAAATTGATCGTTACGAGCTAGTAATCATTAGTCCGGAGTGATTTTGATTAAAGATTATTAGTTTTGAAGTAATTTGAGCTGAAAGAACCAAAAATAATTTCGACAAGCTTGTCAAAAGTCCTGTGGCTATCTATGACCTAGATGGCCATCTCGGGGTGACCAAGTGATGTGAGATGACCCTGCATAGTAGGCCTACTTCGTTGGGGAGGAGGAGGGGAGGCTAATGAGGTCACAAGATTGGCCTAGTTGGTTAATGGCCTCCCTGCATAATGGGTGTTTCAAAGTGAGTGTCTAAAGGGGTGAGCTTATAAATTCACAGGTTATTCTGTATATACTGTCCCAAATCATTAGCTAATACACCAGTATCTAAGTTGGATATATAGGATCAAATGTAAATAGTTGTTTAAATTTTGACAAAATTATATTTCATCGGACCATGCAACTTTAATGCGAGGGGTAAAGTACTTATGCAAATAGGATTCATGTATATAATTATCCTGGTTATTTGTATTATGTTATAGTCTTCAGCTACTGCTCCTGTAATCTCCTTAGATATGCTCCTTTGTAGTTTGGGTTACTGGAGGCTGGGTGCAGCCTAGAGCGCGGGAGGTCTGCTTCCAAGCAGCTCCCCTAATTCCCCTACTTTCCTCCAGGTGGCGCCTGACCCCACCCCCTTCTACCATTAATAATAGGGGAAATGTTGGCCGCTTAGTGATCTGGCTGTATGATTTACTGGGGAACAGACACTGTGGTCTAATCCATAAGAGTGCAGGCTTCCCGCAGTGTAGAAAATCAGGAATTCAAATTCCAGCTGAGTTAAACTGATGACTTACACAATTGATACTTGTCGCTCCCTAACCTGATGCTCAGCATTAATAGGATTCGGCAAGGTCAGGTCATGGAACCAGTGGCCTGGTCTCCTGGTGGTGCAGCACTATACAGTCACCATGGGTGTGCACTGTCACAAGTGGGCACATATTTTGATATGACCTTAGAGTTTGTTAGGATCTAAAACCCCAACAAACAAACACAACTGTGATTTATCCAAGCAGATGAACCTGATCTGTGCTTGCATCCAATCAATATCAGTATCACACCATCTTGATAGTATCATGCATTTTAATAATGCATTGGATATGTGTCAAATATATAAGATATTGCCATTCTAACTTAGTAAACATTCATGATTTTTACATTAATTACATAGGCAGATTTAATTTCAACCGCAGGGAATGTATCTTCCTCATTCCACTGCTCCTTGTGCTATGCGAGTACTGGAGAGTGCTAGGCCAGTTAGCGAAAAGAATACATTTCAAAGTCATTGCTTTGACTCAGCCGGGGTTCAAACCCATGACCTGCCACACAGCAAGCAAGTACTCAACTCATTTTCCCATCTTTTATAAAGAAAAAATCGTCCCGTGTGACTGACACTGGTCAACATCCGGTGGAGGAGAGGTGAGCACACTCATGATGACTTTATAGTGCTGCCCAACTGGAACCACCAGGCCACTGGCACCATGGCACAATATCCCACTCAGTCACATTATCCAGATACCGAGTAATGCCGAGTGCCAGGCTAGATAGCTACAAGTATCACTTGTGTAAGTCGCGGAAGGGTTTATTCTATATATATATATATATATCCAGTATAACCTGCTAACTGCTGGACCGATCACCAGATGCTAAGGTCAAAAGTGGGATTGAGAATACGACAAAAACACAACAGGCAAGGGACAAATAAACTGACAAAGCTCAACACAGCAAAATTAAGTACCATCAGTCACAGGGAGAGCTTCGAGCGGGAGATGGACAGCGCTCTCGCACAATGGGAGGAGAAGGAAAGCCCAACACCAGACGAGGAATGGGCAGCGTTGCAGCAGGTTGTATACAACACAGCTAAAACATATCCCGGCAAGCCAGACAGAAAACATCAGGACTGGTTTGACCCCAACAATCAGGAGCTACAGAATCTTATGAGTAGAAGAGACCAAGCCCACCAGAGAGTGTTGCAGACCAGGAACACTAGATCCACCACTGCAGCATACAAAGATGCCTGCAGATTGCTACAAAAATGCACCCGTGCATTGAAGTCAGACTGGTGGGAAATGAAGGCAGAGGAGCTGCAGAGAGCTGCAGACAGAAACAACATGAAGGGCTTCTACAGCGGACTGAAGGAAGTGTGGGGACCCGTGAAGAAGGGACCTGTTCACCTGAAATCAACAGATGGAACGGAGACCTTTTCCGACAGCAAGAGAGTTGTGGCAAGATGGAGCGAACACTTCCAGAAGCTACTCAACGTCCCTGGTGACATAGATCATGAAGCTCTGGACAACATCCAGCAGCGCATTACCAAAACATGCCTCGATGAGATTCCAACCATGGATGAGATGGCTAGAGCAATCGCCAGCCTGAAAGATGGCAAAGCACCTGGGGGTCATGGAATTCCTGCCACGGTATGGAAGCATGGAGGAGACAATCTGCTCAACAGAGTGCACCAACTAATCACCAATGCCTGGGAGGAGGGTTCTGTACCCCAAGCATGGAAGGATGCCAGCATTGTAACCATCTACAAGAAAGGTGATCGAACAGACTGTGGGAACCATAGAGGAATCTCTCTTCTTTCCATAGCAGGGAAGATCTTCGCCAGGATCCTACTCAACAGACTATCTATTCACATAACACCTGGTGTAGTTCCGGAGTCACAGTGTGGCTTCAGAGGTAACCGGAGCACTGTGGATATGATATTTTGTCTCCGACAGCTACAAGAAAAGTGCATTGAGCAGGACCGACCACTGTACATGGTATTTGTCGATTTCACTAAGGCATTTGATACAGTTGGGAGGACCGGGCTATGGCAGCTACTGAGGAAGTACGGATGCCCAGAGAAGTTCACAACTATGATCGAGGCTCTACATACAGGAATGATGGCGAACGTTAGTGCTGGAGGGGAAGTCTCGGAATCGTTCGGGGTTACCAATGGGGTCAAGCAAGGTTGTGTACTGGCCCCCACGCTCTTCTCCATCTTCCTATCAGCAATGCTAGACGAGGCTTTCCGAGACATGGGGGATGGCATCTATATACAGTCCAGACAGACCTATTCAATGTCGCACACTTCAGAGCGAAGACCAAGACTACTCAGATACTGGTGAGAGAGCTACTATTTGCAGATGACAGTGCACTGGTTGCCCACTCTGCTGAAGAGACCCAGAAAATAGTGGACGCTTTCTCCGATGCATCAAAGAAGTTTGGCCTGAAAATTAACATCAAGAAGACGAAGGTGCTGTACCAACCCAACTCTACAAGAACCCGAGAGGAGGAGATCATGGTCGACGGAAACAAGCTGAACTCTCTTCTGGAATTCACCTATCTCGGAAGCACTATATCAAGTGATGGACGCATTGATGCTGAGATACAGAGGAGGATGGCCAAGGCTAGTGCATCTTTCGGCCGACTACGCCATGTGTCCATTAGGGTCAAAGGTAAGATCTACCACGCAATCGTGCTATCCACCATACTATATGGAGCGAGGCCTGGACAGTGTACAGACGGCAGGTGAAAAAGCTGCATGCCTTCATGATGCAACATCTGCGTTCAATCATGAGGCTAACCTGGAAGGACAAAGTGACGAATAAGGAAATACTCGAATGGATGGGGCTGCCCTCTATGGAAGATCTTCTGATCATGAGGATGTCATCAGACAGCCTACCAAAGCAGATCCTCTATTCTCAACTGTCTTCTGGCTACAGAAAGAGAGGGCGCCCCCGTCTCCGGTTCAGGGATACCATCAAGAGAAACCTGAAGCTGAGAGACATTAAGACCGACTCATGGACGCAACTCTCACAGCAGAGAGCTAAATGGAGAGCGGCAGTCAAGTAATGAAAGCAGTCTTTGTCGCATTGTGACCGACAGCATGATGATGATGATGATGATAACCCCGTTAAACCAAGCTCGGTTAAACAAAATGATCGGTTACTCCAAACTTTTTTCGGCGTCCAGGCAAAATACTACCATTTATAATATAAAAAAGGTGGTTAAACGAAAGTTGGCTAATCGAAACTATCAGTTAATCCAAACAAAATTGTCGGACCCTAGCCCACTTTCAGTATGGTTAAACCAAACTTTCATGTGGTTATAAGGTCATCTGAGACCCCACCGACCTGTTTATATGATAAATGGTAGTATTTTGCCAGGCCGCCAAAAACCCTTTGGATTAACCGATCATTTGGGTTAACCAAGCTTGGTTTAACGGGGTTATATTGCATAGATATAAAAAACAATAATCAAATTGTCCACATATATTGTATATTAAATTCATAATCCCCCTGCGTTTTTGCCAAACCCAAGTCAAAGTCGAAAAAGCTCGGTTAAACCAATGATCAGTTAATCCAAACAAATTTCTAGGGTCCCTTCAAGTTTGGTTTAACGGGGTTATACTGAATAGAGACATTTATATCTATATATATGGCACACATAGGTAGTGTGTATGTGGAGCGCGTATGCTGTGGGGTCTGGGGCCTCAGTACCTCCCATGATGCATTATTCCTGCGTGGAATTTTATAGGCATGCGCAGTCGAGACACCATCTCGCTTCTCCCTGGAGCACCGGCATCCATAAGACATGAAGCTGGCAGTGTTAATCCCTGATACGACCGTGCCCCAGTCACTAACAACCACCCGAGCAACTCACACTAAAATATACCAGGCGCGGTGGCTGAGTCCGTAGAACACGGGTCTCGCACGCGGGAGAGAGGGAGAACTTTCCCAGTCGAGTCAAACCAATGACTTATAAAATTGATACTTGTCTCTTCCTAGCCTGGTGCTTGGCATTAATAGAATAGGGCATGGACTGGTTGGGGCAGCGTCAGGATAATGTGACTGAGTGGGATATTGGGTCATGGTGCTGGTGGCCTGATTTCCCAGTGGGGCAGCACCAAATCATTGCCATTACTGTGCCCTGTTACAGGTCAGTACCCATCCTGATATGACCATAGATTTTGCCAGGACATAATTCTCCAACAACCAACCCACTAAAATATTAATATATAACCCCCTAAAGATGGAGGAAGTTTGAAGCTGCATTGTCCGATTAAAGCATCAAATTGTAAAAAAAACTAAATCACTAATTGAGATTTGATCCTACATATCTACCTTGGTAGATGCTGGTTCATTTATTAAGTGTTCAATTCCCAATACCAATAGGCCCATCTCACTAACACCCACCCGAGCAAATGCTACGAAAATATATAATCCATACAACTAAGTTAAGTGTAATGCTGCATAGTCCGATGAAAGCGTTAGATTTTCAAAAACTAAACACTCATTGAGATTATTTGATCCTAAATACCTAATTTAGATGCTGGTGAAATCATGAAGCTCTTAGGCCCAGATACAACCGGGCCCCTCTCATTAACGACTACGCGAGCAACTTCCACCAAAACATCTACCAACTAAATGGGAAGGAAGCTTAAAGATTACCCTCTAGTTTATTGTAAATTATTCACTGACGATACTGGTGGTGCCACCACCCGGCAACAACAGTCACTAACTGCTATATATATATATATATATTATATATATATATAGATGGGTTCGAACCCTGGTCGAGTCAAACCAATGACTTAAAAATTGATACTTGTCACTTCCTAGCCAGGCGCTCGGCATTATTAGGATAGGGCAAGGACTGGTTGGCTCAGTGTCAGGATAATGTGACTGAGTGGGATTTCAGGTCATGGTGCTGGCGGTCTGGTCTCCCAGTGGGGCAGCATTATAAAGTCGCCATGAGTACACACTGTCACAAGTCGGTACCTGTCCTGATATGACCTTAGATGTTGGTAGGACGTAAAACAACAACAAACAAACATAAATATATATAGATCAAATGAAGCCATATCACAACATATACTGCCTTAGTTCGGAAGTAGTCGCTAAATACACATTAGCGTAAACAAATATTTAGTAACCCCCAACACAGATAAATTGGTTGGTGTTTGGTGTTTTACGTCTTGGAAACCTCTAAGGTCATATTAGGACCAGGGACACCGAGAAGATGATTATTTTGCTCTGTGCATTTGTTATATCATTTGTTGTGTTTGTTTCGTTGTTTTGCGTCCTAGCAACATCTAAGGTCACATGCGGACGTGTACCGACTTGTGACAGTTCTGCATTCATGAGGACTTTATAGTGCTGCGTCACTGGGAGTCCAGGCCACGGACATCATGACACAATAGCCCACTCAGTCACATTATCCTAAGACTAAGTTAACCAGTCCTTGTCCTATCCTGATAATGCCACGCACCAGGCTAGTAAGCGACAAGTACCAATATTGTAAGTCATTGGTTTGACTCGGCTGGGATTCGAACTCCCGACCTTTCTTACTGGGATTATCCGCTCTACCGACTCTTCCATAGCGTCCGGTGATATCCTTTGAACAGGACTGGATCATATAATAGTGGAAATAACCCCCACCCTACCCACGCACACACACCCCAAGAAATTAAACATATGTACACTATTGCACTGACAGAGAATATTGTAAGGTATCACCCCCCCCCCAAACAAAACCCCAAAACATGCACAAAAAACTCACAAAAACAAAAACAACAGCAAATAGGCCCACCACAAAACACCCACAAAAACACCAAAAAAGGAAGACAGACAGACACTTACTAAATCGATTATCAATACATTTAAATTTAGGCAATTTGAGAGTGGTCAGTTAACATGTTAACAGGTTAGGCGTTACCAATATCAAAAAAGTGCAAGCTCATTTTGATATCAGCCACATGCCTAAACGCCTATGTTACTTAATTGATGCAAATATATCCACGTCTTTTTGAGGGGCGGATTGGTGTGGGGGGGGGGGGGGATGTTTATAGCTGCATAGTCCGATAGTTCTGAGTTTCTGTCATTTCCTTAGATAAATATATTAGCTTGATCGTTATAATCTACCAACCTTTAGTTTCGAGTAACTTTTTAAAATCTTAAATGGATATCTTTTGAGATATTTGAAGTGCAAACATGACAAATTAATTTCGGTAGTCATGCCAAAATTTGACGCCATAGGCTTCTGCAGTAACAGATTCTACTAAATTGACTCGGAGTTACCTTCTACCTGGCGACACATGTTTAATAACTGCACCAGTATCTACGTTAGATACACAGAATCACATCCAGATAATTATTTCGGTTTGCGTTTTGAAACATTTGATGTTTTCATCAAACTATGCAGCTTTCATTGACGCTGATATACATGCGTCTTTTTCAGGTGCGAATTGGTGGGTGGGGAAATGGTTAAGTAACGGAACAAAACTTACCATGTGTGTGTGTAGGGCGTTATGGTGCTGCTGCTGCTTGATGCCGTTCTCCAGATAATCAACAGGGCTTCCTCCAGACGATTCCTCCAGTAGCATCCGACGGGGGAATGCCTGTATGTAATGAATGATCTCCTCCTAGTAATCTATAGCCGACTCCTCCTGCGCAT
Source organism: Branchipolynoe longqiensis (assembly GCA_030323885.1). Taxonomy (NCBI): domain Eukaryota; kingdom Metazoa; phylum Annelida; class Polychaeta; order Phyllodocida; family Polynoidae; genus Branchipolynoe; species Branchipolynoe longqiensis. The sequence continues at coordinate 24,817,529 of CM059202.1, read as the reverse complement.
ACGCATGTCCATGCGCATGTTTAGGGCGCCGGTAGGTTGTCCTCCACCAGGGGGCGCCCTCATACACACAACACCGGAAGTGCTCCACGGGGTTAGAAGCATCCACGGTCCCGCGCACATGCACACACCCAGACCCAGACCCACACGCGCACTCCCCAACATAGGGCAACTCACACCAACACGCACAGCGCTTGTATTGTACCGTATCCGGTGTGCACGATATATGTGGTGTATGCAGTGTGATGTGTACGCAGTGATGTATGCAGCCGTAAATCACTGGTATCCGGCATGCACATAAAACAAGACTACAAAGTATGTGGTGTATGCAGTCCTGTATGTAGCCGTAACTCACTGGTATCTGGTGTGCACATATAGCAGACTATACAATATGTTGTGCACGCAATCCTGTATCCACCACCCCTCACTGGTATCCAGCGTGCACAGACAACAGCCAATACAGTATGCAGTGTACGCAATCCTGTACGCAGCCGTAACTCATGTAATAACTAAGAATGGGATCATTACCAGCATGCACTGTATCAGGACTGGCAACTTCCGGCTAATTAACCCACGTCCGGTTAATTAACCCACTTCCGGTTAATTAACCCACTTCCGGTTAATTAACCCACTTCCGGTTACTTAGCAAACGGCTCCCGTGTATATTCCTCAGTTGGTAATTACACGTGTATAAATGTGCATGTCCACATAACTAAATACGCATTAAATCCTTTCATGGTTAATAGAAGAGCACTTAAATTCTGAAATAATCCCTTTCTTGATTATTAAAGATAATTGTCTATGCATATGCAGATAGTGATAATCACATAATCCAATATTTGATTATTGAACACATATACATGCACATGCATATATTCATATTCATATAATCCGTTACTTGTTTAGTAAGTACACATAGGCATGAATATGCAGATATTCATATTCACATAATTCTGTATTTGCTTAGCGCTCACACATGTGTATGCATATATAAGATATTCACCTAATCCCGTACTTGAATAGTATATATATATATTTGGGAATCTGTGGATAATAATATAATCCACTATTTGATTAGTAGAAACACATGGCACTATTCATATGATCCATTAAGTAGCTGAATACACAATGCATGTCTTTAGGTTTAAGTAAATATTCACGTAATCCAATTAATGCTCCATAGACACACATGCAAATACATATTGTAATTATTCATGTCATCCAAGTTGTGGCCAATAGACACACATTTGAAGATAAATATTAAATATTCACATAATCCGATTGATGTTCCATAGATGCACATGCGAATACAAATATTATATATTCACACAATCCAGTATATGGTCAATAGACACATATGTGAATATTATATTAGATATTCACACAATCAAATCTAGGATCCGTAGACAGAGATGCTAATGCAAATATTAAATATTGATATATTCCATCATTTGCTTAACAGACACACATATGAATGCGTGCGCAGATATATCCATCCACATGCATCATATCTATATTGCTTATTAATGAGGCACACGCCACAAATGAATATCCAATTCACAAATACCCAAGTTTTCGAGTATCACCATCGATATCCTCCAATACTTCATAACTGTAGTACTGCCTTGATGTTCTCTGAGGGTTCCTCCAATGTATACACACCCTGACGAATATATACTCGCCCTCTAGTGGCAAGCGGGTGAACTGTCGTGTCGTGTCGTGTCGTGACGTAGCGTGCCGTAGTTTGTACATATATATGTGATGTATAACGCACTATGCAAGTATAACAATACATCCAGGAAGTATTATATATTGTTACACTCCGTAATACTCAACATTGTACCGGTGGTGCCACCTGTGGCCCTCCTCATTTCTACCGGATGTTGACTAGTGTCAGTCGCATGGGAGGATTATATCTATATTCTCATATCTTCATATATATACCCATAGACACACGCCTACACACACTCCTACACATCCTGCCTCCTGCCTCCTCCTGCCTCCTCCTGCCTCCTCCTGCCTCCTCCTGCCTCCTGCTCATTCCTCCTCCTGGCAAACGCGTACCCAGGCCACTGCCGGATCATCCAGTAAGAACCAGGATATTATCTCTATAAACCCTGGAGCAGTGGACCCTCCAAGCTCAGCTTCTTCGGCTATTAACCTGCAAGCTCAGCCTCTTCAGCTATAAACCTCCAAGCTCAGCTTCTTCGGCTATAAACCTCCCCACTTTCTCCTTTTCTTTCTCTCTCTATATATATATATCTGGCTAAATATATGTGTTATATAATTTATTATGTGAATATAAATGAAGAATATTTCCTAATGTTTTTCGGTGCTCCTGTCTGGGCACATCCCGCTTTCCAACACCCCTTATTCTCTTTGGGGCCCCATGTAACCGGGCACTCTCTGCTTTCCGCCGCCTGGGAACCAACTCCAACCATCTCCTGGCTCTCACTTCAAACTTATATGTAGCTCTATCTATATTTATATATAGAGACTATATATATGGTCTATATATAGTCTATATATAGAGAGAGACAATGACTCACTCTCGCTATGTGTATGGATATGACTAAATATATGGTTATATATAGCTCTCTCTCTATATATATGTATAAAGAGACTGACTACGTAAACACATACGCTCTCGATCTCAACTCAGGAAAGTCGATGATGCCACACACCTTGAGGCGAGTCACGTGACGGCGTAATCACGTGACCGGCATCAGGAGTCCCTCCCCTGCTCTCCACTACACCCGACCCCTTCTCGGACTACCTCCCTGTGGATCCCGGTCAATAGTGGAGTCGATACTAACGATAATAACGCTGGTAGTGGTGACGGTGGAGCTCGAGAGATACCACAGTCATCCGAGGTCAATTATACTGTGTCTAATGTCTAATGTCTAATGTCTAATGTATAATTATAATGTCCACCGGATGATGTATGATGTCTGATCATAATGTCTAATATATCATACATGATACCTAATGTATAAGGTATGATGTCTAACTTATGATGCCTGATGTATGATGCCTGATGTACGATGTCTGATGTATGATGTATGATGTTTAATCTCAAATGTATGATGTCTAATGTCTGATGTCTATTATATATTGTATGATGTATAATTCTGATTTGAATGTCTGATGTATGATGTCTAGTGTGTGTTGTATAATGTATTATGTATAATGTATAATGCCTTAGACTGTATTCAGCTGTGGAGGTGGGGATTTGCGTATTCCTGGTGTTTGTTGGGGTGTATGTGTGCACAATCGCAGGTCACACTGTTTTCCTAGTGTTGGCATGAAGGTTTGGATCGTCAGCCCACCAGATCCTGTGTCAGAATGGGATAGTCCTACTCTCCTTCTCCCTACTTTCCTTCTGTCCTACTCTCCTTCTCTCCTACTCTCCTTCTGTCCTACTCTCCTTCTGCCCTACTCTCCTTCTCTCCTTCTCTCCTCTCCCACTCTCCTTCTGCCCTACTCTCCCCGAGAGGAGATCAATCCAAGTCTGAGCAGCTCAGAGAATCTTCAAGTCGCGAGGGTTGCGAGTAGTCACAGAGACCTGTCCAGTGAGCAGATCCCAAGACACTCAATGTAGCTGAGAAGGCCCACAACGACGTGCCCCGGTTACCTCAACATATAGGTCAGACATATAGGTCAGACATATAGGTCACCCATATAGGTCACACAGTTAGGTCACTGATCGGTTCAACACAGGGCGCTGCGTAGGTCAGAGACGGTCCGTCCTTGGGTAGTTGATCGAGCAGCTTATAGTATAGGTCACCGTGTCGTAGGTCTTGACCGTTGAGCGATGGGTTGGGGTAATAGGTCAGATGATTCCACTCAGAATACAGGTCATATGTTGCTAATGGCACTGAGCACCTCATAGAGCAGGTACGAGACAGATGCCAGTTATCTCTGTGTAGGTCACCACACACACCAGGTGGGAACAGAGTCCAGATATCTCTGTGTCGGTCACCACATAGGTCAGTCAGTTGAGCAGCTCGGAATGTAATAACAGAATAATAGCAATATCCAACTCACTCAACCATCCACTCACCTCACCCGCTCCACTCACTCATCCACTCACGGTGGAGTGTCCAGTGGGACAGTGTGTGTGTGTGTGGGTGATATGTATGTGGATGGGAGGCGGTATGTGGGGAGAGGGAGTCCTAGAGGCACTCACTCACCTCCTCACCCGACAGGTCAATCCCTCAGGCACGCCCCCTGGTGGAGGCGAGTAGAAGCGAGAGACCGGATGCAGCCCCGGCATATTAGAGCATGCGCCTTTTGAGACACGCCCATGTTGAGGGAGTGGGGGTGCGGGGGTGCGGGTGGGGGGGGGGGGGTTGTGGTAGGAGCAATCAATTCAAATCAACACTTTGCCCAGCACCAGCGTTTCCTCCATTGCCTCCAGAATTTAGGTAATTAGGGTCCCCCGGGGCACTGCAGACAGACGTATAGATATATAGATAGATGGACAGATACGCATGCACCCAACTTTTGCTGAGGCAGCAATGGATGTACAGATGCATGCGCCCAAATTCCCATGTGGCAGAAAGGGATAGATAGGCACACACGCCCAATTTATGGTGTGGCAGCAATGGCTAGCGAGGCACACGGTCCCAACTTGCAATGCGGCAGCAATGGATAGACAGATGCACACACACAATGTCCAATGCGGCAGCAATGGATAGACAGACGCACACACCCAATTTCCAATGTGGCAGCAATGGCGAGACAGACACACGTGCCAAAATTCCAATGTGGCATCAACAGACCGACAGACGAGCCCGACTGTAGGTGTGGTAGCAGCGAATAGTTATTTATACTTCCATATATCCTTACGCATCACACAATGTAGCCGCATACATATAAATTACAGCAAATTAACCCCAATGGTGCATTTCCAGTATCGCACATGCACTCACACACCCAGGCGCGTCGGTAGCTGCTAGAGATCATGCACACACGCGCACACATGCATACGCATGCTCCACTGGTTCCCTGCGCATGCGCTACGTGTGCAAATGACCCCACTTCCGGTTGTTAAATCTACGCAGCGCATGCAGTTCACGTGTCTGACCTTAAAGGTTGTGTCCACACCTTGTGTCTATGCACACGCAAACTCACACGAGCACACACACAGGTACATATATACAGGTACCTTGTGTGGCGGTTCAACTATGGGTGGTCGTTAATGGTGGGTTGGTGGGTGGTTCTATAGGTTAAGACCTGAGATTCTTGGGGTTAAGAATAACCCATGAGGAATTTCGGGGAGTATTTGTCAATTTCTGCAGTAAGATGGGAAGGATGGGGGGATGTGTGAGGGAGGGAGAGGGCAGTGAGGCCAGTGAGGGGACGGAGCGAGATGGCTGGCTTGCTTTCTTTCTTTCTTCCCCCTTTGATCTGCCCCTCTACTCTGCACCACCACGTCCGAGTGTGGTGGTGCTGGGGGGGGGGGGGGTATATGTGTGTGTGCAAGTTGGGGGAAGGGGTACAGCGGGGCGCGGGGGATATCTATGGGGCTACTGATATCTGTGGGTGTATGGTAAGAGTGTGCGCTCGTCAGATTAAGTGATTGTGTGTATATATATAAGTGTGTGAGAATGGTATTGTGATAATAGATGTAGCTTGTATTCAATGATTTGAAAGCAGTCCTGGGATCTATCATATAACCTCCCCCACCTCCTACCCCATCACCCCGTACTCCCCGCTACTCTCCCCTCCTCCTCGTTCTCCCTCCCGCCCGCCTACAGTCTCCCCCAGGCCGGTCAACGGAGCTGTGGCTGTGAACACCTCGTGGTAGTAAATCTACGCCGACATTATATCCTTCACAGTAGGAGTGACTGAGCCTGAGAGTGGAAGGAAGGGAGTGAGGGAGTGAGGGATTGAGTGAGGGTGGGGTAGTGAGTGGTGGGATGAGAGCTACTCAATAGCCGTAGCCACACACAATCAGCCCTCTGGCACTTGCTCAGAATCAGACACCAGGAGCTTACTGACTCGCGCCCATCCCCCGGGATATCATAATAACACACACATATATAAATGTTCACATATATCCATCTATATATCTCTATGAGCCCCGTACAGGTCTATGGTATCAGTCCCTCAGCACGCACTATAATTACTGATATCAACGTGTGCAGTTTCTCCTTCGCTCTGTGTCGAAACAAAGCCGGTTCTTTATCGTTTTACTTCTAACTCAGTGCTTCAACCGAAAGCTGTCTCGTATTCCTTCTTACACAACTTCCTAATGCTCTTCATCTTTAATTGCCAGGTTATCAATTTCTACTTCAAACTGAAAGCCAGCATCATCACAGAACACAATCCTCCTCCTCTTATTGTGTTCGTGTAATTCTACTTCTGAATGAAAGCATCAACAACAAACACAATCGTTCTCCTCTTATTACACCTTCCGTTTGTTCAATTCTACTTCTGAATGAAAGTGTCAACACAAAACACAATCGTTAGCGTCTTATTAAACCATCCGTTTGTTCAATTTTACTTCTGAATGAAAGCGTCAACACAAAACACAATCCTCCTCCTCTTGTTACTAAAACTTCTATTCATCCAGTTCTACTTCAAACTGTAAACGGCAACATAGAACACACTTCTAGTCCCTTTGTTCATCCAATGCTATATCAAATTGAAAGAGTCAACACAGAATACTGTCCTCTATTCATACTTCTATTCCTCTTTCTCCTCTTCCTTCTCTCCCACTTCTTTAGCCACCTATTCACCTGATGCTAATCCCACTCCTATCCCCTCCTCCTCACCCACCTCCCCATCCTGCTTCTAGCACGGTCATATGTGTCCACAGGAGGAGGCGCTGTCTACATGCCGTGCAGAATTCAATCACACAGACCTGTAGCAACTTGGCAGTTGGGGCTGGGATAGGGTTAGCTTAGGACAATACAGGTTAGGTAAGGTTGGCAATTGCTTTGGCCTTCAAGGCCCGTCAGCCTCTCAGTCGGTTTGCTGTCTAAGTTGAGGTTTACCTGACTGACTGGCTGGTTGGTTGGATTGTGGACTGCCCGGCTAGCTATATTGACTAGCTAGCCATGTAGCTGGCTTCCTAGCTATGTAGCTGGCTGAATAGCTAGGGGCGTCGCTTGACAGGCTAGACAGCTAGCTTGACTGGATAGCTAGACAGGTGGATTGACTGGCTAGGTAGTACCTTGACCGGCTAGGTATTTGGCTTGACTGTCTAGCTAGTCAGGTGGTTTGACTGGCTAGCTGGGTGGCTAGACTGATTAGCTAGATGTGTAGGCTGACTAGCTAGTCGGGTGGCTAAACTGGCTGGCTATGTAGCTGGCTAAGTGGATAGGTAGGTGGCTTGACTGGCTAGCTAACTACCTGTCTGGCCGGCTCTTCTAGTATCAGGCGGACGTTCATCGACATTCCTACTGCCGCCACACCTGCTCCGGCTGCCGCTCCCGGCCTCCAGCCCCATGGCCACCGACCCCCGGCCTGCAGCCCGCCGGGATGTCGCCTCGGCGGGTTCCTGCTACGGGAGGCCCGGGGCAGACAGACAGACAGGTGGGTATGTGGATATGTGGGTAGGTGGGGTGAGGTGGGTTGGGTTTGTTGGGTACTGCACAGGCAAGATGGCACGGTACTCGTCCGTAGCAGCTATATGTATCAGTGCGTTGCGTTGAGTTGTAGTACGTAATGTACGTAATGTAATGTACGTAATGTTGCTTCGCGCTACCGTCGCGTCGCGTTGCGTTGCCTCGTGTTGCGTTGCGTTACGCTATGTTGCGTCAGTTTGTTGCATCCATGTCGCGTTGCATGACGTCGCGTTGCGTGACGTCGCGTTACACCTCACAGCACTGATCGCTATCTGTCTTTATGTACCGTCTTCGTATCAGAGTCCCTCGCGATAGGATTGCGTTCCGCTGATTTGCGTGGCTGGTCCGTAACCGTATCCGTGTCGGTACCCGCATCCGTATCCGTATCCCTGCGTGAGAACCACCACTCTTTATGAACAGCTGAGCGCAGTAGACTCAACTAACCTAGCTTCCATAGATCCGCTACGCTCTGTCGCTACGGTCCTTCGCACAACTCTGCGTCGCTACGCTCGCTCGCTCGCTAAGCCACCATCCAACAACACCAGCCAACCAACTGCCTTCCTTCGTAACTCCAGCCCGGGCGCAGGGCAGAATCGGAATCGACGTTCCCCGGACGAGAGCGGGCGATGGTCTGTCTAGTCCTCTCCGGCCGGACCGACCGGACCGGCGGGCAAGACGACACCGTGGTTCAGGGCGGCAGCGGCGGTGGTCAAGCTCCGGACACACGGCAGACGGGCGGCGGCAGGGCCGTGCCCGAGACGGCCCTATACCTGGCAGCTCGATCCTCAGCGTGGGGTGGTGGGTAGGGCCACCGGTCTTTTCCCCTCACCACCTCCAGCTGCTCTTGCTCCAAATTCTCATTCCTACTTCAACTTAGATAGAAAGAAACCAGTCCCATCTTCCCCCCAACGTCGCCCGTCCTGCTAGTACCTTAGACCTTGCTAGGACATCAAACCCTCCCACCAACAACCAGGCGATCTCCTTCTCCTCGTGTTTCTTCGTCCGGCTCCTGCCTATTACTCCTATTCTTAATCCTTTCTCCTGGTGCTAACATTACTAGTAGGCCTATTAATGAGCACCTATTAGTGAGCACCTCCTGCTAATATTGCTATTTTCTTCTCATCCTCCTCCTACTCCTGTTTGTAGATACCTGCCACTCCTCCTCCGCCTACTCCTCCTATTCCTCCAGTTCCTTCACGCACCTCCTCTATGAAAGCACTCCTCCCGCAGCCACACATGGCATGCACACGTGCACACATGTAACACACGCGCACACCGGATGCGTGTGTGTTATGTACACCACGATTTGGTAGTGTTTTTGCTGGTGTTGGTGGAGGCGTTGTTGTTGCTGGTGTTGTTCCTGCCGTTGACTGTCGCTTGTTCGCCGGCAACAGCAACGGCGACGGCGGCAACCGGCGGCGGTGGCGGCGGCGGCGGCGGTGGGGAGAGGAGCGTGGAGAGAGCGAGAGAGGAGAGAGCGTGTGCAGAGAGTGGATGGGTAGGAACGGGTGAAAGAGAGTAGTCGGGATTGCCTGGGTTGGTTGGTTGTGGGTTTTGTAGGCCAGCCACTGCCTGTCTACTGTTGCGGGTGGTGGTTCGCTCTCTGGTTGTGGTTCACTGGGTGGTTTCGCTCAGTGGTTTCGCTGGTGGTTTCACCGGGTGGTTCAGGCGCCTGTCGGCCGGCTGTTTGAGAGGTGTCGTTTGTCGTCCCGCGACCTGATTTTCCTCCAGTACCCCTTCCTCCTTCTACCATCTCATCGGCCCGGCCTCTCCGTCTCTCCGGCTCTCCACCCGGCGCCATCCACGGGTTTCCTCCGCTGGTGCTGCTGCCGCTTCCCACCGGCATCCCCTCCAACACCCTCCCGCCTGCCCAACACCCCCCACCTGCTCTCGTCCTCCTCTCCAACACCCTCCCGCCCGAAATCCCTTAGCCCCACCTCCCCTCCGCCAGTGCGGCCCATCTCCTCTCTCCCACACCTCCTACCCCCCCCCGTCTTCCCCTCTGCACACACCCACACACTGCACACACACCCTCGGCGCACACACCCTCACACACCCTCCGCGCACACACCCTCACACACCCTCCTCACACACACCCTCGCACACTCTCCCAATACACACCCTCGCACACCCACACCCACACACCCTCCGCATACACACCCTCCCACACCCTCCTCATACACACCCTCACACACCCTATGCACACACCCCCCACACACCCTCCGGATACACACCCTCACACCCTCCTCATACACACCCTCACACACCCTTCGCATACAAACCCTCACACACCCTCCGCATACACACCCTCCCACACCCTCCTCATACACACCCTCACACACCCTTCGGATACACACCCTCGCACATCCTCCACATACACACCCTCACACACCCTCCTCATACACACCCTCACACACCCTCCTCATACACACACCCACACACCCTCCGGATACGCACCCTCACACACCCTCACACACCCTCCGCAAACACACCCTCACCCACCCTCTGCACACCCACCCTCACACACCCTTCAGATACACACCCTCGCACATCCTCCACATACACACCCTCGCACACCCTCCTCATACACACCCTCACACACCCTTCGCATACACACCCTCACACACCCTCCGCATACACACCCTCACCCACCCTCTGCACACCCACCCTCACACACCCTTCAGATACACCCCCTCGCACACCCTCCTCATACACACCCTCACCCACCCTCTGCACACCCACCCTCACATACCCTCCAGATACACACCCTCGCACACCCTCCGCATACACACCCTCGCACACCCTCCAGATACCCACCCTCGCTCACGCTCTTCATACACACCCTCACACACCCTCCGCATACACGCCCTGCGCATACACACCCTCCTGATACACACCCTCACACACCCTCCACATACACACCCTCACACACCCTCTGCATACACACCCTCACACACTCCACACATGTAGTCACACACACCCACACCCTCCCCACACACCCACATCCTCCGGATACACCCACACACACCCACACCCTCCACACACACCCACATCCTCCGCGCACACCCCACATCCTCCGGACACACCAACACACCCACACCCTCCACACCCACCCACATCCTCCGCATACACACACGCACACCCTCAGCACACACACCCACACACCCTCTGCATACACCCGCTCACACACCCTCCACATACACACACCCACGTCCTCCGCATACACACACCCACATCCTCCTGACACACCCAGCCATACCCACACTCTCCACACACATACACACACAGATCCACACCCTCCAGACACACCCAAACCCTCCATATACACTCACACCCACCACGCCGACACCCACACCCTCTCCACCCCCCATCGCATACACACACCCACACCCTCCGCTCCAACAGGCACCGGCCATTCATTGCCTGCACCGCCCTGCTCCAGCCTCTCCTCATCCATTGGCTCGGCAGCGGTACTGCCATCGAGTGGCCAGCATGGAGGCATGGCCCCCCACCCATACCCAGGCTGTTGTTGCGCGCCACCAAAACGAGGCCAGGTTCTTGTCGGTAATTCACAGGTACGTCTATTGGTTGAGGAGAGGAGTGGACGAATTATGGGTGGTACGTGTAATATATATATATGTAGGTACGCATTAAGCCGAATGCAGTGTGGTGGATACAGTTGTATTATCTGTGTTATTACAGTTTTATTATATATATACATATATATATATATATATATATATATATATATATATATATATATATATATATATATATATATGAAGAGTTCAGGTGCAAAACCATGTAAACGCAAATCCAAAAATGTAGTTTAAATCAAAGATTTTTACCTGAAAATAATTTTTATTCTCACTAATTCCACTTTTCATATGATCACATGGGGATGGAGAAATAAACAAAACAGGAGGAATATAAAAAGAATTAAGTCTTTGAGGGACTGATTCCAATGTTTATCTCCATTTTTGGATTGGCGTTTACGTGGTTTTGTGCCTGAACTCTTCATATATATATATATATATATATATATATATATTACCGTGTAATATATATTACACGCCTGGCTAGGAAGCGACAAGTATCAATTTTTAAGTCATTGGTTTGACTTGACCAGGATTCAAACCCACAATCCCACGATCTACCAACATGGGAGATGGATGCTCTAACTCATTCGGCCATCCCGTATGTTGATTTAGGTACGGCATTTATCGCTAAGCCCTGACTTGAATACAAAAACGCAATCCAATCTGCCTGTCTCCTTGTTATTCGTAGGGACATTTTATATCCGACTATTTTCATGTATACTCTAGTAGGCTTCCGCACCAGATGACCCACCATATCCATGCACTTGCCTAGTGGCTAGCTGGACACCAATCAAGCTGTCTCTGAAATGAGGAAAGCTTGTTTTATTTAATGATGCATCTATAGCAGAATGATCTTTTTTTATTGTATCATCGATGTCAAACAGCTTCATTCTGACATACTTCTTTGGAGGAAACCCGCTGCTGCCACATAGGCTACTCTTTCCGATAAGCAGCAAGGGATCTTTTATGTGCACTTTCCCAGAAATAGGACAGCAGATATCACAACCTTTGATGGACCAGTTGTGGACCACTGGCTGGAATGGAAAATAACCCAAACTGCAAATGGGTCCACTGAGCAGGATCGACCGGATGACTACTGACACATTCAGAGGTGGACACGCTACTGCCTGAGATATGTCCCGCTCTTCGTTCTCTGTGAAATGACCACTTTCTGCAGTGCCAGAGCATGCACCACTCCCCTACACTCTTGAGAGATAGAGGTGCTTGAATAGTAGCTAATTGGACACCTCCGTTGGTACCTTGGAAACGACATATTATTATGCTGCTCTTAAAAGCAGGAGCTGAGGGACGAGGAGACGGAGACGGAGATGGAGCCGGAGACAGAAATGGAGACGGAGAAGGGGAATGGGAAGTTGAAGGAGAAGGAGAAGAAGATGGGAATGAGAAGAGGAAGGGGGAGGAGAAGGAGAAGAGGAAGTGGAATGAGAAAAGGAAGGGGGAGAAGAGGAAGGGAGAGGAGAAGAGGAAGGGGAAGGAGAAGAGGAACGGGAAGGAGAAGATGAAGGGGAAGGAGATGGAGAAGGAGAAGAGGAAGGGGAAGGAGAAGAGGAAGGTGAAAGAGAAGAGGAATGGGAAGAATACGCGGAAGGTGAAGGAGATTGATTGATTGATTGGTGGTTGCTTAACGCCGTGTCGGCAGCATAGGCCATATTCACGGCGAGAAATGTTTGTTTTTTGTTCAAACCATCGCTTTTACATGTAAAAGCAGACAATCAATTATGTGCCAATAGACACTAATTAAGTTAGAAAGCTCACGATCATATATTTGTGGTCAAGGGAAACAAATTCCCATAGAAAAAGAAAAGTTTTATTAATAATTGATAGAATCCTTTTAGTAAACTATATGAGGTGGTACAGTCCAGCTGTCCTCAAAAAGGCTAAAATGTTTTCTTGTTTTACCTTAGTAAAAAGGTCATGCATACTGTCTGCAGTGTAGAACCGTTGACGCAGGGCCAAAAAATCAACGCAATTTAGTAAAATGTGTTTGAGTGTCAGCGGGAACTGACACCCAATACATTCAGGGGGAGGTTCCCCCTTGAGCAGAAAAGCAGCTGAAGGAGAAGAGGAGGGGAAGGAGAAGATGACGGGGAAAGAGAAGATGATGGGGAAGGAGAAGACGACGGGGAAGGAGAAGACGATGGGTAGGAGATGGATAAGAGGAAGGGGAAGGAGAAGAGGAAGGGGAAGGATAAAGAGGAAGGGGAAGGAGAAGATGAAGAGGAAAGAGAAGAGCACGGGGAAGGAGAAGAGAAAGGGGTATGAGCTGAGGGTAACTTTTGATCGCACATACCGCCATTAAACTGATTCGCATCAAGAGTGTTGTAATTGTTTCCTTTTAAATGACCAATGACCAATTTGTAAAAAGTTCCATTTTGTATTAAACAACTGCTGAAAGTGCGGGGATGAAAAGGAGGAGAAGCAACAGGAAAGATAGAAAGATGAGGAGTCGGTAGCCATCCTAGTTGCTCTTGGAGGGCGTAATACCCCATAGGACCCCGCTTTTCCTTTCCCATCTCTCTAACCGACTATAGTGAGCCTTCTGCTTTCTTCCCTTCGTCACAGACCGCTACGTGGCGTTCCTCAATAGCTGCGGTCCATTCCCAACGCCAGATGGTGTTTGTTTGTTGTTGTTTTACGTCCTAGCAACATCTAAGGTCATATCAGGACGGGCCCGAAGCCAGATGGCAGTAGCTATTAAATAACTGGTTATGTACAACCAGCTGGGTGCTTGGTGGCATCCCTCGATTGCGCTACAGGTTTCACTAGAGCTCGCCAATGTCCATAAATTGCTGAATCATTGGTTTTCAAGTTGTGTATTATGATAGTTTTGAGTTCCTGCCATTCTCTGCGATTAAAATAGTAGCTTGATTGCTATAATCTACATTTTTGTAATTTCTTTTTTTACTGAATGTATTTTATTCAGCAAATATATTTTGTCAGTGCCAGAGCACTGGTCTTCCGGCCGTTCAGTACAATTAGTTGGTACATAAATGACAATATCAGTTGCAATAATAACCACATGAAAATCCTGTTCGATAATAGAAGCATACTATAAATGAACTATTAGTTGTAATAGTAACTGCATACAATTCCAGTTCAACATATATATTATGCACTTGGTGAGTATGCATCACATGGTATTGCATGATTCTAGAATTGTCTTTAAACACTTCTTTCTTTATTTGTCTTTTTCTCTTCTTTTTTCAAAAAGATATAACATATCTCCAATACACATATATATATATTATATTGTAAATATGCAAATCAATGGATCCAGTCACCAATACCAGATGCGAGAAACCTGCCTATTGTTGGATCCCATCACAAGTGTTTTGTATTGTGTGGCCTAATGATGGGATCGGAAGTCTGAAATTGCAGTGCGGACTTACATCAGACAGGTTTTATGTCAATTTCAAGGAAAATGTTAGGTAATAGGTTTGGAAAGAAGGTGTAGTAGGGTCGGGTAGGGGTTGGAAGGGGATCAGCGTGCAGGGCCATGTTGTGCATTTGAGAACATTTGTAGGGATCTGACATGCCTGTTGTATTTTCAATAAGTTTTTAAATTCAAGGAGACTTGTGGATCACCTTGTCCTCACTGGGAGTTTATTCCATAATGTACCACCTCTGTAAAAATTGGTGCTTTAGTCAGCTTGTTTGTTAGTGGCTTGGGTATTTTTAGAAGTGTAAGCATCGCTCTGTCTGGTTACTCTGTTTGTATGGTCAACATATTGTTCATCATTGGATCTTTTATTCATGAGAGTGAGGAGATGTGTGTCCCTCGTTTGCCTAAGGAGCTGACTTGTGCTTTAGCATGAATTTCTTTTACAGACAGGCTTTTACCTCTGTAGACAACTCTAAGTGTCCTGTTTTGAATCCTCTGTAATTTGTTTTCTTGTTGTTTTGTCAGCAATCCATATATTAAATCATTGTAGTCAATTATTGGAATAATAGTGGTTTTATATAGTAACAGGGCTGTGTTCTCGCTCATGTAGTACCTCCTTTTTCTGAAAGTTGTAATTTTTATGGCTATCATTTGATTAAGTTTTGAGAGTTGTCGATTACCATTTAGTGTGGAATCGAGTGTGGTCCCTAAATATTTGTATGTGTCTACCTCATTCAATACTGCATCACCCAAATGTAAATTGATAGGTATTCAGATTTCTTTGCATTAATTGTCAGTTTATTTTCCTTACACCAGATGTTAACCTTAGCTAGTACATCCTCAACTACATTACTTTAGGTTGAAGTAATTATAATTTTAAATGAGTAACTTTGGAGATATTTGAAGCGTAAACATGCAAAAATAATGTTGGGTGTACTTGTCAAAACGCCGACCCCTATAGGCTTCAAAAGCAGCAAGTTCTGTTAAATTAACAAAGTATTCCCTTTTATTTAGCAACAGTAGCAACAAATACGTACCGAGTGCTAGAGTATCTCAGTTGAATACCTACGTTCAAATCTAGATAAGTGTTTTGCCTTCGAAAAGTTGATGCTCTTATTGGACTGCGCAATTTCATGGTGGCCCAACTTAGGACTGCGGTGGTCTGGAATGACAATCAATACGGAAGTACTCCACCATGCTGACCTTTAATTTGCTTCCGCAGGCCTCAGTCATTTAACCACAACCTCACCGTACTCTCCCACCATCCAGCTCACCCCCCTCCCTACTCCAACATACCCACCCAGTCTCCAGCCACAGCAGTCCCACTCCAACTGTAACCACATCAGTCTCCCGCCACAGCAGTCCCACACCGACTGCAATGAGAGCTAAGCCTTTCCATGGCACACCTAGCCTGGGGACCAGATGGGATGGCCGAATGAGTTACAGCGTCTGTCTCCCGTGCTGGTAGATCGTGGGATTATGCGTTCGAACCCTGGTCGAGTCAAACTAATGACTTTAAAATTGATACTTTTCACTTCCTAGCCAGTCACTCGGCATTATTAGGATAGGACAAGGACTGGTTGGTTCAGTGTCAGGATAAGGTGACTGAGTGGGATATCAAGTCATGGTGCCAGCAGCCTGGTTTCTCAGTGTGACAGCACTATTCAGTCACCATGAGTGCGCACTGTCACAAGTCGGTACCCGTCCTGATATGACCTTAGATGTTGCTAGGACGTAAAACAACAAACAAACAAACAAAACCTAGCATGGCAGAGCAACTCGGATTCATGCGTTGTATAATGTCTTATGTGAGTATTTTGTTAATGGTGAAGGCGTTTCTGGTGTTATCCATGGGCAGGATACTACAAATATCTATTTCGGTATGAATTGTATATTGTTATATAAATTAATCAATTATTGGGAAATGCAAATTATATTCAACTGTACGTTTATCAGCACATTCCTCATGTCTATGTCCTGGACACACAAATATCCAACTTTAACGCTCACAGTTCCTTGTTCATATCTATGTTATGTTGTTTCGTTAGGTACCTATTCTGATATGACCCTCTGATAGGACCTGTTTGGTTGTTGGTGTTTTACATCCTAGCAACTTCTAACATCATAACAGGTGGGGTACCTACTTGTGACAATGCACAATCACGGCGAATTTATAATGCTGCCCCACTTGGAAATCACGGCCGCAGGGACCATGCCCCGATATCCCACTCAGTCACATTATTGTGACTGAGCTAACCAGTCCTTGTCCTATCCTAATAATGCCCAGCGCCAGGATAGGAAGGGACACATATACATTTTTAAGTCATTGGTTTGAATCGACCGGGAAGCAAGCTCCCGACCTTCCACACGCGAGGCCTGCGCCCCGTCCTGATATGACCTTAGATGTTGCTAGGACGTAAAACAACAACAAACAAACAAACAAACAGCCCGCGCTCTACCGATGAGGCCACCAGGTCCGGTTATATGACCTTAGATGTTGCCAGGACGTAAAACTCCAACAACCAAAAAACACACACACACCTCAGTTTCAGCACCTAGACACTGAAACCAGGCTGTGCCATCCACCCAGGGAA
Source organism: Branchipolynoe longqiensis (assembly GCA_030323885.1). NCBI lineage: Eukaryota > Metazoa > Annelida > Polychaeta > Phyllodocida > Polynoidae > Branchipolynoe > Branchipolynoe longqiensis. Next base: position 24,800,359 of record CM059202.1, on the reverse strand, counting down.
CCACCCCCCTACCCACTTCCCCATCCCCTCACACATCCACATACTCACACACACACACGCACAGCCCACCAACCCTCAGGCACTAGCTCCAACAGGAGTCCCTCAATCAAGTCGGAAGCGTAGAGTCAGACACCGACAGGGTGTGGGCAGAGTACGAGCAGAAGGGGAAGGGACAGGGGAAGATGGATGAGGAGACGGAGACAGAGCCAGAGACGGAGACGGAGACGGAGACGGAGTCGGAGACGCAGACGGAGACGGAGACTGAGTCGGAGACGGAGACGGGGTCGGAGACAGAGACGGAACCAGAGTCGGAGACGGTGTGGGAGATGGACCCGGAGACGGAACCGGAGACGGAGCCGGAGACGGAGACGGAACCGGAGATGGTGACGGAGATGGAGACGGATACAGAGACGGTGACGGAGACGGAGACGGATAGCCAGAATGCATTGGGGAAGGGGGAGGAGCTGAGGGACGAGACAGAGAAGGAGACGGAGATGGAGACGGATACAGAGACGGAGACGCAGCCGGAGACAGATAGCCAGAATGTACAGGGGGGGGGGAGGGAGAGGAGCTGATGGCCGAGGAGACGGAGACGTAGATGGACAGGAAGAAAGAGAAGGATACCAGACAGGAAAGGTAAGTCACTGGTTTGACATGACTGGGAATCAAACTACCCATCTCCCACACGATTCCCAGTCATGTCAAACCAATGCCTTACACAATTGATACTTGTCACTTCCTAGCTTGGTGCTGGGCATTAATAGGATAGGACAAGGACTGGTTAGCTCAGTGTCAGGATAATGGACTGAGTGGGATATCAGTTCATGGTCCGGGTGGCCTGATTTCCCAGTGGGACAGCACTATAAAGGTGCAATGAGTGCACACTGTCACAGGTTGGTACTCGTTCAGGTATAGCCTGAGATGTTACCAGGACATAAACTCCAAGAAACAACAACAACACGTCACCGTCCTGATATGACCTTAGATGTTGCCAGGACATAACACTCCAACAAGCAACGAGCTTATATTACAGCATTCTAGAACACGCCAATGTCACTTAAAACTTGGACAAAATGACAGCTTTATGGTTTCAGGACAACAAAAATGAAAGAATACTGTCAAAATGGCTGACGTCATCACTCAACTAACAACCTCTTTATGGCGACCTAGATTTCAGTTAAATAATTAACCGGGAAAAGGAATCAATATTTTGGCAAGTTTTCGGGAAAACTTTCTTACACGTGTTTATTTTAAGCTCAGTTTCTGGCAAGCGATACATCTGATTAAGTGTCAGTGTTTTCTAGTTCAACCACAGAATTTGGTAGATCTTGGGATTCGAAACCACATGTTCAAACCATAGTCGACCCAAATCAATGACTTGACAATTGATACTTGTTGCTCATAGCCAGGCGCTTCGGCATTATTAGGATAGGGCAAGGACTGGTTAGCTCAGTGTCAGGATAATGTGATGGAGTGGGATATCAGGTCATGGTGCTGGCGGCCTGAACTCGCAAGTGGAGCAGCACTATAAAGTTGTCATGACTGCTCACTGTCACAAGGCGGCATCCATCCTGATATGACCTTAGATGTTGCCAGGACGTACAACTCCAACAATCAACCAACCAACAACATGAAACCGCTGTTATGCTGTTCCACCCACCCACTTATAACACTTTCGGGTTAATTGCTCTGATTCGCTTCTGCAGAACCAAAGTCCTCACAGATGTCACATGGTATCATGCACTACACAAGACCTGCATCCTAACCCGCACACCCACAACCACCACCTTCCCTTCATATCACAGGCACGACCCACTTCCGGTCATACACTGCGCAGCTGCACTGCGCACGCGTGTAAGTACCTTGTTGTCGGCTACACCGGAAGTGCTGATCGGCTTTACCGGAAGTCCCCTATGGCGCCCTCAGGCGGGACGGCCTGTGAAGTGTGCGCTGCCCCACAGAGACAGACACAGGCCCTTGTGAAGTACAGAACCATATTCGCTTTCTCTCTGAAATTCTGAAAACCGAAAAGTCCCGAAAAACAGTTGTTTTTCTTCTTTTCCGCAGTAGAGTTATCATATACATGTGCTGTAATACCTGTGTCGTGTTAATGCGGGTGTGTGTGATGAAAATGGGAAAGATTGTGCCCAGAGCGGGAATCGAAGTCACATATCTTGCATTCCGGGCCAGTGGGCTAACCATTACACTACCTAGGCTCCCTGATATCACCACCCTAACTACACCATCCTGATATGACCTTAGATGTTGCTAGGACGTAAAGGAACAGCAAAAACCAAACCAACCTAAACCCTACCTGTGGGCTATCCACCTGTTTTGGGGGCCCATTGCCTGAGAGGTCAGAACAGATTATTATATTTCCAGTCATCCCCCTGGAATTGTAAGTCTTTTAAATAGTCATTTAATCATTACAATTGCATACATACAGGCAATGGACTTACATATATATGAGGCTGTCTCAAAATGTGCAAAGTAATTTTGGACAACACTTTGTCCATTGTAACGATCAACATACTATCTGCTCATGGATTTGCTCGGGATAAACTGATTTATGGTGTTTCATAATCCCAATAGAATACATATTGATTTAAAGAAAATGTCATTGTGTTTTCAGTGTAACCGTTTCTGTGCTATTTGTGTCAATCGTGACATGGACAAACAAAAAATAGTTATCACCATTTGAGACAGGCTCATATATACATACGGTAGGTTCAACAAACATACAGCACATAACTTGTACAGGATCATGGTCACGGAAACCAGTGCTATGTGGGGTGGGGGGTAATGAAAATGTGAGATAATCCGCCTAGAGTGGGAATGGAACTCACATCTCTGGCATTCTGGGCCAGTGTTGTAACTATTTCACCACCTAGGCTCCCTGATGTCACCACCCTACCTGTTGATGCAGCTCCTTGCCTATGAGGTCAGTGCAGACTACTACACTCGTCTCCCTGGAATGCTATGTCTTGCTTACAATTGCACACATACAGGCAATGCACATACATATATACATATGCAGAATAAGTTCAACAACCATACAACAGGAAACTTATACAGGATCATGGTCACGGCTACCAGTTTCGTGGGGGTTGGGTGTGTGATGAAAATGGGAAATGTTGTGCCTGGAGCTGGAATTGAACCCATACTTCTTGCATTCCAGGCCAGTGTGCTAAACATGACACCACCTCGGCTCCCTGATGCAATCACTCTATGTAGACCTCCCTGTCTATGTGGCTCCTTGTCTGAGAGGTCAGTGCAGACGACTACACCTGTATTGCCTATGTCTTGTATTTACCCGACCTACTCTGAATATTCATACATTTCTATGAAGACATATTAATGTGTTTGATTATAGTCTATTTGAGGTGTATATGCTTGTTTTACACTAACTGTTATACCAGAGTATATCTGGTCTAACATGATCCCATCAGTTCATTAATTACTCAACAAACAAACTGTAATGGTGATTTGTTTTGTATCCCACTTTGTGTGAATATTCATGTGCATTTACTGCAGGATTAATGTTTGATAAAGACCTTTATTTGGAAATCAGAAAAATTTTGAATTCCAAAATGTATCTGTCCCCAAGGTTTCCAGACAAGGACATCTATATAGATGGGGGGAGGGGTTCTGGGTAAATCCATATAAAGCAAGTATTGCGTCTAGAGGAGGATTGGATTCTTTGGTTATGCAATTCAGGGGTTGACGTCCTAACAGTTAGACTAGCTAGGCTCCCTAATGCAATCACACTACCTGTACATGTGGGTAGTTCACATGGGGAGTCAGTACACCTCACTAGGCTTGTTAAGCCCTGCTTCAATTATATTGTGCTTCGCGGATAATCTCGGATTCCCATACCAAACCCGCCCCCTGATGTCAGTTCCTCGAACTAAGGTGTCGGGTTGCCATGCTTAGCGGATAATCTGGGATTCTCACCCCCAACCCGCCCCCTGACGACAGTTCCTTGAACTAATGCCCGGCACACACCTCCCGTATACGATTCACGTGCTAAAACTGACTGCGTTTCACAACCCGACTGTCCCGTTTCACGATGTAAAACTGGCCGATTCATTTTTTGAATGTCTTGCGATTCGCGTTTTAAGCACTAAAACTGAGTTTTAAGTTGTGAATCGCAATACTCTGGTGTGCTAAAACTAAAACTTAATCGTGAAAAGGGCAGTTTTAGGTCGTATACAGGAGGTGTGTGCCGGGCATAAGGTGTCCACTCGCCATGCTTCACGGATAATCTGGGATTCCCACTCCCAACACAGCCCCTGATGACAGTTGCAGGAACTAAGGTGTCGGCTATCCGTGCTTCGCGGATCATGGGGGATTCCCAACCCCCAATCCGCCCCCTGCCGAGAGTTGACGGAACTAAGGTGTCGGTTCCCCAAATTCTCCCTATGGGACATGCTCTCGGGGAAAGGTCTTAGTCCAGAGGATTTCCACCACCAACCTGCCATCTGACGGCAGTGTCAAGAACTAATTCTGTTGGTAATTTATTCAGTAAACGTCATGCTCGGTGGCTAACAATAATATATAACTAGAATCCATTCGACACACATGACATCTAGGAATCTGTTATTTATCAATTCTCTGTTTTACTTGTGAATTAAATATATATATATATTGATGCCCAAAATTATGTTCCTCTCTCGGCTAGCTGAGCCATAGTTTGATACCTTTATCACAACATTAAAACCTTCCACCAGGCGTAGTGGCCGAGTAAGTAGACCGTGGGCCTCGCATGTGGGAAATCGAGAGTTCCGTCCCCGGTCGAGTCAAACCAATGACTTATAAAATGTATAATTGTCTCTTCCTAGCCTGGCAGTCAGCATTAATAGGATAGTGCAAGGACTGGTTAGCTCAGTATTTGAGTAGGATATCGGGTCATGGTGCAAGCGGCCCGATTTCCCAGTGGGACAGCACTATAAAGTCACAATAAGTGTCCACTGTCACAAGTCGGTACTCATCCTGATATGACTTTTAGATGTTGCCAGGACATAAAACTCCAACAACCAACCAACTTAAAACGTGGCATAACTTCAAACATTTGTTGAATAAGGGAAATTTCAATCACAGAAAAACAGTCTCCGTATTGAACTCATTGCCTTTAATTCATCCAGGTCTCGAAACCCGAGAATGTTGAATCCTGTGACCAGCCACACGGGTTGTGGGCGCTCAACTCATTTGGAAATCCGATCTGGCTAATAAATAGCTGCTTCACCCCACTCCCCCTCCCCCCCCGCCCAGCTCTACACTATTTTGTGTCAGGTTTTGTATCCTTTTAATTCCCCGGAACCTGGGATGTAACAAAACAATTTCATCCAGCGGGGTCCAAATGGGACGAGCAGCGTTGTAAGAAGAATGTCAGTCGCAGCTTTGGTTTCAGATATTGCACAACAAACCCCGTCAGCGTGACCTCATTCCACTGTGTGTGATGGAGGTGTTACGTAGATGTGTGTCTTACAGCGACAGCCTACGAGAATATACGAGAGCCTATGAGACCATCCGATAGCTTACGAGACTATATGAGATCTTCTAAGACCTTATGAGAGCACATGAGAGCTTACGAGAGTCTCCAAGAGCCTACGAGAGGCTAGGAGAGCCTCCGAGAGCCTACGAGAGCCTACGAGAGCCTAAGAGCCTACGATAGGATATGATAGCCTATGATAGCCTACGAGAGAGCCTACAGGAGCCTACAAGAGCCTAGGAGAGCATACAAGACCCTATGAGAGGAATACAAGAGTCTACGAGAGCCTATGAGAGCCAACGAGAGCATATGAGAGGCTACGAGGGCCGACGAGAGCCTACAAGCGCCTATGAGAGCCTATTAGAGCATACAAGAGCCTGCAAGAGCCAACGAGAGCCTACGAGAGCTTACCATAGCCTACAATGGCCTACGAGAGCCTTCGAGATCCTACCAGCGCCTACAAGAGACTACGAGAGCTTACGAGAGCTAACGAGAGCTTACGAGACCCTACGAGACCCTACATGAGCCTACGAGAGCCTACAGGAGCCTACGAGAGACTATGAGAGCCTACGAGAGCCTACGGGAGCCTACGGGAGCCTACAAGAGCCTACAAGAGTTTACGAGAGCCTACACGATCGGGGAGGTCGGGAAGAGGGTTGGGGGAGAGGCACGAGAAAGGGGGTGTGATATAGGGGGACCACTACAAGGGCGGTAGGGGGGAGGGGGGGCAGGGGGCGCAGGCGGTGCAGGGGGGCAGGGGGGGCGAGGGAAGAGGGAAAGGTCTAGGAGAGGAGGCAAACAACGGAACACCAAGAACCATGAGATAAAGGAACAAACCACAACAATGCCATTCTCTCTGAATCCCCCGCGCTCTCGGCCACCGAAATCGTCTGCGACAACCGGAAGTGGCCTCCGAGGGTCACGTGTTGACAGATAATCTCCAGCCCTGGTTGGTGTTACAAAGCAAATATTGGCTACGAATACAATGCAATGTCGCGCATAAGATATCTAAGAATGAGTATATATATATAATATATATAATATATATATTATATATATGTGGATGTTGTAGATACAATGCACACTCATATCATGATATATATATATAATATATATAATCCAGACGTGAATATATGGGTGTTGCATATATGCTGTATAAGAATTACATGAGTATAATAACCTGGAATTCCATACTCGCTCCTCGCACCCACCAACCATTACTCGGGTGGTGGAGCCTCGGGCTAGTCATCTTCTGCTCTAAGCTACTCAACCTCAGCTCGGCCACTGGCGCCACCACTCGCCTCACTCATTAACCTGATTCACTATATATAAAGGACAGCTGCAGTACAGAAGTAACACAATGCAATAGTGGAATCAGTAAATATATTCTCTGGCAAAGAAATATCTGCAGGAATGAGGGGAGTGGGTTACCTAAACAAAATTTAAAAGATCCTCAGGTGTGACTGACAATGTGGCGCGTCCGTTAGTGACGAGGAAGCCCCGTGGTGGCGCCACCAGTCACATGGGTGAATTCAATGAAGCATACTATAGAATAGTAACATATATAATATATAATATAATAACAATAATTCCCTTCTGTGCTTTTATACTTGCCTAATGCGTTATACAGCACATATCTAAATATATATACATTAATGTTAGCCAGATATATATGTATGCTGTATATATATCTGCATAATACTTAGACTCCTGTGTGTGAATCGCAAGGGGCGGGGAGGCACCCGCATACATAATACACCTCTGTAGGGCGGGTGGGGGGGGGGGGGGCACTCCACCATATGGAGGAATAATTATAACAACAGATTTCCCCCCTATAATTTATAATTGTATATTTCGTTCCGACAGTTCCCCAATCCTTTCCTTCCCCCCATTCCCCCTCACTCTCTTTCCCCCTTCCCTCCCATTCTCCTCCCCTCCTCTTCCCCTCCCTCCCCTCCCAACTCCACCCCTCCCTCCCGTCCCCCCTACCCACGTGGCGACCCATTCCGGACCCGAACCACCATGCCCCCCCCCCCCCCCCCCCCTTCCACACCTTCTCCGCACTGCCATTGGGAAGAAAAGCGACGAACCAATCAGAGGCAGGCATTGCGACGATCAACAATGACGTCATCTATCAGCGCCGGCTGGATTAGGTGGCGAGATTCGGCGAGATTTGGACGAGAGTTGGTGTCGAAATTGGACCTATTCGGACCAAGATATTGGCAGAGCTTGTGTGGGGGCGAGACTACGTGTGTATGCGCGTGTTGGTGTGGGGGAGTGTGGGGGAGTGCGGGGGGGGGTGGGGGAGTGTGGGGGAGTGTGGGGGGAGGGCGGGGGAGGGCGGGGGAGTGTGGGGGCGTGTGGGGGGGAGTGTGGGGGAGTGTGGGGGAGTGTGGGGGCGTGACTACGTGTGTATGCGCGTGTTGGTGTGGGTGGAGTGCGGGGGAGTGCGGGGGAGGGCGGGGGAGAGCGGGGGAGGGTGGATGAGTGTGGGGGAGTGTAGGGGGAGTGTGGGGGAGTGTGGGGGAGTGTGGGGGAGTGCGGGGGAGTGCGGGGGAGGGGCGGCGGAGTGTGGATGAGGGTGGGGGAAGTGTGGGGCGAGTGCGGCGGGAATAGTGGGGGGGAGTGTGCGGGGAGTGTGAGGGGAGTGTGGGGGGGGGGGGGGGGGTGGGAGGAGGGTGGAGGAGTGTAGGGGGAGTGTGGGGGGGAGTGTGGGGGAGTGTGGGGGAGTGCGGGGGAGTGTGGAGGGGTGTGGGGGGGGGGGTGTGGGGGGGTGTGGGGGGGTGTGGATGAGTGTGGATGAGTGTGGGGGAGTGGGGGGGAGTGCGGGGGAGGGTGGGTGAGGGTGGAGGGGAGTGCGGGGGGAGTGTGGGGGAGTGTGGGGGAGGTGGGGGGGGGGAGTGTGGGTGGGGGGGGGGGAGTGTGGAGGAGTGTGGGGGAGTGTGGGGGGAGTGTGGGGGAGTGTGAGGGAGTGTGGGGGGGTGGGGGGGGGGGGGGTGGGAGGAGTGTGGGGAGGAGTGTGGAGGAGGGGTGGGGGGAGGGTGGGGAGGGTGTGGGGGGAGTGTGGGGAGGTGTGAGGGGAGTGTGGGGGAGTGTGAGGGAGGGGGGGAGTGTGAGGGAGGGGGGAGTGTCGGGGAGTGTTGGGGAGTGTGGAGCAATGCGGGGGGTGTGGGGCAGTGTGGTGGAGTGTGGGCGAGTGTGGGGGAGTGTGGGGGAGTGTGGGGGGAGTGTGGGGGGAGTGTCGGGGAGTGTGGGGGAGTGCGGGGGAGTGTGGGGGAGTGTCGGGGCGTGTGGGGGAGTGTGTGAGCTGTTGGGTGGGAATGGAGGCTGCCATTGTTTGGTTGTTGGAATTTTACGTCCTGGCATCATCTAAGGTCATATTGACCAGACGGGATGGCCGAATGAGTTGAGCGTCCATCTCCCATTTTGGTAGATCATGGGATTCGAAGCCATGGGTTGATTTGAACTCTAGTCAGGTCAAACCAATGACGTAAAATATTGTTGCTTGTTGATTCATAGTCAGGCACTTGGCATTATTATGATAGGCGAGGACTGGTTGGTGGCCTAATGTGACTGAGTGGGATATTAAGTCATGGTGCTGCCGGCCTCGTCTCCCAGTGGGGAAGCATTATATACCATCGCCATGGTGCGCACTGTTACAAGTCGGTACCCGTATTGATATTAACGTAGATGTTGCCAGGATGTAAAACTCCAACAACTAAACAACCATTGTACGGTAGTAAGACTCTTGATGTGGGTGAGTTTGTGGGGTGTTGGTGTGCGGTTGGGGTGGGCTCTCAGTGTACTAGTGGGGGTGATGGTGTTGGGGTTGGGGTGGACTCTGAGAGTACCATTGGGGGGTGTTGGGTTGGGGTTGGGGTGGGCTCTCAGGGTACAGTGCGTGAGCTGTGGTGGGGTGGGCTCTCAGGGTACAAGTGCGGTGTGGCTGTTGGGGTTGGGGTGGGCTCTCAGGGTACTAGTGGGGGTGATGGTGTTGGGGTTGGGGTGGGCTCTCAGGGTACCAGTGCGGTGTTGGTGTCGAGTTTGGAGTGGGCTCACAGGGTACTAGTGGGGGTGATGGTGTTGGGGTTGGGGTGGGCTCTCCAGGTACTAGTTTGGTGTTGCTGTTGATGTTGGGGTGGGCTCTCAGGGTACCAGTGGGGGTGTTGGTGTTGGGGTTGGGGTGGGCTCTCAGGGTACTAGTGGGGGCATTGGTGTAAGCAGTGGTGAGGATTCACGTCTTTATTTATTTGTTTGTTAGGGTTTAACCACCTACCAACATCTAAGGTCTTACACTGCACACCCATGGTGAGTTTCATGATAATGCCCCACTGGGCAACCCGAGCCACCAGCCGCAATACCTGATATTCCACTCAGTCACATTATCCCGATAAATGGGCGAATCACTCCTTACCCTATGCTATTGGTGCCGAGTGCCAGGCCCATGTAGCGATAAGTATAAATTTGGTAAGTCTTTCATTTGACTCGGTCAAGGTTCAGTCTCGAAGCCACCGGCAGAGGAAGCCAGTCAACGCCAGTATACTGATTCGGCCATCCGCTCTGTTTGGCGAGAGCGTGTGGAGCGTTGAAGTGGAGTTTGGAGTGGGAATGTTGGAGCGATAGGGGTGGAGGGTCGAGAGTGGTCGATGTGAGTCGGGGGTAGGAGTAGGGTGGAGGCGGGGTGGGGTGGGGGGGTTGCAGGGGGGGAGGCTTGACTCTGTCGTTTTTACTACCACCAACAACAATTTAAAAATTAAAATTAAAAATTGTTAAAGAAAAACCATTCTTAATGACAGATGCAGTTCTGAATAGCTGATTCACATTTAGAGCAAATGCAATTTGAACTGCTTCATGCAAATTCAAAACTGTACTGCCCGGTAGGAAATGTAGCCCCAAAAAGTGAAGTGTCAAAAACAAAAAAAAGAAGAAAATGAGAGGCGATAGAAATGAAGTGCAGTGTCAGAGTTGCTGGATACCATTCGCTGGCCGCGTCAAAAGAAAGAGTTGAAAATAAGTCTTGCTTGCTGAGACCTCGCCTGCCAGTGTGCATTAGTCAGACAGGGCAAGGACTGGTTGGTGCAGTGTGAGTGCAATAAGGCTACCTGGGATATCTTCTCATAAAGGTACCAATTGTATGGTGATATCCTGATTGGAGCAGCACTATAAAGACTATGAGGAATCTTCACTTATCATAATTCCTGAAGAATCTCAATTTAATTTCGTAATGTGACTGGGTGGCATATTTAGGTACCAATGGTACGGTGTGGAGTCTTCAGTGCAACAGCACTATCAAACAGCTATGGAGACTGGACACTTATCACAGGCGCTGATATGAGCTCGCACTTGCGCAGGAGGTAACTTTGTTGTAGATTCATTCAGCTACTCAATCATGCAGTCAGACATTTACACCATTATAAAGGAAGCCGAATCTGTAGAGCCGGGGCCTCACGTGCGGGAAACTGGGAGTTTGGTTCCCGGTCGAGTCAAACCAATGACTTATGAAATTGATACTTGTCACTTCCTAGTCTGGGGCTCAGCATTAATATGATAGGGCAAGGACTGGTTAGTTCAGTGTCAGGATAATGTGACTGAGTGGGAAATCAGGTCATGGTTTCAGTGGCCTAATTTCCCAGTGGGGCAACATTATAAAGTTGCCATGAGTTTGTACTGTCACAAGTCTGTACCCATCCCGATATGATGTTAGATGTTGACAGGAGGTGAACCGCCAACAACCAACACAATTACAATCACACACTCAGGTGCACTCACACTCACAATCACACTCTGTGACACACTCAGCCAGCCATTCACGCAGTTCCAATCGGGCACTTACACATTCAATCACATTCAGACATTTAGCCAGTGACAATTACACTCATACATGTTCACTCACACAGTAAGACATGCACACAATTACAACCACACACTCACATATATAACCACACACTCACACATCCTCACTCACACTCACACAATCACTGTCACATATTCAAACGCTGACACTCTCCCAGTCATACCCACACATTTGTGCATACGCACACTGATATCTTACACAATCACACTCACGTTCACACAATCACGCATGGGAATTCTCCCAATCAAACCCACACAGTTATGCATGCACACGCTTACACCCTCTCACACAATCATGCATTGACAGACTCTCACAGTCACACACACACACAATTATATATGCAGCCACACTCACACTCACACTCACACTCACACTCACACTCACACTCATACTCGCATATTTACACATGCACAGACTCATACACACTCACACATACAACCACGACTACTCTCACACACATGTATGCAGTCGCAGTCGCACTCGCACTCACACTCGCACTCGCACTCGCACTCGCACATTTACACATGCACATACGCACACACACTCACTCATACAACCATGTATGCATGCACAGTGACACTCACACTCACACTCCCACTCACACTCACACATTTACACATGCACATACTCACACACACTCAGTCATACAACCACGACCACTCTCAAACACACATTAATGAATGCAGTCACAATCACACTCCCACTCACACTCACAATCACATTCCCTCTCACACTCATAATCACACTCACACTCGTACACACTCACACTCACACTCACGCTCACACTCACACTCACACTCACACTCACATTCGCACACACATTCACACTCACACTCCCACTCCCACTCACTATCACACTCACACTCACACTCGCACACACACTCGCACTCGCACATGTACACCTGCACATACTCACACACTCACACACACTAACACACATAATCACGTCCACTGTCAGACACACACACAAGTACACCAGTGTTGTGCTGTGCCAGAAATAGCTGCATTCGTGGGCGATAATGGGGGTGATTCCCGTTGACAACCACGGCTATCGGCGCAGAGTGCCATGAGTGACAACTGGGAGCGGCATGTTTACATCCGAGTCATTCATTGGGGCTGCGTCCCAGGATGGGTAAGTGCGAATGTGTGTAAGATAGCAGCGAAAGGAGGCTGGGCCGGGGTTGATAAGGGTTCACTGTGAAATAGGGTTTACATAGGGTCGTTGGGGAATACGCATTGCGAAACAGATGCTTACTGGGGTTTGCGATAACTATTCACTAGTAGTATTTTATATGATGGGATATATCATGGAAACTAATATGGGTTATATTGATATTTAAATATATATGTATATTTGTATATGTATATATGAGATGTAGAAAGGACTTACTTGTGTATAAATATGATGCGGCATGGGGTGAATTTGTTTGTTTGTGTGTTGTTGTTTTACGTCCTAGCAACATCTAAGGTAATATCAGGACAGGTTCCGACTTGTGACAGTGCGCACTCATGGTGACTTTATAGTACTGTCCCACTGGTGTGGATTTGTGGTGCATATAATGACATATATATCATGGTATATATCGTGGAAACCATAACGGGATATATGGATCTATATTTATATAGGAGATGTAGAAAGGACTTACTTGGGTATAAATATGATGTATCATGGTATCGATTTGTGGTGCCTATCATGACATGTCATGGTATATATCGTGGACACTATTGTGGGATATATCGATATTTGGGTATATATATATGAGATGTATATATATATATGAGGTATATATATATGTGGGTATATATATATGAGAACAATAATTGAGAGACACCTAGAAGTAGATAAGGATATATACATATGTTATATAGACTACGCTAAAGCATTTGACAAAGTACATCATAAGAAACTCATAGAAGCTCTACAAAAAATCGGTCTAGACGGTAAGGACGTTCGGCTTGTGGCCAACCTCTACTGGGAACAGTATGCTGCTGTAAGAATTGGAGACTCATTGACACCAGAAGTGAAGATCAAATGTGGAGTGCGACAAGGATGTGTTCTATCACATAGTCTTTTCAACATTTATACGGAAATGATTTTCAGGGAAATAGATGACATCATAGGAATAAATGTTGGAGGTGGAAATATCAATACCACAAGATACGCAGACGATACAGCACTGCTAGCCTTAACGTCAAATCGACTACAAGATATAGTGGATGAAGTAAAAGAAAAAAGTGAGAGATGTGGCCTCAAAATGAATGTAAAGAAGACAAAATCCATGGTTGTGAGCAGAAAGGAATACAAACCAAGAGCAGAGATAAAAGTTAATGGTGTAATCTTGGAGCAGGTAGAGTCAGTTGTGTATCTGGGCCATTTAATAACTAGTGATGGCGCATGTGAAAGAGAGATTAAACGGAGAATAAACATTGCCAAAAGAACATTTCTAAAGATGCAGAAAGTACTAACATCTAGAGACATAAATATAAAAACAAGACTCCAACTGCTAAAATGCTATGTGTGGTCTACACTTTTATATTGCTGCGAGACATGGACTTTGAAGAAAGCAATAACAACAAAGCTTGAGGTATTTGAAATGTAGCAATACAGAAGAATGTTAAAAATTCCATGGACAGCAATGATAAGCAACGTGGAGGTCCTAACAAGAATGAAAATAAAGAGACAGATAATACAAACAATCAAAAACAGAAAAATTAAATACTTTGGCCACATGATACAACACCAGGAATCACAGAGAAGAATACTGGAAGGGAAGATAGAAGGGAAAAGTCCAAGAGGGAGAAGGAGAACAACATGGATGGACAACATCGCTGAGTGGACAGCAATGAGCTATGCGGAATGCGTGAGAGGAACAAATGACAGGAAGAGATGGAGGTCCATTGCAGCCAACCTTCTTCGAGAAGACGGAACCCATTGATTGATGATATGAGATGTAGTAAAGACTTATGTGGGAATAAATATTATGTGTCATGTTATGAATTTGTGGCGCATATCGTGACACATATATCATGGTATATATCATGGAAACCATTATGGGATATATAGATATTTGGATATATATATATATGAGATGTTTCAAAGACTTATGTGGGTATAAATATTATGTGTCATGATATGGATTTGTGGTGTATAACGTGACATATATATTATGGTATATATCATGGAAACCATTATGGGATATATCAAAGAAGAGGTGCAGGCTGAGTGAGGGCAGTGGCCTGACAAGTGGGCGTGGATAGGGTGGTGACATTAGCGAGTCTAGGTGGTGTAATGATTAGTACACCGGCTTGAAATGCAAGAGATGTGAGTTTGATTTCCGCTCTAGGCGTAATATGTCCAATTTTCATCACCTCTACGACGTGTATATAATGTTCTAACCTTTTTGTTTGTTTGTTTAAGAATCCCTGGTACAAAAGCTAAATATCAGCAATTGGGGGTCATAACCTCATATGACAACACAATATATATATAACTTTTCAGCGATACAGTGAGTGAGGCAGGGGCGAGCAGGTGGCGCCACGCGGGGAAGTCATGCAGTTCCAATTGATAATGAGTAGAGCTGACCAGCTGATAACTTAGTGACTGGGGAGTAGATGGCTCTTCCGGCTTATTATACTCAAATAATGGCATATACAGCATATAATACATATATCGCATCACCGTTTTTCGGGACTCGCGACAAGATTGTTGAATGGTGTATGCCTGCCATTTTCCATTCTGACTCCGCTGAATGCTGAGGCACAATGGGACACAGTGTGGATGCGGAGGCAGGCAAAAAGGGGCGATGTCAAGGATGAGGGGTTTGGGGTGATAGAGGGTGATGCGGGATGTTGGGGGGATGGGGTATGGGGTATGTGAGGAGGAGGGAAGCATTCGTGTGTCGTGTCATGCACTCAGATCCAGAAATAATTCATTCTCCAACAGCCCACTCGAGGCGCATGTGTGGTGAGAGCCAACAAAGTGGTTGCCGAACACTGCTTGGTTATTTGGATACCATTTCCATCCCCACTCTCACTCCTCCACCAGAAAGTGGTTTCCTTAGCAACATTTACACCATCAAGTATACACCGGCTTGTTGGGGGAGAAGTTGGTTGCCCCCAATAGCCGATGTTTACTTTTTGTGCTGGGGGGTCGGTCATTAAGCGAACTAACAAGATAAATTGCTTGGTTGTTGGAGTTTTACATCCGGGCAACATCTAAGGTCATATCAAGATGGGAACCGACTTGTGACAGTGCGCACTCATGGCGACTTTATAATAGTACTGCCCCACTGGGAGACTAGGTGAACAGCACCATAACCCGATATCCACTCAGTCACATTATTCTGACACTGAGCCAGCCAGTCCTTGCCATATCCTAATAATGCCGAGTGCCAGGCTAGGAAGGAACAACTATCAATTTTTAAGTCAGTGTTTTGACTGGACCAGTGTTCGAACCCGTGGGTTCGAATCCCACGATCTACCAAAACGACAGACGGATGCTCAACTCATTCTATGGGTAGAAGAACTCACCCATAGAGAACAGTATATATACGTGATGCATAATGCATTATGCAAGTATAAATGCAAGGGTAACGTATACAACCTATATTTCCTCTGTGTGCATTGGTGGAGTGCCCACCCCCCTTCCCAACTATCGGGTAAATTGCCGGGCTGGCGTCCCCCTTGTGTCACACACTGGAGGACATACATATGTACCGTATAATTTATTACGTGAATATAAATATGGGATAGATACCATTACGCTTTAGCTGAATCCAATTGTGGCGCCACCTACAGCTGCTTTGTAGATCCTCACTACTGAACGATCAGCTCACTTACTGCATATTGTTTTTACATATATATCTAATATATTTATATGGATAGTGAATCTTCTCACTGCACTTCACCCCTCCACCCACACCCGTTACACCCACATCCACCCACACATCCACCCACACCCACACCAACAACCACACCAGCATTCCATCCACATACCCCACACCCATACCCACCAACACCCACCCACACCAACACCCATATCCACCAACACCCACCCACACTAACACCCACCCACACCAACACCCCCTCCACCAATCCACCCACCCACACACACATATCCACATCCACCACCTATACCTACACACCACAACCCACACCCACACACACCTACTCCACTAATCCAACCACATACTCAACACCCACATCTACCTATGCCCACAATCAGTTCCACCTCCCTCCACTCCTCCCACCCCCCCACCCCCCCTGCCCACACCACCAGCACTCCTCGACCCACCTCCCCCATTGCGCATGCCCCGTATTTATATTCATGTTCCGGGAGCACTGCCGGGTGCTGTACTGGGTGATTGGATGATGCCGGTCACGTGGCCCCGTCGTGGCATGAGTCGGCGTCGTTGATTGGCTAATGATTGGGATGAAAGTCAGCCGCGCCGGTGATTGGCGGGTATCGATCACGAGGTGGAAAATGAACCTGGAGGGGGGACAGTGATTGGCTGGTGGATCAGCGACACCTGGGATAAGGAGTCGACATTGGGGGAGGAGGTGTGGGTTCAGGAATGAGGGGAGTGGGTTAGGTGTGTGGAGAGGGGTGGGGGAGTGGGGGAGAAGGTGTGGGTTCAGGAATGAGGGGAGTGGGTTAGCTGTGTGGAGAGGGGTGGGGGGAGTGGGGGGAGAAGGTGTTGGTTCAGGAATGAGGGGAGTGGGGTAGGTGTGTGGAGAGGGGTGGAAGGTGGGGGAGAAGGTGTGGGTTCAGGAATGAGGGGAGTGGGTTAGGTGTGTGGAGAGGGGTGGGGGTGGGGGAGGAGGTGTGGGGTGAGGAATGAGGGGAGTGGGTTAGGTGTGTGGAGAGGGGGGGGGGAGAAGGTGTGGGGTGAGGAATGAGGGGAGTGGGTCAGGTGTGTGGAGAGGGGTGGGGGAGTGGGGGAGAAGGTGTGGGTTCAGGAATGAGGGGAGTGGGTTAGCTGTGTGGAGAGGGGTGGGGGAGTGGGGAGAAGGTGTGGGTTCAGGAATGAGGGGAGTGGGGTAGGTGTGTGGACAGGGGTGGGGGAGTGGGGGAGAAGGTGTGGGGTGAGGAATGAGGGGAGTGGGTTAGGTGTGTGGAGAGGGGGGGGGAGTGGGGGGGAGAAGGTGTGGGGTGAGGAATGAGGGGAGTGGGTCAGGTGTGTGGAGAGGGGTGGGGGAGTGGGGGAGAAGGTGTGGGTTCAGGAATGAGGGGAGTGGGTTAGCTGTGTGGAGAGGGGTGTGGGAGTGGGGGAGAAGCTGTGCGTTCAGGAATGAGGGGAGTGGGTTAGGTGTGTGGAGAGGGGTGGGGGAGTGGGGGAGAAGGTGTGGAGGGAGTGGGGCATGGGGGAAGTGTGTGGGTGTGGGATGGATGGGGCAGGTGTGAGGGAAGTGGGAGAAGGTGCAAGGGAGGCGTGGGGTAGTCGGTGGTGTGTGTGTGGACAGAGTGGGTTAGTTGTGGAGAGATTCGGCGAGGTGTGCGGGGGGTGGGAAAGGTGTGGGGGCCGGGTGGGAGAGGTGTGTGGAGGTGGGGCTGGAGGGGTGGGAGAGTGGGGAGGTGTGGGGGAATGGGGAGGTGTTGGATGAGTGGGTGGAGTGAGAAGTGGGGAGTGGGTGAGTGGAGGGGAGGAATGGGGGAGTGGGGGCGGTGTAGGGAATGTATATGGGTGGACAGAGGTGTGTGAGGAATGGGGACGTGGGTGAGGGGGAAGCTGTGATGGGAGTGGGGGAGTGAGGGAGTGGGGGAAGTTAGGGGAGTGGGCGATTTAGGCGAGTGGAGGGAGGTGTGTGGGGAGTTGGCGAGGTGTGGATGAAGTGTAGGAGGTGGGAGAGGAGTGATGGGGGAGGTCTGATGGGAGTGTTAGGGGAGGTGTGAGGGGAGTGTTAGGGGAGGTGATGCGGGGGGGGAGTGGGGGAGTGTGCGGGGAGGGGTGTGGGAGTGGGCGACGAGTGGGCGGTGCGGGGGGGAGTGATGGTGGGAGTCTGGATGGTCTGGGGTTAAGAGGGTTGGTGAATGGGTGGGGTGAGGGCGAGTGTCGAGGGTGTGGAAGAAGGATGGGGGGGGGGGGAATAGGTAATGGCGGTACGGGTGTGGGGGAGCGAGAGTGGGTCGTTATTCAACTAAGGGAAACCAACAGTTGTAAGTAACACACACTACACTGCAATATCCCTTGAGGATGACACCGGGCACACACACGGGTGCACACACTCACTCACACACGCGCGCAAACACTCAGTACCAGTGACACACCCACTAGTCGCGGCAACATGTGCGATGCCGCTAATTATAAACGCGATACAGCCGCCCCCTAGCGGTGCAAGAAGGCAAACTGCTCGCCTTAAGGGGAGTGGGGGTGAGGGTGGGAGGAGTGATGTGGCACTTCCGGTGAAGCCAGCGGCGTGAGTTGCTATGCTACCAATTCGAATATGGAAATGTTGTCTGGCCCAATTGACCCGCCCTCTGGCGTCCATTATATGACTAAAACTGGAAATATTGTAAACACAGACATATATATGTGACAAATAGTGCATTATAGAAGATTAAAGATGGCACGGGTTGCTATGCTACTAATTTGAACATCAAAATGCTGTCTGGCCCAATGAACGCGCCCTCTGGGTCTATGACATTACTAAAACTTGAAATATTTAAACACACATATATGTGATGGATAGCCGAGTTGTGTAATCGAGTATATATGTGAATTAAATCCTGTATTATGCAGATATAATAGTTGTCTTACAGTTAGTGTACGGGTTTGTGCACCCAAAGGTTCCGAGTGTGAGTAGGATGGAAGTTGTTAGGTTAAGACAGGCTCCTGCAGTCGATGACTGAGGGGGGATATAGAGCTGAGGAGCAGACGGCAGCTTCCGGCCTTATTATTGTTCTTCTTCTTGAAGATGTATACTGCCTATCATGGATAAGGCTGATTAGAGTAGTTTTCACCATTTAACCTCCCACACCACATAGACATGGTATGAGAGCAACTGGCCTTTGATGTCGCTGTAAGTTATACACAACAGTGGAAATCCAAATTGGCAGAGGTGGGGGCATGGGGAATCGAACCACCAACCTTCAGATTAGGAGTGTGACCTAGAAAAAAGTCAGACACTCTTATACTTGTATAATGGCTGATACAGCATATCAATAAATAATGCTCAGTAATGTTTGTTGTCAGTGTCCGTCTTCGGATATTTCTCACCTAGCACCCCCCCCCCCACGACTCGCTGACCCACCACCACCACCCCCACCTACCCCCACCTGTGACCCGACCAATCTCTACTCCCCTCCTGCTGGGAATCATGTTGTTATTTTTGCATTCAATAGGGGTAATATTCTAGAAGATATCTATATCTATTACAAATGAATGGGTACTGTAAGTGCATCGATAAAAACAGATACTAACCACCCATGCAATATGATATTACACCAGGCGGCCCATGCGCATGCGCAGAGTGATGATATTAGGAATTACCTTTTTCAGTTGTTGTCATCCATCGATGCTGTGTGAAGCACTCCACCACTCCACCCCCACCACACACACATCGACCCCCACCCACCAACCACCCACCCACCAGTATTCTGGTAGTGCAATACACATATTGAATGACACACACGGTGCTTGCATATTTACAAGGTAAAACATAAACAATGTGTTTCTTAGATAAAGGATTCACCCGGCACTCGCAGTACATGGGTGAATACCAACCCTATATAAAAGCGGTCGAAAAA
The DNA here is from genome assembly GCA_030323885.1 of Branchipolynoe longqiensis. Taxonomy (NCBI): domain Eukaryota; kingdom Metazoa; phylum Annelida; class Polychaeta; order Phyllodocida; family Polynoidae; genus Branchipolynoe; species Branchipolynoe longqiensis. Next base: position 24,780,268 of record CM059202.1, on the reverse strand, counting down.
GCGTGTTAATGAAATGAGAGCCTAATTTCACAATCTAAGAAGCAACAATTATTCTTTACATATGTCTTGTTGATAGCCCGCTACCTTTGAGTTGAAAAATATAATATAATATCTAGTTTAATAAGATTTAAAAGTGAAATCGACGGCATTCTGCGGCCGCCATCTTGTCTTTTTGCATTCTCTCCCATTTCACCAACTCTGTGCCGATATAAGTAACCATTTGACACTGGTGCCAGGCATTCTACTTCTTGTTCCATACTAACGCTATTTTCGCCCGTATTTATATAAGGCTGGTCTTCACCTGTGTACTACAAGTACTGGGTGAATCTCTTATCTATGTGTTTCTATGCGATAGGTCGCTGGCTGATAAACAAGAATATCAGGTTCGATTTTGTCAGAATGCGAATGCAAAGTATCCATATGTTTATTAAACTGCTTATCACATTCAATTGTGTCTGGCTTAGTAGTTGTGATTGGCAATATCAGTAATGCCCTAGTGTGTTTTAATATTGGCGATGACTATATCCCCATCATGTCTATTACTAGTATCAGTTAACGTGTATATGGATAGTGATAAGGCCTGGGCGACTTAGGTTTGCGCGCAGTGAGGCAAACCCTCCGCAAGCAGCCGCCGAGCTGGCGCGAGCACCACAATCGTTATCATTCCCATTGGAAAAGACCAGACGGGATGGCCGAATGAGTTAGAGCGTCCGACTCCTGTGCTGGTAGATCGTGGGGTCGTGGGTTCGAGTCCCAGTCGAGTCAAACCAATGACTTTAAAATTGATACTTGTCGCTTCCTAGCCAGGCGCTCGGCATTATTAGGATAGGGCAAGGACTGGTGTGCTCAGTGTCAGGATAATGTGACTGAGTGGGATACCAGGTCATGGTGCCGGCGGCCTGGTTTCCCAGTGGGACAGCACTATAAAGTCGCCATGAGTGCACACTGTCACAAGTCGGTACCCGTCCTGATATGACCTTATATGTTGCTAGGGCGTAAAACAACAACAAACAAACAAACAACCCATTGGAAAAACTCTATTCAGATCTGCCTCTAGGTCAGCTAAACTACATATGTGATGTGTATGATGTGAGTATAAAGGTGCGGAAGGGAACTGCATTATTATTGTTATTACTGATACTGTCGTGGGAGGTGATGATAATGGAAAATATTGCGCCTGGAGCGGGAATCGGACCAACAACTCTGGCATGGGACCAGGTGAGAGGGGCGTGGTGATGATGAAGCGAGGCGGGATGAGGGAGAAGGGAGGAGGGAGGAGGGAGGAGGGAGGAGGGAGGAGGGAGGAGAGGAATGAGGGAAGAGGGAGGAGGGAAGAGGGAGGAGGGAGGAGGGAGGAAGGATGGAAGAGGGAGGAAGGGGAGGAGGGGGAGGAGAGGGAGGAGGGGGAGGCGAGGATGAGAGGGAGGGGGGGAGGAGAGGGACGGGGGGGGGGGAGGGAGGAGGGGGAGGCGAGGGAGGAGAGGGAGGAGAGCGAGGAAAGGGAGGACAGGAAAGAGAAGGAGAAGAGAAGGAGCAGAGGGAGGAGAGGGAGGAGAGGGAGGAGCGGGAGGAGAGGGAGGAAAGGGAGGAGAGGGAGGCGAACGAGGAGAGGGAGGAGAGGGATGAGAGGGTGGAGAGGGAGGAGGGACATAAAGAGGGACAGAAGGAGGGTCAGAAGGAGGGAGTAGGTAAGGAGCGAAAAGATGCTGATCACTTTGTACAAGAGCCAAGTACGGCCAAAACTGGAGTCACTTCATGGCACCCAACGTTGAAGACGGATATTAAATCCATTGAAGCTGTTCAGAGAAGGTTAACTAAGCTAGTGCCACATCTGAAGGACCTTAGTTATCCAGACAGACTCAGGAGACTCAAGTTGCCAAGCCTCACATACAGAAGATTTTGTGGGGACTTGATCAACATGTGGAAGTTCCTGAATGCTGAGTATAATGTGGATGAGGCCTTGCTATTCAGACACATACAGGGGTCACTCCAAGAAGCTTTTCAAGCCAAGGTACAACAGCTCACTCAGAGGGGCCTTCTTTTCACAGTGAGTGATAAACATGTGGAATGAGCTACCGGAAGAAGCAGTGGAAGCAGCTACCATAAATCAATTCAAGAATGTGCTGGACAGGGCCTGGGCCAGAGAAACATTCCTGTATGATTTTGAGGCTGTATACCTGAGAGCTATAAGCTTCGTATAGGCTACCACACGCCTGCATCAAAGAAGAGGATAATAATACAAATAATAATAATAATAGTAATATAATGCGCATGGTGAGTTGGTTCCGCTCAGACAACTGTGGCATTTGGGATCCACGTCTGTGTAATAGTAGTACGCTAGGTGTGTAATATGTATGGTGTGTAATATGTATGGTGTGTAATATGTATGGTGTGTAATATGTATGGTGTAACATGCCCAATGAGGTGGAGAGGATTATATCTGCCATCTATAAACAACTCACCCCAGGTGAGGTGGATAATGATGCCCCGTTTGACCCGAATTAAACAATCATTCACAAGGCTCAGTTTAGCCCTATACACCTTGCCAGATGATGCAATCTTCCTTAGTTTCCACCCTAGCTATGCCTTCCTGCATATCAAATTAAAGCTCTCGGCGAGGCGGATCAAAATATCCTACGTACAATTCGATATTCACAATTTTCTTCTTGTTGTATTATTGTTGTAAAGTCATTTTCCTATTAATTGCTAATGGTTTATTTTATATATATGTGTTTAGCATAGGCCCTGAACGAGGTGCTTACTTGCTCTTTAGGGCGTTGTTGTGAAGCAGGCACTGTGAGCAGCTCCAGCCTGATTTACCCAGCGATGATCAATCAACATGAATGTTTAAAGCCTAACGCCGGCTACACGTAGGGTGTGTGTGCGTGTGTGGGGGTGTGTGCATGGGTTTGTGTTGGTGTGTGTGTGAGAAAGAGCTGGAATAATGGGCGTACGGTGTGCGGTGGAGGCTCGCCACGCAATAAAAGCCCATAGAGGACCTTGGTGAGCCGCTGTTATATAAAGAGTGGGCGATATTAAAGGTTTCTATGGATCCCATTACATGCTATTTCAATGCTGTATTTCCTGTATGCCAGGCTCCCAATGTATGGAACCAATATATGTAAATATACATATGTACATATATATTTACATATATATATATATATCGTTATTAATAGCCTAATTAACGCTGAAGGTAATACATTCTACAGTGATACCCCTCACACCACACAACTACCAACCCCATATACAACCAGTTTATTCACAGCCCTCGGCAGACGTGGTGGCCCAGTCGGTCGAGCGAAGGCTTCCTGTTCGGAAGGTCGGGAGTTCGATTCCCGTGTCAAGTCAAAGCAATGATTTACAAAATTACTACTTGCCGCTTCCTAGCCTGGACATTGGCATTAGTAGGATAGGGCAATGCCTGTGGTGTTTGCTCAGTGTCAGGATAATATGACTGAGTGAGATATCAGGTAATGGTGCCGGCTGCCTGACCTCCTAGTGGGGCAGCATTATAAAATCGCCATTAGTGTGTGCTGTCACAAGTCGGTACTCGTCCTGATATGACCTTAGATCTTGCCAGGACGTAAAACTCTGACAACCAAACAACCAATCAACATTACAGCCCCCTCCCTGCGCCCCCCGCCCTTTCTAATCTATTCTCATATACTTCCATTCCTTCTACTATATTCGCCGTTCTTCAAATGTGATCTAATCTGTTTCCAACTATTTCTCTTTTCACATAATCCCTTTCCACCTCTTTCCGTTCCTTCTCTACTTCCAATTAATCCTATTTTCACCTAACCCCTTTCCAACATTTCCTGTTCCATCTCCTTTATTTCCAACTATTTCCCTTTTCATCACCTAATCCCTTTCCAACTCTTCCTGTTCCTTCTCCTCTATTTCTAACTATTTACCTTTTCACCTAACCCCTTTCCAACTCTTTTTGTTTCTTCTCCTCTATTTTCAACTATTTATCTTTTCACCTAATCCCTGTCCAATGCTTCCTGTTCCTTCTCCTCAATTTCCACATCTTTACCTTTTCACCTAATCCCTTTCCAACTCTTCCTGTTCCGTCTCCTCTATTTTCAACTATTTCCCCTTTCACCTAATCCCTTTCCAATGATTCCTGTTCCTTCTCCGCAATTTCCACATCTTTACCTTTTCACCTAATCCATTTCCAACTATTCCTGTCCCATTTCCTCTATTTTCAACTATTTCCCTTTTCACATAACCCCTTTTCAACTATTCCTGTTCCTTCTCCTCTAATTCCAACTATGTCTTTTTTCACCTAACCCCTTCCCAACTCGTCCTGTTCCTTCTCCTCTACTTTCAACTATTTCCCTTTTCACCTAACCCCTTTCCAACTCTTCCTGTTCCTTCTCCTCTATTTCCAACTCTTTCCATTTTCACCTAATCCCTTTCCAACTCTTCCTGTTCATTCTCCTCTATTTTCACCTTTTCATCTAATCCCTGTCCACCTCTTCCTTTTCCTTCTCTAATTCCAACTATTTCTCTTTTCACTTAGCCCCTTTCCAACTCTTCCTCTTCCTTCTCCTCTGCTTCCAGGCAATGCACTTACACAGACATACACAGGGTAGGTTCAACAACCATACAGCGCATAGCTTGTACATGATCATGGTCGCGGCATCCAATGTCATAGCGGTGATGAAAATGGGAAATATTGCGCCTAGAGCGGAAATCACACCAAGATCTCTTGGATTCTGGGCCAGTGTACTAACCATTACACCACTACGCTCTCTGATCTCACCACAATACCCACGCCTCCCTGTCTATGCAGCTCCTTGCCTGAGAGGTCAGTGTAGACTACGAGAGTAGCTATGGGCTGTTGCTCTTCTGTGCTTCTGCGCGCGCATCTTTTGTAAACTTCCACTGGGAGGTCACTGGGTCCTGATGTGGGATGCACGCCCGAGGCAACTCTCCAACGCAGTTTTAAAATATTTACAATCTCCTCCCCGATACCGTGACTTCGGCTTACTGACTCCGCTCACCTCTCCGGTCGGACTTGACGTTTGCATACTACAATCGTTCGGTGATACTGACATTTCTTTCTTTTCGGTATGTTAATTGAGGAAGTAGGGCAAATTTTAATCATGGCGGATAATCGGTCTTCCTCATTCCACTGCTCCTTGCCCTATCTTAGTGATGCCAAACACCAGGCTAGCTAGCACCATGTATCAATTCCTTAAAGTCCTTGGTTTGACTCGACCAGGTTTGAATCCCATGATCTACAAAAATGGGTTTTGTTTGTTTGTTTGTTGTTGTGTTACGTCCTAGCAACATCTAAGGTCATAGCAGGACGGGTACCGACTTGTGGCAGTGCGCACTCATGGCAACTTTATAGTGCTGTCCCACTGGAAAACCAGGCCGCCGGCACCATGACCTGGTATCCCACTCAGTCACATTATCCTGACACTGAGCACACCAGTCCTTGCCCTGTCCTAATAATGCCGAGCGCCTTGCTAGGAAGCGACAAGTATCAATTTTTAAGTCATTGGTTTGACTTGACCGGGGTTCGAACCCACGACCCCACGATCTACCAGCACAGGAGACGGACGCTCTAACTCATTCGGCCATCCCGTCTGGTCCTACAAAAATGGGAGGCGGGCGTTCAACTTATTTGACCTCCACCATAAGTGCGCTTGGTAAATATATGATGTTACTCCTTATGATCTACTCTACTTCAGCTTGAAGTACCTTGTATTATTGTCGTAGGGGCTAGAGCGGGATTCGAACCCACATGTCTTGCATTCTAGCCCATTACACCGCTTAGGCACCCTGATGTCACCACCCTACCCACGCCTCCCTGTCTATGTTTCTCCTTGCCTGAGAGGTCAGGACAGACTACTACACTCATTCCTAAGTCTTTAGATAGTCATTTATTGGTTACAATTACACACATATAGGCATTGCATATACACAACCATACATCGCTTAGCTTGTACAAGATCCTGATCAGCGCAACCAGTTTTGTGGCTGCGTGATGAAAATGGGAAATATTGCATCCATCAAAGGCGGTGGTATGTGCCGTCCTGTCTCTGCATATAAAATACCCCTTGCTGCATATCGGAAAGAGTAGGCTATATGGCAGCAGCTGGTTTCCTTCAAAGAAATATGTCAGAATGACCATATGTTTGATGTCCAATAGCCGATGATAAAAATTAATATGCTCTGAAGGCATCGCTAAATAAAACAAACTTTCCGTGTCTGTGCGTTCTTCTCCCTGGCCAGGTCTCACGCATGCATACAGATGTCCTTGTGATGTTATCTCCTCGACCAGGGTCTCTAAAGTATGCACGTTTTTCGTTTCGTTTGTTTGTTGTTGTTTTACGTCCTAGCAACATCTAAGGTCATATCAGGACGGTAAAGTATGCAGAAGACGCATGTCTTATTTGACGTTTTATGTACTTTCTTAGTTCCGGTTTGTAGAAGACTGAGTGTGAATTAAGCGAGTCCTGCCGGAGTTGAATGCAAGGGGACGACATGTGTAATTAGGGGGTTGGTGGAACCGGGTGAGGGGAGGTGGGGGGGGGAGGACGAGGTAGCAGAGAGAAGGGTGGGGGCGGGGGGGGAGAGGAGGTGGGGAGCGGGTAAGGGGGGGGGAGAGGAGGTGGGGAGCGGGTAAGGGCAGGTGGGGGTGGGGGGAGGACGAGGTAGCAGAGAGAAGGGTGGGGGGCGGGGGGAGAGGAGGTGGGGAGCGGGTAAGGGCAGGTGGGGGTGGGGGGAGGACGAGGTAGCAGAGAGAGGGGTGGGGACGGGGGGATAGGAGGTGGGGAGCGGGTAAGGGCAGGTGGGGGTGGGGGGAGGACGAGGTAGCAGAGAGAAGGGTGGGGGGCGAGGGGAGAGGAGGTGGGGAGCGGGTAAGGGCAGCTGGGGGTAGGGGGAGGACGAGGTAGCAGAGAGAGGGGTGGGGGCGGGGGGGAGAGGAGGTGGGGAGCGGGTAAGGGCAGGTGGGGGTGGGGGGAGGACGAGGTAGCAGAGAGAAGGGTGGGGGGCGGGGGGAGAGGAGGTGGGGAGCGGGTAAGGGGAGGTGGGGGTGGGGGGAGGACGAGGTCGCAGAGAGAAGGGTGGGGGGCGGGGGGAGCGGAGGAGGGGAGCGGGTTCGGTATGGCGGGGTGTGGGGAGTGAAATGAGGGGGAGGGGAGAGAAAGGAGGGGGAAGCGAGAGAAGGGAGTGGTCAGGGGAGTGAAGGGAGGGGGGAGAGAAGGGAGGGGGGAGAGAAGGGAGGGGGGGAGAGAAGGGAGGGGGTAGAGAAGGGAGGCGGTAGAGAAGGGAGGGGAAGAGAATGGAGGGCGTAGAGAAGGGAGGGGGTAGAGAACGGAGGGGGAGAAGGGAGGGGGAGAGAAGGGAAGGGGGAAAGAAGGGGGAGGGGAGAGAAGGAGGGTGGAAGGGAGAGAAGGAGGGGAGGGGAGAGAAGGGAGATGAAGGAGGTTTAGGGGGGTTGAGGGAGCTTGATGGGGGGGTTGATGGGGGGGTTGATGGGGGGGGTTGATGAGGGGGGGGGGTTTGATGGGGGGGGGGGGGGTTGATGGGGGTTGATGGGGGGGTTGACTGGGGTTGAGGTGGTTGAGGGGGTTGACGGAGGTTGAGAGGGGGTAATGGGGGTTGAGGGGGTTGAGGGGGTTGAGGGGGTGAGGGGGTTGAGGGGGTTGAGGGGGTTGAGGGGGTTGAGGGGGTTGAGGGTGTTGAGATGGCTTGAGGGGGTTGAGGGGTTTGAGGGTGGTTGAGGGAGTGAGGGGGGTTGAGGGGGTTGAGGTGGGTTGAGAGGGGCTTAGGGGGGTTGAGGGGTGTTGAGGGGGTTGAGGGGGTTGAGGTGGGTTTAGAGGGGTTTAGGGGGGTTGATGGGGTTGACGGTGGTTGAAGGGTTGAGGGGGTTGAGGTGGGTTGAGAGGAGCTTAGGGGGGTTGAGGGGGTGGGTCGCATGAGAGGTTAAGGGGTACAGAACTGTTGTTGTCGGCAGCAGGAAGTGTGCAAAATAACGACGCACGCGCACGCGCACCGGAAGCAGTTGTGTGGAGGGGGAGGACGGGGTGGTGTGGAGGGAGGGAGCAAGAGGGAGGGGGTGGTGTGGAGGGAGGGAGGGGAGGGTGGAGGTCATTTATGGTACAGAGTGCACGGTGGAGGGCTGCAGCTGGGGTTTGTCTTGTAAGGGTGAACGCTCAGCAAGTTTCAAGGGCACACATCTGCACGTACCACACACACACACCATATATATGTACATATACCATACCCGCACACAACACACACTAAGCTACACTACACACAACGCAGACACATCACATGGCATACCCTCACACCATACACACCACACACACCACACACACCACACACACCACACACCACACACCACACACCAGACACCACACACACCACACACACCACATCCACCACACACCACACACACCACACACACCACACACCACACGCCACACACACCCCACACACACCACACACACCACACACACCACACGCACCGCACATGCCACACGCACCACACACACCACACACACCACACACACCACACACGTGGCACACTAAGCTACAGTACATCCACTTCAATAATTACCTATGACATGATTATAGATTTGATTTAGTTAGTGAACCTGAAGTGAGGTAGCATGCACTGATATTATTCAGACTACTAATAGTACTATCAAATGAACCAAACTATAGTAGTGCTTCTCTTATGGCCGAATCGGCAGAATGGAGGACTCCCATGTAGAAGGATAGGAGTTCCATTCTTGTTGGAGTCCAACCAATGACTTACAAAATTGATACTTTTCACTTCCTAGAATGGTGCTCGGCATTATTAGGATAGGCCAACAAGGAGTAATTAGTTCAGTGTCAGGATAATGTAACTCAGTGGGATATAAGGTCATGGTGCTGGAGGCCTGGTCTCCCAGTGGGGCAGCACTATAAAGTCACCAATAGTGTGCACTGTCACAAGTCGGTACCCATCCTGCTATGATCATAGATGTTGCCAGGATGTAAAACTCCAACAAATAAACAAACTTGTTTTGCGGCGGTGTACCTTCTTGTGAAGCAGTTAATAAGGAAAACATATATCTCTAGTGTTATGGCGTGTGTAGCTAAATCTGTGTATGCAGGTATTGCAATACCTCAGGGAGTTTGACGCCCCTGCCCTGCAGAGTTGTAAACCACTGCCTTGTGGTACAGATTCTTGACAGAACCGAAAGCTGAGGGAGCAAACCCTGAACAGAAAACCATGTCACTCTGGCAGCATCAAGGGCCTTGATGTATGGAACTCCCAACATCTCCCTAACAGCCAGTGCAGGGACAAATAGTTTTGTGCCTGTCTGGACATGTTCTTCCCGGTGTGAAACCTCTATTTGCTCCCCGAAAGAGTGCCGCTGGTAACTTGCAAAAGCCAGCAGCACTTCAACACTTTTGCAGGCAGCTTTCATGAAATGTAAATACTCGTACGAACAGTGCTGCCCTCTATGGAAGACTTCCTGATCAAAAAGAATCTCCGCTGGACTGGACACCTAATTAGGATGTCATCAGACAGGCTACCAAAGCAGATCCTCTACTCTCAACTGTATTCTGGTTACATAAAGAGAGGGCGCCCTCATCTCTAGTTCAAAGATACCATCAAGATAAACCTGAAGTTGAGACACATTAAGACCAACTCATGGACATCACTCTCACAGCAGAGAGCTAAATGGAGAGCGGCAGTCAAGTAATGAAAGCAGTCTTTGTCGCATCGCGACCGACAGCATGATGATGATGAGCTAAATCTGTGAGACCACTATCAGAGAGGCCGACCTCCCCTGCCACACCCGACCCCCTTTTTAAAAATTTTAATTTTTTTAATTGAGGCTGTATTTATACTGTCCATAGCATGTAAGCCCGGGTATCCAGGCTTGTTTTCAATGCTGGCCAGCTGTAGTGTTGGTGTTGTCTTACCAAGCAGTAGCTGCTGATAAGTTATTTGATTGTCTGCATTTCAGTAGCAGATAGATCTGTTGGTGCGTTTAGTAGCCTATGTTAGTTTTGTTGGGCCCTCTTGGCATTGAATTTTTGTTCTATTCTTATTACTATGTTAGTTGTTTTCTTAGGGTTCTATGTTAGTGTTTTGGGGTTTTCTTGGGAAGAGTTTTCCGCTTTTTTCTACTTAATTCTATACTAGCCTATTTTATTTACATGTCCATAGGCCTGTACGTAATAGGTGGTTGAGTTATGTTTGTTTGAATTTGATTTGATTTATATTGTTGTTGGATATGTTATCTGGCTTTTATATTTCCGGTTATCCCGCCCTGGGCTGTCCAGTTGGTGGGCCGTGACCTATCACCTGCCCCCATGTGGTGCAGTTCAGTTGGGGTTCCCAGTTTTTATTTTGCACAAATATTGTTTGTACGTTTTTAGGTCAGGGATTTGTCTTTCTTTCACCGTTTGCGCATTCCATGCCTTGGCGGCCATTTCCAGTGTGCTCCTTCAGCCACACTGCTTCTGTCTACTTACAATTTGTGAATATGTTTTGTTGTTTTATGTCCTGCCAAACATACTTCATCATATCAGGACAGGTACTGACTTGTGACAGTCCACACTCATATGCAACTTAACAGTGCTGCCCCACTTTGATACCAGGCCACCGGCCACGATATCCCACTCAGTCACATTATCCTGATACTGTGCTAACCAATCATTGTTCTATCTTTGTAATGCCAAGCACCAGGCTAGGCAGTGACAATTATCAATTTAATAAATCAGTGGTTTGACTCAGTCCAGTTTTTCAACTCCTCTTACTGCTTGTGTAACAGCGTCCGATTGGGTTTGCAACTATTGTAATTTGTAGCCAACAATGGCTGGAGATTTACAATTTGTATGCTACTCACACTCATTTCTACTTAGCACCTGTGCAGGTAGTTCTCAAACTTAGTTCGCACACAGACTGCGGAAACACGCCCACTGCTCTTGCGTCTCTGCTCAGCTTTCCCACGTCATTCTCCAGGCACATAATTGCCTGTTTATGGACGGCGAACATGCGATGTTGCGCTGGCGAGGGAACATATTTGTCCCGATAAGTACAGTTGTGGTTCGACCAGTGCGTTCTGCCGAACCTTCATCAGTAATGTGCAAACAACTGTAAGCCACTGGCCCTAAGTAAAGAACGCAAAAGCCATGAAGCTGGAAACAGTCAGAAACTCTCTGGCGCCTTCACTCTCTCTCTCCCCGTCCCTCTCTCTCCCTGCCCTCTCCCCCCTACTCTATCTCCCCTCCGTCTCTCTCCGCTTCCCTCTCTCCCTCTCCCCATTCCCTCTCCCTCTCCCCCTTCCATCTCTCCCTCTCTCACTGTCCCTGCCGTTCTCTCCCCTTCTTCTCCCTCTCTCCCCCCTTCCCTCTCTCCCCCTCTCTCCCGGTCGCTCTCTCCCCCTCTCTCTCTCCCTCTCTCTCCCCCTTCCCTCTCCCTATCCCTCTATTTCTCCCTCTCTCTGTCGCACTCTCCCCCTACCTCTCTCCCTCTCTCCCTCTCTCTCCCTTCCCTCTCTCCGTCTCTCTCCCCCCCTTCCTCTCTCCTCTGGCTCTCCCTGTTGCTCTCTCTCTTCCTCTCGCTCTCTCTCCCTGACTCTCTCCCCCTTCCCTCTCTGCCCCTTCACTCTCTCCCTATCTACTCCTGTCGCTCTTCCCTCTCTCCCTGTCTCTATCCCCTTTCCTCTCTCCCCATTTCTTTCTCCCCGTCGAGCTCTCTCTCCCTGTGGCTCCCTTTCCCTCTCTCCCTCTCTCTCCCTTCCATCTCTCCCTCTCTCTCTCCCTCTTCCCTCTCTCCCGCTCTCTCCCTCTTGCTCTCTCTCCCTGCCTCTCTGCCCCTTCCCTTTCTCCCACTCTCTCTCCCTGTCGCTCTCTCTCCCTCGCTCTGTCCCCCTCCCTACTGACATTACTTCATTACACTGCTATCAAAAGGCGGCTTGGTGGTGGAAATCCTCTATTTAATGCGATGACTAGGCGGGATTTGTGGGTTAAATCCTTTATGTAATTTAATTAGAAGGCAACTCGGTGGTGGAAATCCTTTATACAATGCCAACAGAAGGCGGTTTGGTGTTGGAAAGCCTTTACTATAAGACCAGTACAGCTTTTTTTCCGCGGAGCTTGCTGCTTGATGAGCCAACACCCACATCATTAATTCTTGTCACGCCCATCAGGGGGCGGGGTTGGGGTGGACATCCCCTGTATAATCCCTTTTCCACAGAGCACAGTGCACAGTGCACATCTCGATTCTAGTGACATTATTTCCTGCCATGTCAATCAGAGGGGAGGTTGGTGATGGAAATCGTGTACAAGACCCTTTCCACACATGATGTTGCACAGAGGGCCTCTCACTAGAACAGTGGTTATTGCGATAGCCATCAGAGGGCGGGTTGGTGATGGAAATCGTCTATAGAATTTACTGCTTAGTCATGGGCTTTTAGCTATATTACTACTAGCCACTGCTTTCAGAGGGCGTGGTGCTGGTGGTGTAAATCTCCTATATGACCTTATCTTCAGAGCATGGTGTACAACAAACTGCTGTCACGTACAACATTACTACTTAAACTGCCATCAGCGGGACCAAATGGAAATGGAAATATTCTATTACACACTTATTAGATATATGACGTCCTGACATGACCTTTAAATGTTGTCAGGACGCAAAACTCCAACAACTGACATATATGCCATATGCAGTGGTGTTCTTTGTGGTGGAGTGGTTAAAGTGTGTGACTTTTTTCTAGGTCAAACTCCTAATCTGAAGGTTGGTGGTTCGATTCCCTGTGTGCCCCATCACTCTCAATTTGGATTTCCACCACTGTGTAAAACTGACATCATCATCAAAGGCCACTTCCTCTCATAAGATGTATATGTGGTGTGGGAGGTTACAAATATTAGGTCAGTAAAAGTGTAGGCTAGGGCTTTCTATCGACAAACTATAATGGTGAAAATAAGTCTATTCAGACTTATCCATGATAGGCGGTATAAATCTTCAAGAAAGGAAAACGTTGCAGTGGGATGAGTGGACAAGCAGACCATCACCCTTTTGGATGCTCGCTTAAGCGCAAGCTGGCCGCAAGACCAGTAACCAGCATACGCAGTAAGTAACCAGATTACCTTGCGGGAAGCCTCCTTACTAATTTACGTGTTGTCTTTGGCCCGGGGAAATGGAGGAGGGGAGTGTGTGTCTGAGTGTGTCTCTGAGGGAGCGGGACGTAGCTCAGGAGGTAGAGTGTCCACCTGTGAAAGTGTGGGTCATCCAAGCTATTTTCTGTTCCAACCAGTGGTCCACAACTGGTTCATCAAAGGCTGTGGTATGTGCTGTCCTGTCTGTGGGAAAGTTCATATAAAATACCCCTTGCTGCTTATTGGAAAGAGTAGCCGATGTGGCAGTAGTGGGTTTGCTCCAAAGAAATATGTCAGAATGACCATATATTTTACGTCCAACAGCCGATGATAAAAATCAATATACTAAGATGCATCGTTAAATAAAGCAAACTTGTGAGTGTGTGTGGTAGTGTGTGAGTGTGTGTTGGTGTGGGTGTGTGAATGTGTGGGTGCGCTGGTCTGTGTGTGTTTGGGTTATTTGGTGGGTTGTTGGAGTTTTACGTCCTGGTGACATCTAAGGTCATATCAAGACAGCTACCGACTTGTGACAGTGCACACTCATGGTGACTCTATAGTTCTGCCCCACTGGGAGACCTGACAGCCAGTACGATGACCTGATATCCTCACTCAGTCACATTATCTTGACACTGAGCCAACCAGTCCTTGCTTCCCATATCCTAATAATGCCGAGTGCCTTGGTAGGAAGTGACAAGCATACCTTTTTAAGTCATTGCTTTCACTCGACCAGGGTTCGAACCCATGGTCTACTCAAACGGGAGAAGGATGGTCAACTCTTTGGGCCATTCCATCTGGTGTGCGGGCGTGTGGATGTGTGGGTGTGTGGGTTTGTGGGTGTGTGGGTGTATGGGTGTGTGGGTGTGTGGGCGTGTGGGCGCGTGGGCGCGTGGGCGCGTGGGCGCGTGGGCGCGTGGGCGCGTCGGCACGTGGGTGTGTGGGTGTGTGGGTGTGTGGGGGTGTGGGTGTGTGGGTGTGTGGGTGGGTGGGTGTGTGGGTGCGTGGGTGTGTTGGTGTGTGGGTGCGTGGGGGTGTTGGTGTGTGGGTGGTGGGTGTGTGGGTGTGTGGGTGTGTGGGTGTGTGGGTCCAAACTATGGACCGTAATAATAGCAAGGTTCCTGCGTGCGCGTGTGTGGGTGTCTGGGTGTGGTCGATGTGGTGTGTGGGTGTGGATGTGTGCAAGTTTGCATGTGGGTGCGTGCATGTGTGAGTGTGCCCATGTGCGTGTCTGTGCATGTGGATGTGTGGGTGTGTGGGTCCTTGCAGGGTCCAAACTATTGACCATATTGACGTTCTTGCGCGCATGTGTGGCTGCGTGTGTGTGGGTATGGTGTGTGGGTGTGTGGGTGTGTGGGTGTGTGGGTATGGTATGTGGATGTGTGTGTGTGGGTCCTTGCAGGATCCAAACTATGGACCATATTAACGTCACTGCCCCACGGCTGTCACCAACTCAATATTTCACGCATCCCTCTGCCAACGTCATCAATCCGTGGCAGAGTGGTTAGAGTGCCTGACTTTTTTCGAGGTCGGACTCCTAATCTGAATGTCGGTTGTTCGATTCCCTGTGGCATCCCAGCCCTGCCAATTTGGATTTCCACCACTGTGTATAACTTACAGCATCATCAAAGGCCGGTTGCTCTCATACCATGTCTATGTTGTGTGGGAGGTTACAATTCCATTGGGTCGGTAAAAGTGCAGGCTTCGGATTTATATCGATGAACTGTCTAATGGTGAAAACATGTCTATTCAGACTCATCCATGATAGGCAGTATAAATCTCAACAACAAAAATCATGTGACATGGCACGCAACCAAACAACAACAACAAAAACAAAATGGGGGGAGAAACCGTGAAACAAGAAATGAAGAGTACAGGCGCAAAAACACATAAATGCGAGATAAACGCTAGATTCAAACCTTCAAAAAGTTAGTTTTGTTAGATTCCTACCTTTTTGTTCATTGCTCCATAACTATCTGATCATATGCAAAGTGGAATTAGTGAGAATTAAATTGATTTTGAGGTAAAAATCTTGTATTTAATCTACATTTTTGGATTGCCGTTAACATGGTTTTGCTCCTGAACTCTTCGAAATGTTGTCTGCTTGACCATACACAGAATGGCTGCCGGAACGCAGGTAGTGACGTCATACGTCAGCGAAACTCCAGTCATTGTTGTCATTCGATTCACTGCTGCCGTAGGGTAGGGAATTATGGAATCATGTTCTTGTTGTTGTTTTGGTGGGTTTTTTGTTGTTGTGGGTTTTTGGGCGGGGTGGGGGTATTTTTAGTTGGCTTCAAGTTGGTTGGTTCAGGAAATAAGAAAAATTGGTATATATGATCATGGCTGGACATTTGACGGATATCGGGTTTATAACAGGGGCGGTGGTAGGATGAAGGTGATATGGGAGGGAGAGGTGGGTTGGTAGGGGAGAACGAAATTGGCAGGAGAGAGGAGAGAAGGGAGAAGGGAGAAGGGAGAAGAGAGGACATGAGGAGAGAGAGGAGGAAATAAGGGATGAGGAGTGGAGGAGAAGCAGGAAGAGGAATGGAGAAGAGAGTGGATGAGAATAGAGTGGAGGAGGAGAGAGGTGAAGAGGAGAGAGGGGAGGAGGAGAGAGGGGAGGAGGAGCGAGGGGAGGAGGAGGAAAGAGGGGAGGAGGAGAGAGGGGAGGAGGAGAGAGGGGAGGAGGAGAGAGGGAGGAGGAGAGAGGAGGAGGAGATAGGGGAGGAGGAGAGAGGGGAGGAGGAGAGTAAGGAGGAGGAGAGAGGGGAGGAGGAGAGAGGGTACGAGGAAGAGAGAGGGGAGGAGGAGCGAGGTGAGGAGGAGAGAGGGGAGGAGGAGAGAGGGGAGGAGGAGAGAGAGGAGGAGGAGAGAGGGGAGGAGGAGAGAGGGGTGGAGGAGAGAGGGGAGGAGAGGAGGAGGAGGCAGGGGAGGAGGAGAGAGAGAGGAGGAGGAGAGAGGGGAGGAGAGAGGGGAGGAGGAGAGAGGGGTGGAGGAGAGAGGGGAGGAGAGAGGGGAGGAGAGAGGGGCAGAGGAGAGAGGGGAGGAGGAGAGAGGGGAGGAGGAGAGAGGGGAGGAGGAGAGAGGGATGGCGGAGAGGGCAGACGTCTGACCTCTTGAACATTTCTCTTCCACTGTTTTTTTGTTGTCAAATATTTTATTCATCAGAACACATCATTTGTCAGCGCCGAAGCACTGGTGTTCCAGCCGTCCATGGTTACCATTAGTTACCAAGATTGTTTATGATAAACTGTAGTGATAGGATGGTGTGTGAGAATGGGGACAGGGTTATATTTTGCTGTGTTTGAATTCATTTATTGAAAGTATATAATCGGGTAATAGTTTGTGCTACACTGCTACGTTTTCTAGACTGGTGTTGTTGCAGTCGAGATAATCTGGATCGTATGTTAATGTAGACGCCTGTGTCATTGTGATGTAAGGTCCAGCATGAAAAGGCAATGTACAAAAACTGGAGGATTCCTTTAATGGTGACATAGATTAGTGGTGTGCTTGTTTGTTTGTTGGTATTTTACGTCCTAGCAACATCTAAGGTCATATCAGGACGGGTACCGACTTGCGACATTGCGCACTCATGGCCACTTTATAGTGCTGCCCCACTGGGAGACCAGGTGATCAGCACCATGACCCGATATCCCACTTAGTCATGTTATCCTGACACTGAACCAACCAGTTCCTTCCCTATCTTAATAATGCCGAGCGCCAGGCTAGGAAGCGACAAGAATCACTCTTTAAGTCATTGGTTTCACTCGACCAGGGTTCGAACACATGATCCCATGGTCTACCAGCACAGGAGACGGACGCTCTAACTCATTTGGCCATCCCGTCTGGTTCTTAGTGGTGTGTGAGATGTTACATCTTGGTCGGGTAAGGACAGTGATGGAGGGTCAGAGAGGGTTGGTTGGTTATTTGAGTTTTACATCATCGCAAAATCTAAGGTCGTATCAGGACGAATACCGACTTGTGATAGTGGACGCTAATGACAAATTTATAGTGCTGCCCCATTGGGAAATCAGGCCGCCGGCAGCATGACCCGACTTCCCACTCAGTCACATTATCCTCACACAGCAAACCGGTCGTTACCCTATCATAATAATACCGAACCCTTGGCGATGGAGAGTTAAGAATCCATGCTAGAAGTCATTGGTTTGACTCGACCGTGAATCGAACTCCCGACCTGCTGCAACAGGAAGCCTGCGTTCTACCTACTCGGTTACCGTGTCCGTCAGCAGAGAGGGTTTCCAGTATTGTTGGGGGGGAGGGGGTCGCGGGGAAAGTGCAGGAGAATTTAGGTCACCAGCAATCGCTTAAACAATTTCTGTAAAAACGCGAAAAGAATTTATGAAAATTACAAAAAGTTGTAAACAAAATTCAAGAATGAAAGTGTCCTCTATTTCAGACGCCGGATTGAGGTTGAATTTCCGACTGAAGGCGACAGATTTTCAAGTCGATAAATCAAGACCGAGATCAACTCTCGGCTCCGGCTTGGAGAGCGACCTATCAGACTCCATTAGGAGCGCGCGATACCGCCAGACTTAATCAGCTGGAAAACGGCAGAGGCGGGAATGAGGAGGGGGAGCGGGAGGAGGAGCGGGAGGAGGAGGGGGAGTGGGAGGTGAAAGATGGAGTTGGAGTTGGAGGTGGAGGTGGAGGGGGAGTGGGAGGGAGGGGGGGTGAGTGGAGGGGGAGGTGGAGGGGGAGTGGGAGGTGGTGGGAGGTGGAGGTGGAGGGGGAGTGGGAGGTGGAATGGGAGGTGGAGGGGGAGTGGGAGGTGGAGGGGGAGTGTGAGGCGGAGTTGGAGGTGGAGGGGGAGGGGGTAGGGGGGGTGGGGGGGGGGGGTGAAGGAGGGAGTGGGAGGTGGAGGTGGGGGGGGGTGGGAGGTGGAATGGGAGGTGGAGGGGGAGTGGGAGGTGGAGGGGGGGGTGAAAGATGGAGTTGGAGTTGGAGGTGGAGGTCGAGGGGGAGTGGGAGGTGGAATGGGAGGTGGAGGGGGAGTGGGGGGGTGGAGTGGGAGGTGGAGAGGGAGTGGGAGGTGGAGGGGGAGGTGGAGTGGGAGTGGGAGGGAGTGCGGTGGTGGGGGGTTTGGCGGTGATGAACACCATCCAATGGGCCTCTACCCTACCCCGACTCCCTCCTTGCTCTGCCCAGCCCCGCCTTGCCCTGCCCAGCCCCCGCCTTCGCCTTGCCCAGCCCCGGACCGCCCTGCCCCACACTCACCCCGCCCTCACCTCGCCCCATTTTCGTTGCTCACTGCCCATCTGATTTGTGTCTGCGTCTGTGTCTGTGTGTGTCTGTGTGTCTGTGTGTGTATTTGTGTATGTGTATGTGTGTCTGTGTGTATGTGTGTATGTGTGTATTTGTGTCTGTGTGTGTATGTGTGTCTGTGTATATGTGTGCATGTGTGTATGTGTGTATGTGTGAATGTATGTATGTGTGTATGTGTGTGTATGTGTGTATGTGTGCATGCATGTATGTGTGTATGTGTATGTGTGTATGTGTGTGTATGTGTATGTGTGTTTGTGTATATGTGTGTATGTGTGTACATGTGTATGTGGGTATGTGTGTATGCGTGTCTGTGTGTATGTGTGTCTGTGTGTATGGGTGTATGTGTTATATGTACCTGTATATCTGCGTGTATGTGTGTATGTATGTATATATGTGTGTGTGTATGTGTGTCTGTGTGTAGGTGTGTATGTGTGTCTGTGCGTATGTGTATGTGTGTCGGTGTGTATATGCATATGTGTGTATGTGTGTATGTGTGTATGTGTGATTGTGTGTATGTGTGTATGTGTGTATGTGTGTATGGGTGTCTGTGTGTCTGTGTGTCTGTGTGTAAGTGTGTATGTGTGTATGTGTGTCTGTGTGTATGTGTGTATGTGTGTCTGTGTGTATGTGTGTCTGTGTGTATGTGTGTCTGTGTGTGCCTGCCGTTGCATGTATCCGTGCAGTTGTCTGTCGTGCCACCTGTTTCGCCTGTTTGCCCGTTCGCCCGTTCGCCCGTTCACCTGTTTGCCTGTTCACCTGTTCGCCTGGTCGCCCGTTCGCCTTTTCGCCTGTTCGCCTGTTCACCTGTTTGCCTGTGCGCCTGTGCGCATGTGCGCCTGTGCGCCAGTTCACCTGCTTGCCTGTTCGCCTGTTCGCCAGTTTGCCTGTTTGTCTGTTCGTCTGTTCACCTGTTTGCCTGTTCGCCTAAATCCATATCTGCTCCCCTGCCTGTCTGTCGGTTTCCCTGTCTATCTGCCAGCCGGTATGTCTGTCGACCTGTGGCTACCTGATTTCACGCCTGTATATCTTTACATATGTCTACACTTTTCCAATTTCCCATTGGTCAGTAAATGAGCACGCGATTGCTAGCATCAAGAACAAGAAAAAAAGGAATGATAGAAAGGGAAAAGAAAGAAAAGGGCACTCTGAACCCAGTCGAGCTTGTAATGATGTGTACGCATGCGCAGAGGTGATAATTCCATCTGGGCCTGCGCACCACCAGTTTCCGGTGTTCGGCCTACAGTGGATATCCTCTTCCATTTCGAATGGGCCTTACATACGAGCCCTTCTGGCGAGAAAATTGAGAACTACATAAGCAACAAAGTTGAACAAGCATTAAACAAAAAAAAGTTTACACTTTTTATATTTTCGCGCCAGAATAAGACCGGAAGTCCGTTGGAATGTGAGCAGCGAACGGAGGACGGGGGTCCCGGGCAAAAAGGAATGTTGTGTCGTCTGCTCGATCAATGGAACATCATGACCCGTGATTGGCAGGTTTCTGTGGTAGGGGGGCTAGAATGAGGTCGGGACGGATGTGGGGGCGGGTGTGAGGGTGGGGTGGGGTGGCAGGGTCAAGGAGGTGGGGGTGGTGGGTGTATGTGGGGGGTGAGGTGAGGGGGGGTGGAGGTCACTTGTAGCAGACGACAACTTACTATGGAGGAAATCTGCAGCCGCCACATAGGCTACGCTTTCCGATAACCAGCAAGGGCGTCTTTTATATGCACTTTCCCACAGACAGGACAGCACATACCACAGCCCTCGCTATATTGTAATATCAATATTTTATTATCGCAAAATTGTTCTTGTAATTAAATACTGAAAAGGACCAAACATAAGCATGGCTGGAACACTGGCTGAACAAAAAAGACGGTTTTCAGATGAATAAAAATTCTAAGCAAAAAAAAAGAAGGATGTTGGAAAAGCCAAACTGCAAAGAGGCCAGGATAAAGTAAAACCCCAGCAAAATCCCGGCCACAACCGACTCGGTGCGTCAGGCACCATCAATAGTGTTAGTTTCGTAATTAAGTGGATTGGGGGAAGAGAGAGAGAGAGGATGGGGAAAGCAACTGCCAAAAGTTAGCAAACACAAAAAAAAAACACTAAAACAAACGAAGACAAATAAAAAATAAAATAAACCGGAAGTTAATGAAAATGTAGGTGACCTTCTTTTTAACCCATTGCTTTCTGATCACGTTGGCGCGTAATGCTGGGATGGCCTTAGATACAAATTAAAACCTTTCACGGATTGCACTTCTGGGAATTACTTGGAAGGGGGTTGGTGTGCGTGTGTGTTTGTGCATGTGTGTGGCTGTGGGTGTTTGTGTGGGTGATTGCGTGGTTGTGTGTATTTGTGTGAGGGCGTGCATGTGTGTGTATGTGTGTGGTGGTGTGTGGTGGTGTCTGTTTGTGCGTGGTTGTGTGTGCATTTGTGGGTGTGTGTGGGGGTACGGATGTGTGTTTGTGTGCGTTTGTATGTATATGTGTGTGTGGTTGTGTATGGCTATGTGTGGTGGTTGTGTGTGTGTATGTATATGTGTGCATTGTGTATGTTTGTGTATGTTCTGTATGTTTGTGTGTATGTGTGTTTGTATGTGTCTGTGTTTGTGTGTGGCTCTGTTTGTGCATGTGTGTGCGTATATGTGTGTGATGTTGTCGATATGTTTGTATGTGTGTCTTTGTTTATTTGTGTGTGTGTTTGTGGGGTATGTTTGTGTGTGTGGTTGTGTGTGTGTCTGTGTATGTGCATGTGTGTGTATATGTGTGTTTGGACGTGTGTGTATGCGTGTACATGGTTGTGTGTTGTTGTGTGTGTTTCTGCGTGCGTTTGTGTGGTTGTGTGTGAGTGTGTGTGTGTTGTGTGAGTGAGTGTGTGTTCTTTGCGTATGTGTGTATGTTGTGGGTATATGTGTGTGTTGGTGTGTGTTTGTGTGTGTATGCATGTTTGTGTGTATGTGTGTTGTGAGTGGTATGTGTGTGGGTGTGAGTGTGTGTGTTTGCATGTGTGTGTGTGTTCGTGGGTATTTGTGGGTGGGTGTTTGTGTGTGTATGTAGTTGTGTCTGTGTGTGAGTATGTGTGTGTGTCTGTGTGTATATGTGTGTATGTGTCTGTTTGTGGGTGTATGTTGTGTGTGTTTGTGAGTGTATGTTGTGTGTGTTTCTGTGTTGGTGTTGGTGTTTGTATGTGGGTGTGTGCGGTTGTGTGTGGTTGTGTGTGGTTGTGTGTGGTTGTGTGTGTTTGGCTGTGGTTGTGTGTGCTTGTGGGTGTGTGTATGTGTGTGTGGTTGTCCTTGTGTTTGTGTGGTTGCATGTGCTTGTGTGTATTTGTGTATGCGTGTGTCTGTGTGAGTGTGTGTGTGCTTTGCGTGTTTTGGTGTATTTGTGGGTATTTGTGGGTGTATGTCATATTGAAAAAGCAGAAACCAGGAGACAGGAAGAGAGAGCTAAAGAGAGATGGAGACACAGAGAGAGGAGGATGTGAGGGTGGGTGAGGGTGGTAAGAGGTGGGGTGAGGCGGGGAGGCGGGGAGGCGAGCCGTTATAAAGCTGCCAGAATGGACACAAAATATACCGTCTTCACGGTTCCACACACCAGACCCGGTGGCCGACCAGGAGTTAAATTACCGGTCGAGTCAAACCAATGACTTACACGATTTCTACTTGTCACTTCCTAGCCTGGTGCTGGTCATTAATAGGATATGGCAAGGTCTGGTTGGTTTGGTGTCAGGAAAATGTGACTGAGTGGGATATTTGGTCATGGTGCTGATGGCCTGACCAACCCAATGGGGCAGCACTATATAATCACGATGAGTGCACACTGTCACAAGTCGGCACCCATCCTGATATGACATTAGATGCTGCCAGGACGTAAAACCCCCAAGAACCAAATACACCACGCTCCACATCCCAGCCCCACCTGACCCCACCCACCCACCGCACCCCACTCTTTCATTCTCTCCAGCCAGACAACACCGGGCAGGGTGGAGCGTCGACATTAAAATAATTGCGAAACTATTAAATCATTCTTAAAATCAGATGACGTCAACTTAGAACCAACTCCCCGCAACCGGAAGTGAAGTTGGCCAAGAAGACAAGGTTGGTGCATTCGGCTAACTACACAATAATGTAATCAGAGAGAATGGCGCCTGCTCTTTAGGCTTCGGATTCGTGGCACCAACAAATCAACAACAAACAGGACAAACATAATTTACGAAACTACTAAGGCATTTTATCAAAACAGGTGGCATCAACTTAGAAGCAACTCTCCGCAACCGGAAGTGACGTTGGCCACGAAGACAACGTTGGTGCATTCGGTTAAGAACATGAGGACCACCAGCACGCTTTAGGCGCCAACAAATCAACAACAAAAAAGCACACATGTTTCTCAAAATTTGTTTCTTGGTGGAGTTTTACATCCTGGCAACATCTGAGGTCATGTCAGGGTGGGTACTGACTTATGACAGTGTGCACTCATGGTGACTTTATAGTGAGGCCCCACTGAGAAATCAGGCCACAGGTACCATGAACGGATATCCCACTCAATCACATTATCCTGACACTGAGCCAAATAAGTCCTTGTACTATCCTATTAATTCCGAGTGCCAGGCTAGGAAGCGAAAGTTTCAGTTTTATTAGTTGTTGGTTTGACTCGACTGGGAACCAAACTCCTGATATCCCGCATGCGAGGCCTGCGCTCCACCAATTCGGCCACTGCGCCCATTGATTTGGATCCTAAATAAGTCCATAGTGTGATTCAACCAATCCAAGTCATAACAAGTATTATTTTTATCATATTAACTATTAAAAAGTCAAATTTGTCTGGGCATGTTACATATCTTTAAAGTTGCATAGTCCGATCACGTTGAAATTTGTCTTATTTTTTAGATAAAGATATCAAATTGATCGTTATGACCTACTAATCATTAGTCCGGAGTCATTTTGATACAAAATGTCTAATCTTGAAGCAATTTGAGCTGAAAAAACCCAAAATACTTTTGACAAACTTTCCAAAAGTCCTCTCGCTATGACACAAACTACCATCTCACAATGGTCATGTGATGTCAGTTGACTGAGTAATGGGGATATGTCGTAGAACCTGACCAATGCCATATCTGTTATCTGGAATAAGGGCAACACAAATCAGGTCACAAGATTGACCTAATTCGTTTGTGGCCTCCCTGCCTAATGGATTCCTCAAAGTAAGTGTCCAATGGAATGAGGTAGTGAATTCACTTATTATTCTGTATATGCTGTCTCAAACTACTAGTTAATGCACCAATATCTAAGTCAGGTATAATGAATCAAATGTAGATAAGTAGTTTCATTTAGAAAAATATATACTTCATCGGACTATGCAAATTGATGGCTGAATGGAATACAGCCATTGACCCAATTAGACAAAATTCTAGTAATACCAGTTTACACTACATATATATATATATATGAGTCAGCCTCACGAAAACGGGCCAATCGGTGGTCAACTGAAGATGTTGGCATCGCAATTCTTAGAAGTGTAGTGCATTTCTTTGTTTCATATTAAATTATCCTAGAACCAAATAAGGTTGTTGTATTTTCTCGATCTTTACATTCAGTATAAATTTAAGGACTTTCCAACATCTCTGTCAATGCTAAACTATAATTATACCGATCGACGCTGACATCCAATGATCGATGCCGACAACTGTAACAGATGTCGGAGTCGCAATTCTTAAAGTATCGTGTATTTCTTTGTTTTATGTTAAATTATCCTAGAAACAAATCAGGTTGTTGTATTTTCTCGACCTTTACATTCAGGATAAATTTTAAGACTTTCCAACACCTCTGTCAATGCTAAATTATAATTATACCGATCGACGCTGACATCCATGCTCGACGCCGACAACTTCCACCAATTGGCCTCTTTTCGTGATCCTGACCCATATATACATACATATTTATATATATGTACATAAACAGTAAATCCTCACAGAGTACAAATGAAAGAATTCAGGTGCAAAAGCCAACAAATCCATTTGACTTGTTTTCTGTCAAATAGAATATATCATTGTGTTTTCCAGTTAAAGTCGATCAATTTCCTATTGAATAGTGCATTAAATAGGGGATCTGGCAGCTTCTGCGTGGAAAAAAAAACAAAAAATGGATTTGATTATCGGAATGATGGCAACTTCAGCGCAAATGTGGTAGTCATGGTCTTTCATTTCGGCTGGATGGCATTTGTCAGGTTCTGGCACCTGAATCCCTCAAATATTAGTGGCTAAATATTTGAGGATGCTTAGTAACACTCTACAGCTGATGGAATTCCTCCAGTAGGCTTAAATATGGGTGATTCACGGGGCTTCGTATATGTGGGAGGAGTGGCTGACAGCTACTCTCATCACTCCCGCAGTAATTAATGAAAAGCACACAAAAAGAAACAATTATTTTGTGACAATAGGCATGAGTGGACAATCTCATCACACTCCGGGAGTCTCCGATTCCATTTCTCATGCTTTTATTTAGTCAGATCAAACTTTATTTTAATATCGTTCTCATTCATTTTTTTCTGTCTCGCATTGCGCAGATCTGAGGATGTTGTTGTTGTTGAAGATTTATACTGCCTATAATGGATAAGCCTGAATAGGCTTGTTTTCACCATTAGACAGTTTTGTCGATAGAAAGCCTGAGCCTACACTTTTACCGACCCAAGGGATTTTTTACCTCCCACACCACATAGACATGGTGTGACATAGTTTGAGAGCAACTGGCCTTTGATGACGCTGTAAGTTCTACACAGCGGTGGAAATCCAAATTGGCAGAGGTGGGGGCACAGGGAATCAAACCGCTGACCTTCAGATTAGGAGTCCGACCTAGAAAAAAGTCAGACACTCTAACCACTCCACCCCAGAGAAGGCCAAGAGTGGTCCGCAAACCTAGATGTATGCCATTCCTATGCGATCACCTATGGGATCGCCGAATGAGTTGAGCATCCGTCTGGTATATTGGTAGATCGTGGGATTCCAACCAACGGGTTGGAACCCTGGTCGAATCAAATCAATGACTTATCAATTTCTACTTGTCGCTTCCTAGCCAGATGCTCAGCATTATTAGGATAGGGCAAGGACTGGTTAGCTCAGTGTCAGGGTAATGTGACTCAGTGAGATATCATGTCATTGTGCTAGCAGTTCGGTCTCCGAGTGGGGCAGGACTATAAAGTCACCATGAGGGCGCCCTGTCACAAGTCACGACATCCATCCTGATATCACCTTAGAGGTTTCCAGGATGTAAACCTCCAACAACCAACCAACGAACCAACGAACCGTGCCTCTGATGCAATCAACCTACCCATCCTCCATCCTGATATGACCTTAGATGTTGCCAGGACGTAAACCTCCAACAACCAACTAAACAACGAGTCAGTGCCTCTTAGGGAATCAACCTACCCATCATCCGCCCTGATATGACCTTAGATGTTACCAGGACGTAAAACTCCAACAACCACCAAACCAACCTACATTTCTTGTGGCATATGTGGTATTTCACTTATACAACGTAACTTACAACCAGACGGGATGGCCAAATGAGTTACAGCGTTCGTCTCCCATGTTGGTAAATCGTCGGATAGTGGGTTTGAACCCTGGTTGAGTCAAACCGATGACTTAAAAATTGATACTTGTCGCTGCCTAGCCAGGCGCTCAGAATTATTAAGATACGGCAAGGAGCAGTGGAATGAGGAAGACCAACTGTCTGCGATTGAAATTTGAAATTTTCCCTGCTTATACAACTAATGTATCAAACCTCTCCCCTCCCATTTGTTTCTTGAGGATTTATACTGCCTATCATGGATAAGTCTGAATAGACTTGTTTTCACCATTAGGCAGTTTGTCAATAGAAAGCCCAAGCCTAAAATGTTTCCGACCCAAGGGATTTTTAACCTCCCACACCACATAGACATGGCCTCTGATGACGCTGTAAGTTCTACACAGCAGTGGAAATCCAAATTGGCAGAGGTGGAGGCATGGGGGATCGAACCACTGACCTTCAGATTAGGAGTCTGACCTAGTAAAAAGTCAGCCACTCTAACCACTCCGCCACAGAGAACACCACTCCCTGGAATTGTAAGCCACATATTTGCAATTAAAAATATGCAGGCTAACACACTCCCCCAACATAACCAGATGCAGGGTTAAGGTTCATACAATAGTCAGCATGTAGAGAATCCTGGTCACGGTGCCAGTGCACTGGGGTGGGTAGGCCTAGTCATTACAATGAAAGGGAACAGTATGCCTAAACCGGACATCGAACCCACATGTCTGCCATTCACTCATTGAATCACGCAGTGAATCTCTCATTGGATCACTTCTTGAATGATGCACTAAATCATCCATTCGGCCCCTCATTGAATCAATCATTGAATCACTCGTTGACTCACTCATTGAGTCACTCATTGATTTACTCATTCAATCACGCATTGCATCAGTGATTGACTCACTCAATGCATCATTAATTCAATCATTCATGCATTCTCTCATTGACTAGCTTATTGCATCAATCAATGAATCAATCATTGTATCGCCTATTCATTCAATCATTAATTCACTCATTCACTCATTACATCACTCATTGAATCACTCATGGTATCACTCATTGGTCTTTCATGTATTCACTCATTCCTTCCTTCATTGAATTCACTCTTTGACTCACTCATTGCATCACTTAATGCATCACTCATTGCATCACTCATCAATTCAAGCATGCAGCTACTCATTACATCCCTCATTGAATCACTCAGTCTATCACTCATTACATCACTCATTCACTCACTCACTCATTGAATCACGCATTGCATCAGTGATGGACCACTCATTGCATTACTCATTGCTCACCCATTCATTCAAGCATTCATTCAATCATTCATTCACTCATTCGTTCACTCATTCACTCACTCATTGAATCACTCCAAAACCACCACATCAGATGCCAGCCATAACCCAAATCCCACAGCAACTGGCTGAAAGACCCAGACATTCTTCACATGAACTTAATCGTCAGCGTAGCGCATTTAGAACCGTAAGCAGAATAATGCGCACCGCAAATGGATTAGTCACAGTGAATACTGATTATGGACCAGAAAAAACCCATCGTAGAACTGCCACTACAGCAGCGTGTTCCCTTCTCATACCGAGGCTCTGACCTAGTTTCCCAGTATTCACTCGATACAAAGCAGATATTGCTCCTAGACTGAGATGCATGGCGAGCTTCTCGCACACAGTCTCGTGCTTCCAGTCCAGTCTCCATCGCTTTCATTACCAGAAGCTTTGTCATCGTCATCATCGTCATCATCATCATTTGCAGCCGCTGAATGCAAACCATCATAGGAATCATCACGTTCGTTTGTATCAGAAATTTCATTCGGTATCTTTTATAACTGCTATGATTCTCATTGCATGCGTCATTGTTTTTGTGATGATCATCACCTCCACTATCACCACCATCAAAATGATCACCATAATCACCATCACCATCATCACCATTACCAGCAACATGACCGTCACCATCAGCATTGTCATTAAAACCATCATCATCGCCACCATTATCACCACCATCATTACAATTTTCAACATCACCATCATAATCATTACAATCATCATCACCATTGTCATCCCTCCCATAGTCATCATAAGCATTACCACCACCATCACCACCGCCATCAACATCACCACCATCATAATCAGAACACAACTTCAAGTGCATTCTTAAAGTTGCATAGTCCGATGGATTTGAGTTTCTGTCATTTTTCTGAGATAAATGAATTACATTAATCATTATAATCTACTTTTGGCTAACTTTTGAGATATTTGAATTACAAACATGCAAAACTAATTTTGGCAAGCACGACAAAACTCTGACACCATAGACTTCTGCAGTAACAGGTTCTATTAAATTGACTCAGTATTCCCTTCTGTGTGGCGACACATGCTCAATAAGTGCACCGATATCTAAGTTAGATATGTAGAATCAAATCTAAATAATTGTTTTGGTGTTGAATTGGTTTTGCTTCAACGGACTATGCACCTTTAAGCTCACTGACACACCTTCTTCTGAAGGGGACTGACATTCGAAGCAAGTCTGGATAAATTCACGAGATATCCACCAGAGTGTCAATGCGTAAGTAGTCAAGACCGTCTGACATGAAGCCATATCGCGTTTGCAATTGATGGCCTGAATTCCTTTCGAGTTGGACCTCAGGAGAGAGAGAGAAACCCAACAACAAAATAGCACTTTCCTAATTACCCGTCTGCTCTGGCAAAATTCTGATTGTCAGCGCCAAAAAGGGTTTTCGATTTATGGACTGCTGATGCAAGTGCCGATAAAACCTATTTGAATGCTACAGAGCAGTCAAAGGCCTTTTCGGATTCTTTCGTGGAAATATGACATTTTGTGTTATTATGCGCAGAGAGAGTGAGTAAGTGATTTTGGTAGTGACTTGGTAAAGAGCCATTGCAGTACTGCTTGGAACCATTCGCTACCACTATTATCGCCCGACCACGCAACAACATGAGGTGCAGAACACAGCCTCTATATGTGGCCTTTATTAGCGCTAAAACCGCCTGATGAAATGCGCATGATCCAACAAGACAACCTGAAGGATCCACCAACATATCACAATATCCATGGGAGTCGGAGGAATACATGCACTACTATCCTTTTGTGCACTTAGAATTATTTCACAAATGTAATGCATACAAATTTATAGCAGCAACAAATTTGTTGCTTCCCATTAGAAATATACCTCTGTTGATTTATGAGTATCATTATTGTCAGAAGGATGAATTGTTGTTGATACTAAGCTACTTTATTGCCCATCATGACAATCTACTATCCAGAAAAGAAACAACACATATCACAGAGCCGGGGGAGGGGAGTCGGGGGGGGGGGGGGGGGGGGCGGGGGGCTGGGGGCGGGCGGCTACAGTAGCTGGAGTGTAGGGGGGCTGGTTCTACCACCAAAATGGCATGACTGAGAGAAGGGCGCCATTTCCGGTTAGTGGGGATACAGGGAACTAACCGGGTAGTGAACACTCTTTCGGTAATGATATTACTACTAATGGGAATGAACATCATGCCTACAGCAATGTACAGTGATGGGTATATATATATATATATAGTACACATCAAGTATATATATATTCATAGAGTTATATAGATATAATATGAATAAGCAATGCTTAAGACCGACCCACCGATATAACTACAGCAAAGTATTTTATGATTTTTGTTTTACTCCACTCGCGGTGTTCGATTTGAAATTCTATCAACTGGGGTGACCCGAATACGGCCGTCGTTTCCGCAGAGTAAACTATTAATATTTCATTTGTGCATCCATGTTTATGCCAAATTTTTATTTATTTCTTTTAATTTTTAATAAACTAAGTTTTGAACTCCACGTATCGGCAAAGTCTATGGCAGTGGGCATTTGTTTTGATATATTATTAACCAATAGTTGTCGTCCACCCTGATTGCTGCGGACCGAAGTTCGACGAGCGATTTACGTTTCCATTTGCTGGATTTGGATGTTATTCAACACAATTTTACAAATGGCGGCACCCATAGAGGGTTATTTCCGTTTCCGTTTGCTGGATTTTGGTGATTTCATGTCCCACCTCTATGAGTACAGGTATTGTTTATGGATATATGTACACGTGTTAGTCATTAGCCTCCCCGTGGGTGGGTCAGTATAATACGTTATATATATGTATATATTAAGACATATTTATGGATAGTGATGAACCCGTTAATGCGTGCAATAAACTCTGCAGTGCCTGCCCCCCTCTTCTGCCCCCCTATACGGGGTGGGGGGTTGGCGGTCCCGACATGCATCGCTCCACCCCCTGCTTCGACTCGGTCAGAAGTTTATATAGATATATAGATATATAGATATAGCCATATATATGTATATAATAATATAGCTGGTGCAGCGCTATGAAATTCACCATGAGTGCACACTGTCACAAGTCAGTACCCAACCTCATATGCCCTTACATGTAGTCAGGACATAAAACTCAAACAACCAACCAACTGTGACATGATATATGATGCAATACAAAATTCATATCGCTCTATAATAATTGTGCAATACATACAAAATTCATTTTGCTCCATAATTTATGATTTGTGCAATACATACAACATTCATATTGCTTCATAATAATTGTGTAATACATACAATATTCATATTGCTCAATAATAATTATGCAATACATACACAATTCATATTGCTCCATAATAGCCCTGTCACACTACGATGTTTCCCCCGGCGCGCCGCCAACGCACAATATATTTGCTAGGGCTCGAGACACGTCCAACTTTTCGGCGTTTTGGGAGAAAATTTGACGGGTTGCAGCGTGCTAGTAGCGTGTTGGTGGCGCGTCCGTAACGCCCCTTCCAACGCGTCGCTGCGCGTCGCCGTGCGTCGCCGCACGCCGAAAGTTTTGTGCAAGCACAAAACGATCGACGCTCGGCGACGCACGGCGACCCGCAGCGACGCGCGCCGATGTGTCCATTCACACGTTGCTATCACTCAACGTGTACCGACGCGCCGTTAACGCGCCGGTAACGCGCCGGTAACGCGCGCGTAACGCTTCCCGACGCGTGCCGACGTTTCACCCAAAAAGGCAACACGGCGGCGTGCGTTGGTGAGAAACGTTGTAATGTGACAGCCCCATATAAATACGCAAAACATACATAATTCACATTGCTCCATAATAATTATGCAATATAAATGTTCAAATTGCTCGATAATAGGTGTGCAATACATAAGACAAATCATATTGCTCCATAAAAATTATGCAATACATACACAATTGATATTGCTCCATAACAATTATGCAATACATACACAAATTCATATCGCCCGATAATAATTGTGCAATAGATAACATATTCATATTGCTCAATAATAATTGTGCAATACATAACAACAATCATATTGATCCATAATAATTACACAATACATACAAAATTCATATTGTTCCATAATAATTACAAAAGACTTATTCAGTAGAATAAACATATTTATCACCAAAAATATAAAATAAATACATAGATGCTCGGCTGGCTAACAGTAACAGTAACAGTATCAACTGACATTATCCAACTACACACATCACATCAACTCAAACCAAGACTGCATATGGAACTGACGCGGGTTTCAATCCCGCTAGGGGGCGCTGAGGACCATACATCTAGCATAAACATGTACATCCGGGTACCGAGCACCGCCCAATTGGTGTAATTATAGCGACTGCTCTTACGTCATTTACACTCTAAGCCACACTGACCCCCTCCCTCCCCGAGTGGATCATCCAACCGGAAGTGGGTTCCTAGCAGCTTCCGGCCGATCCGATAGCGCGCCACTGCGCATGCGCATGAATCGATGGCGCCAGTAGACTGCGCATGCCCGCTCGCTACTTCTGGCGCCGGGGATACCGCGACATTTATGCCGATATATATTGACACATATGGTCTAGTGGCGGTGGCAGATAAACTATGCTTGGGGAGTGAGTGCTTCTGGGGGTGGGGTGGGTGGGGTGGAGGGTGGGTGGAGGCGGGTGGGGGATGTTAAGATCGAGGTCGGCGATGTGGGGCTATGTCGGGGGATAGGGGCGGGTGGTTGGGGTGGGGTGGTTGTGGTGTGGACGGTTGGGGTGGGAGGATGGGAGGGCGGTTGGGGTGGGGGGAGATGGGGAGGGGTGGGTGTGGTGTGGGCGGTTGGTGTGGGAGGAATGGGAGGGCGATTCGGGTGGGGCGGTGGGGAGGGTGGTGTGGGAGGATGGGAGGGCGGGTGGGGTGGGGGGATGGGGAGGGGTGGGTGTGGTGTGGGCGGTTGGTGTGGGAGAATGGGAGGGCGATTGGGGTGGGGCGTGGGGAGGGTGGTGTGGGAGGATGGGAGGGCGGTTGGGGTGGGGGGATGGGGAGGGGTGGGTGTGGTGTGGGCGGTTGGTGTGGGAGGATGGGAGGGCGGTTGGGGTGGGGGATGGGGGAGGGCAGTTGGGGGTGGGGGCGGTTGGTGTGGGGCTATGTCGGGGGGGGGGGGGGGTTAGGAGCGGGTGGGGTGGGTGGGAGAGGGGGGCACAATATGGGAGGCGAGTGGGGGATGGAGGTGCATTGTGCGGGTTTATTGTTTGTTTGTTGTTGCTTTACCTCCTAGCAACATCTACGGTCATGTCAGGACGGGTAGCGACTTGTGACAGTGGGCACTCATGCTGACTTAATAGTGGTGTCCCACTGAGAGACCATGCGGCCAGCCCCATGACCTGATATCCCATGCGGTCACTTTTTATCCTGATACTCTGCAAAGCAGTTATGTTCGGGTGAGATATGGTGGGGTGGTTTTGTTTGTTTGTTGTTTTACGTCCTAGCACCATCTAAGGTTATATCAGGACGGGTACCAACTTGTAACACTAACAGTGCACACTCATGGCGAGTGTATGGTGCTGGCCCACTGGGAAATCAGCATGCTGACACTGTGCCCCGATATCCCTCTCAGTCACATTATCCTGAAACTGAGCCAACCAGTCCTTGCCCTATCCTAATAATGTGGAAACGCTGGCTCGGAAGCGACAAGTATGAATTTTAAAGTCATTGGTTTGACTCAACCAGGGTTCGCACCCACAAACCCATGGGTTCGGATCACCCGATCTCCCAAAACAGGAGACGGACGCTCAACTCATTTGGCCATCCCATCTGGTGGGTGGAGCAGCAGTAGTGGGAGGGAGGTGGGGGCCTGGTGGAGGAATGAATGGAGTGGTGTGGGTGGGTGTGGTTGTTGTGATAGGAATGGTGGTGGTGGTGGTACTGGTGGTGTTGCACCAGGGTGCGGTGCTTGGAGGGGGAGTGGTGTTGGGGTAATGCTGCCTTGGTAATACTGGTGGTTGGGGAGAGGTGTGGTGGGTTGGTAGAGGGTGGGTTGGTAGAGACGGTGGGGTACTGGAGGTGGTGTTGCCGTGTCATAGCGGTGTGGGTCTGTGTTGGTTTGAAGGTGGTTCGGTGGTGGTGTGGGGTGGTTGGGTGGTTGCGTGGTGGTAAGGGAGTCGTTGTGTGGTGCTCTGGGGTGTTGTTGGGTGGTTTTGTGGGGTGTTGGGTGGTGGTGTGGGGTGGTGGTGATGTGGGGATAGGTTCTGTTGTGGGTGTGGGTGTGTGATGGTTGTGTGATGGTTGTGTAATGGTGAGGGGGCCGATTGGTTGGCGGTGTGGGGGTGGTTGGGTGGTGCTTTGTGGTGTTGTTGGATGGTGATGGTGTTGGGTGTTGGGGTGTTGGATGGTTTTGTGGGGTTTTGGGTGTTTGTGTGGGGTGGTGGTGATGTGGGGATAGTTACTGTTGTGGATGTGCTTGTGTGATGGTTGTGTGATGGTTGTGTAATGGTGAGGGGCCGCTTGGTTGGCAGTGTGCTGGTGGTTGGGTGGTGGTGTAGGTGTGGTTGTGTGGTTGTGTGGTTGTGTGGTTGTGTGGTTGTGTGGTTGTGTGGGTGTGTGGTTGTGTGATTGTGTGATTGTGTGGTTGTGTGGTTGTGTGGTCGTGTGGTTGTCTGGGAGTGGGGGTTGGTGCTGTGGAGCGGGCGGGTGGGTGGTTTTGTGGGGGTGTGGAGCTGCTGTTGTGCGGATGGGGGTGCTGTGGGGGGTGATGTGGGTGGTGAGGTGTGAGTGTGGTTGTGTGCTGGTGAGATGCTGATTTATTGGTGCTGTCGGTATGGTGGTGTTGGTGGTGTAAGTGTGGGGGTGGTGTAGGTGTGGGTTGGTGGTGTAGGTGTGGGGTGGTGATGTAAGTCTGTAGGGCTGGTGTAGGTGTGTGTGGTGATCGTGCAGGTGTGTTGGGGTGGTGGTGTAAGTGTGTGGGTGTGGTTTATATAGGTGTGTGGGTGTGGTTGTGTAGGTGTGTGGGTGTGGTGGTGTAGGTGTGTGGGTGTGGTCGTGTAGCTGTGGTTGGGTGGTAGTGTAGGCGTGTGGGGGTGGGATATGTGTGTTGGGGTGGTTGTGTAGGAGTGTGGGGGTGGTGTAGGTGTGGGTGTAGGTGTGGGTGGGTGGTGGTCTAGGTGTGGGTGGGTGGGATAGGTGTGTTGGGGTGGTTGTGTAGGTGTGTTGGGGTGGTTGTGTAGGTGTGTTGGGGTGGTTGTGTAGGTGTGTGGGGGTGGTGTAGGTGTGGGTGTAGGTGTGGGTGGGTGGTACTGTGGGGGTGGTTGTGTGGGTGTGTGGGGGTGGTCTAGGTGTGAGTGTAGGTGTGGGTGGGTAGTACTGTGGGGGTGGTTGTGTAGGTGTGTGGGGGTGGTGTAGGTGTGTGCGTGTGGTTGTGTAGGTGTGTTGGGGTGGTTGTGTAGGTGTGTCGGGGTGGTGTTGGTGTGGGTGTAGGTGTGGGTGGGTGATACTGTGGGGGTGGTTGAGTCGTGGATGGAGGGTTATCCTGAGAGCTTGCGGGTTTGCTGGGACCTTGGGGAGCTGGAGAGACCTGAGAGGTGATTGAGGGTTGACATTAGGTGGTGGGCGGTGGGTCAGGCATATGGGTGTGGGACGGTACAGGTGACAGGGAAATGTCGGAGAGAGAAGCAAGAGTGGCGCTCAAAGGTTGGTTGGTTTGTTATCGGAGTTTTACGTCCTAAGGTCATATCAGGATGGGTACCGACTTGTGAGAGTGCGCATTAATGGCGGCTATATAATGCTGCACCACTGGGGAATCAGGCAATCGGCGTCATGACTCAATATTCCGCTCAGTCATCAGTGACATTATCCTGTTACTGAGTTAACCAGTCCTTTGCCCGATCCTCTTAAATGTCAAGCTCCAGGCTAGGAAGCGACAGTCATTGATTTGATTCCACCGGGAACTGAACTCCCGACATTCCGCGCGCGAGTAGGCGCTCTATCGTTTCGGCCACCGCACCCGGTGGAGCTGCACGGAGGGTGGGAAGAAGCGTGGGTAGTTTTTTGTTTTTTTGTTTTTTTTGTGACAAGTTTTTTATTCTGCCCATAACGTATAAGCTCCCACGAGGGTGCTTGTTTTAAACGCTGGACAGCTGTGATACTGGATTGGTCTGGTCCCGCACGCAAGAGTCGTTACCTGATCTTTCTCGGGCAAACCTTTGCGGTTTTGGGTGTTAATATTTTCTATATTAGTTTTTTTGAATTTTCAAAGTTTTTTCCTAACCTGTATATGATAACTTAGCCTACTATGTACATCTATGCAGATGACATACAGGCCTGTGGGAGAGGATCCCATCCCATTGTGGAGTGGGGTGAGGAGTGGAGTGGGTAGTGGGGTGGGGCGGGGTGGGGGTGGGGGTATCAGGGAGGGTGTGGGGTGAGATGGGGGCGTTGATATGCCATATTGGTATATAGAGGATGGAGGGTATCTTCGGGTGGAATTTTCAGGGGGAGGGGGGGGGGGCTTAAGGGAGCAAGGCTGAGAGTAGAGCAAGGCGGGTGTAGGTGTGAGTTGTGTGGGTGTGGCTGTGGGTGTGATTTTGGGTGTGGGCGTTGGTGGGTGTGGGTCCTGTGGTTACGGGTGTGGGTGTGGGTATGGGTTTGGGTGTGGGTTATGTGGGTATGGGTATGGGTTGTGTGAGTGTGGGTATGGGTGTGGGTTGTGTGGGTGTGGGTTTGGGTGTGGGTTGTGTGGGTGTGGGTTTGGGTGTGGGTTGTGTGGGTATGGGTGTGGGTTGTGTGGGTATGGGTGTGGGTTGTGTGGGTGTGGGTTTGGGTGTGGGTTGTGTGGGTATGGGTGTGGGTTGTCTGGGGGTGGGTGTGGGTTGTGTGGGTGTGGGTTTGGGTGTGGGTTGTGTGGGATTGGGTGTGGGTTGTGTGGGTATGGGTATGGGTGTGGGTTGTGTGGGTGTGGGTTTGGGTGTGGGTTGTGTGGGTATGGGTGTGGGTGTGGGTTGTGTGGGTGTAGGTGTGATTTTGGGTGTGGGTGTTGGTGGGTGTGGGTTGTCTGGGTGTGGTGTGTGGTTGTGGTTGTGTGGTATGTGTGGTATGTGTGGGTGTGGGTGTGGGTGTGGCTGTCGGTGTGGGTGTGCATTGTGTGGTTATGGGTGTGGGGTGGGTATGGGTGTGGGTTGTGAGTGGGGGGTGGGTGTTGGTGTGGGGGTGGGGTGGGTACGGGTCTTGGTGTGGGTTGTGTGAGTATGGATATGGGTGTGGGTGTTGGAGGGTGTGGGTATCGGTGTGTGAGTATGGGTATGTGTGTGTGGGTTGTGTGGTTAAGGGTGTGTGAGTATGACTATGGGTGTGGGTGTTGGGGCGTGGGCATGTGAGTATGGGTGTGGGTGTGGGTGTTGGGGGGTGTGGGTATGGGTGTGTGAGTATGGGTCTGGGTATGCGTGTGCGTGGTGATGTGGATATGGATGTGTGGATATGTGTGGGTGTGGGTGTAGGTGTTGGTGTCGGTTGTGTGGGTACGGGTGTGGGTATGGGTGTGTGAGTATGGGTATGGGTGTGTGGCTTGTGTGGGTATGGGTGTGTGAGTATGGATATGGGTTTGGGTTTGTGTGTTGGGGGTGGGCATGGGTGTGTGAGTATGGGTGTGGGTGTGGGTGTTGGGGGGTGTGGGTATGGGTGTGTGAGTATGGGTGTGGGTGTGCGTGTGTGTGGTGAGGTGGATATGGATCTGTGGATATGTGTGTGTGGATGTCGGTGGGGTGTGGGTGCGTGGCGTGTGTAGATTTGGGTGTGCCGATGGTGGGTTGTGAGGGATGTCGGGTGTAGACATCAGTGTATGCGTATGATTGGGTGTGAGGATTTGTGTGTGAAAGTGTGGTGGATGGTGGTTAATATGAAAGTGTGGAGGGATAGGTTGTATGAGTGTGGGTCTAGGTAGGTGTGTGTGAATGTGTGTGGGTGTGTGGGAGATGCGGGTGTGATTGTGGGTGTCAGTGTGGATATGTGTGTGGGTGTGTGGGTGCTGGTATGTGGGTATGGGTGTGTGCATAGGTGTGTATGTTGTGGGTGGGTGTGGGTTACGGGTGTGTGTGGGTTGAGGGTGTGTGTGGGTTGAGGATGTGTGTGAGTTATGGGTCTGGGTATGTACATGTACAGGTGCTTCTAGGTGCTTTGAATTGGTACATATTTTCACTTGTAGGTACATGGTTGGGTGTTGTGGGTATGACGTCATGACTAAGTCTGATTATCTGGGTATATATGTGTGTGTGGATGGGTGTGTGGAGGTGGCATTGGAGGGAACCAGAAGCCAGTCCTGGCTGTTCACAGCCAGTCGCGACAGCGTGTTCTGGCTGGAATTGGATGGCCTCTGCTTGTGGAGTAACTGAGGCTGCACTTCCAGATCACTGGCTCTGTTCACAACCCAGTTAACCAAGATGAAAGCCTTTCAGCCACCACCTCTCTTAAAGGTCGCCTTACCGCTGCTCAATAGCGAAGCGTAAATACATGTGTTCCGCATCCGAGAACATTTCCACCAACCCACACGGAGTTATTCAGTTCTGTGTTGTATGTCTCATTGTGGGACAGCTCAGGTCGCCTAAATGGAAATGTTTTCCTATTTGGAGGTAAGGTTGGTGAATTATGATGTCATAGCTTGACCTACTTGGATATGTGGATTCATGACAGCGAAGATTGCTTCATAAATAAACCCTCGCATAATTTTCATAATTTCATATACAAACCTGCGTATTAAACTCTTTCCATGCTGAATGAGCTTTAAAACAACCTATGCACCTAACCACTTTATAATGTAATGGTCTAAACAATACACATGTATGTATTTAGGTATGTATATATACAACATATAACTATTATCTTATAGGTGAATTGTCAAACTATACAATATGTAAGTCTTGGAATGATTAATATTATTATTTCAGCTGAGTTGAGCTATATGCTGATGACAATATCAGACTACATATACATATATTGTAAATAACTGCATTGTCACATGGCTGGAAGATCAGTGCCACGGCACTGACAAAAGACGTTATTCAATGAATAACCTCTATTTACAAAAAAAAAAACCCGAAACACAACATTTTGTTGACAGTTTTATCTTAACCTATTAAAGATAGAATATGTTTTCCTGATGTCCCAGTGGGGCAGCACTATAACATCGCTCTGCGTGTGCACTGTCACAAGTCGGTACTCATCAAGATTTGACTTTAGATTTTGCCAGGATGTTTAAATTCCAACACCAACGAACCACCATTCTTTTGCTAACAGGTTTTTTTCTTTGAATCATTACAAATTAAAAAATAAGATTTACATGTAAATACATCCAGACACCATGGGGACACACTGCTCTTATAAGCATCGAATGGAACTGGATTAACTCGAAATGGATCGAAATCAAAATGAATCCACTCGACTGAGAAAAAAGAGCAAACCAGTCAGAATTCACGTTATTGAGGTGCAGTTCTTCTGGTTGTTTGGGGAGTATCTCTCGCCTGTTTCTCTGTAAGCGAGGCATGCAGATGAATCATCTTTCTAGTATCGTCTCTTTTATAAAAAAAAAAAGAAGAAAGGATTCACAGGATGGATGGAATGTTATGTCGTTAAGCTTGGTTGTTGCAGGTTTATCTCCTGGCAACATCTAAGATCATATCAGGA
The DNA here is from genome assembly GCA_030323885.1 of Branchipolynoe longqiensis. Lineage (NCBI taxonomy): Eukaryota > Metazoa > Annelida > Polychaeta > Phyllodocida > Polynoidae > Branchipolynoe > Branchipolynoe longqiensis. The sequence continues at coordinate 24,741,285 of CM059202.1, read as the reverse complement.
TGGGTAGCGACTTGTGACAGTGCACACTCATGGCGACTTTAAAGTACTGCCCCACTGGGAGACCATGCGGCCAGCACCATGAACTGATATCCCACTCAGACACATTATCCTGACACAGAGCCAACCAGTCCTTTCCCTCTCCTAATAATGCCGAGCATCTGGCTAGGAAGTGACAAGAATCAATTTTTAAGTTGTTATAAATGCCCATTAATGCCTTCCTATACTCTCAGCAGTACCTTCACCATTTTCTTTCGCTATTTCCTTTCGCCCCCCTCTTGGCTTTCCGCTTGGCTTTCCACATGGCTTTCCGCATGGCTTTCCGCATGGTTTTCCGCATGGCTTTCCGCATGGCTTTCCGCATGGCTTTCCACATGGTTTTCCGCATGGCTTTCCACATGGCTTTCCGCAGGGCTTTCAGCAGGGCTTTAAGCAGGGCTTTAAGCAGGGCTTTAAGCAGGGCTTTCAGCAGGGCTTTCAGCAGGGCTTTCAGCAGGGCTTTCAGCAGGGCTTTCAGCAGGGCTTTCAGCAGGGCTTTCAGCAGGGCTTTCAGCAGGGCTTTCAGCAGGGCTTTCAGCAGGGCTGTCAGCAGGGCATTCAGCAGGGCATTCAGCAGGGCTTTCAGCAGGGCTTGCAGCATGGCTTTCAGGAGGGCTTTCAACAAGGCTTTCAGCATGGCTGTCAGCATGGCTTTCAACATGGCTTTCAACATGGCTTTCAGCAGGGATTTCACCATGGCTTTCAACATGGCTTTGAGCATGGCTTTCAGCAGGGCATTCACCATCTCTTTCAGCCTGGCTTTGAGCATGGCTTTCACCATGGCTTTCGGCATGGCTTTCAGCATGGCTTCCAGTAGGGCTTTGAACATGGCTTTCAGCAGGGCTTTGAACATGGCTTTGAGCATGGCTTTGAGCTGGGCATACATCATGGCTTTCAGCATGGCTTTCAGCAGGGGTTTCAAAATGGCTTCCAGCAGGACTTTCAGCAGAGCTTTCAGCAGGGCTTTCACCAGGGCTTTCACCAGGGATATCAGCAGGGCTTTCAGCAGGGCTTTCAGCAGGGCTTTTAACATGGCTTTCAGCATGGCTTTCAACATATCTTTCAGCATGGCTTTCAGCATGGCTTTCAGCATGGCTTTCAGCAGGGCAGTCACCAAGGCTTTGAGCAGGGCTTTGAGCAGGGCTTTCAGAAGGGCTTTGAGCAGGGATTTGAGCAGGGCTTTGAGCAGGGCTTTGAGCAGCGCATTCACCATGGCTTTGAACATGGCTTTTAGCAGGGCTTTCAGCAGGGCTTTCAGAATGGCTTTGAACATGGCCTTTAGCAGGGTTTTGAAATTGGCTTTCAGCATGGCTTTCAGCAGCGCTTTCAGCATGGCCATCTCCTACAACAATTGCTACTGTCATTTGCCTCCTCCTTCCAACATAACCGTCAAACTAGCATCGAGAATAATTATCTCCAATTACCCAGAAGTCTGTGCGTCTTCGGTGAAACGTTTGCACCGACTAATTGTTCACCCACACCAATCCTTTATTGCAACCGTGCTTTTCTCTGCGTAATTAAAACCCATCAAATTAGTGATCTACTTCTGTGAAATATGTCTTCCGAAAATGTTGTTGTTTGTTGGAGTTTTATATCCTCGCAACATCTCAGCTCATAGGGTGCTGATATGACCTTATATGTTGCTAGGACGTAAAACACCCAATCAACCATCTCAGATTATATCAGGACAGGTACCGACTTGTGACAGTGCGTACTCATGGTGACTTTATAGTCCTACACCACTGGGAGACCAGACCGTCAGCACCATGACCTGATATCCCACTCAGTCACATTATCAGAATACTGTGCTAACCAGTCCTTGCCCTATCCTACTAATCCCGAGGACCTGGCTGGGAAGTGACAAGTATCAATTTTGTAAGTAATTGGGTTGAATCGACCGGGAATCGAAACCCATTGACCTTCCGCACGGAAAGCCTATGCTCTACTGTTTCAGCCACTGCGCCCTGTCTTATTAAAACAGTGTCATTGGGGTAGTGACTTATGAAATATTGCGTCTAGTGCAGATTTCAGACCCACACTTCTTACCATTCTGGGGCTAAGGCATTAGCCATTACACCACCTAGGCTCCCTAATGCAATCACCCTATCCGTCACCTACCTATCTATATGGCTCCTTGCCTGAGAGGTCAGTGCAGACAACTACAAAAGCAAACTCTACCCATCTTCTCTTTGGGGTCTGCATTACAACCAGAATTGTGTCTCTTTTCAATTTTCCATTCATAGATAAGGGGGAAAGCTGGTTATATAAACACAAATATATATATATATATATAATGTGTTTAAATCGTCAGAAGGTGTCTCATAACAGAACTCAGGTTATACTTGTTAATAGTTATGGAAGCAGTATTTATCATACAGATATTGCCTTTCGCAATTGATAACATTTCAAGAATGCGCAATTGCAAAGATCCTGCAAAGCTACCTGAACCACATGGCAAGTAATATAGGCAAACAAAGAAAATTATTTGTGTCAACAACGAGAGAGAACCTACTAGCAAATATACAGCGATGGCAACATAGTCTAATTCGATGGAAACCGCCTCAATGCATGTCCAATCTTTCAACGCCTGTGCCATAGTTTGACAAAGTGAGGTGACACTGACTATGAGAGTCCAAGTGGAGGTGACAGTGACACTGACTTTCCCCTTGTGGAAGACCTTCAGGTTCAGTTGCCATGACAACCCAAAGTGTCGAACCTGGAGGATTTGTCTCCATGGTAACACCACCTGGCAGGGCATGTTCGCTGGTACCCTTAAGACATGTACGCCAAATGGAAGTCATTGCCAGTGTCACATGTCAGACTCCATTCTACTCCTTGGTCTTCAGGCGACTCAATGCTATATCCACGGGTTGTTAAATTTGATTTGCTAGCCATTATTGACTAGGTTCGAACAGGTATTTTCCCTTGACTGCCTCATTGCTCCATTACAAAATCCTGATAATAACTCAAAATAATAAGCCACAAACTAATGACTAAAAGTTGTTCAGCATTGAAAACAAATTTGATCATGAACTTATACATTATGGACTGGGTAAAAAAAACATCATTAAAATAAAAATAATTTATTTGTAATTAATAGAAGAAAATATTTTCTTTAAATCAGTTCAATTGAGTATCAGATTGTGATATCATGATGTGAGATTATAAACTCATGACATAATCACTTTTCCGCCAACATCAGAAATACTGACCCAATTGGACATCTTTAGACACAGAAACACAGGTAGAGAGACACATTTAGAACACGGGCAGTGACATACTAACCCAGTTCACATCTACAACCCAAACTGATGCGACAATATCGATACACAAAGCACTGTTTCACACCTGCACTAATACAGCTAATACCCGTCTTTATATGCATAACCTTGAACACAATAAGCCCTTTCACCCGGCACATTTTATTTGCCCTTTTGTCATTCCCTTCAGTGGCATAACACAATATACTTTTTGGACGGAGCATGCGCAGTTTGCTGAACGTTCAGCTGGACGTTAAGGTCAGTTAAGTGGCCATCAGTTAAGTGTCCATCTCCCGTTTTGGTAGATCGTAGGATTCGAGCCTATGGGTTCGAACCCTGGTCAAATCAAACCAATGACTTAAAAAGTTATACTTGTAGCTTCCTAGCCAGGCGTTCGGCATTATTAGGATATGGCAAGCACTGATTGGCACAGTGTCAGGATAATGTGACTAAGTGGGGCATCAGGTTATGGTGCTACTGTTAGTATCCTAGTATCCTATCCTAGGGGGGCAGCACTATAAAATCGGTCATGAGTGTGCACTATCACAAGTCGGTACCCATCCTGATATGACCTTAGATATTGTAAACTGTTTACAAGTCGATGCCCATACTGATATGACTTTAGATATTGTACACTGTCACAAGTCGGTACCCGTCCTGATATGACCTTAGATATTGTACATTGTCACAAGTCGGTACCCGTCCTGATATGACCTTACATATTGTACACTGTCAAAAGTCGGTAGCCGTCCTGATATGACCTTAGATATTATGCATTCACAATTCGGTACCCATCCTAATATGACTTTAAATATTGTACGCTATTACAAGTCGGTACCCGTCCTGATATGACCCTATATATTGTAGACTCTCAAAAGTCGATAGCCGTCCTGATATGACCTTAGATATTCTACACTGTCATAAGGTGATACCCGTCCTGATATCAGCTCAGATATCGTACCCTGTCACAAGTCGGTACCCGTCCTGATATGAGATTAAATATTGTGGACTGTCACATGTCGGTACCCGTCCTGATATGACCCTAGATATTGTACGCTGTCAAAAGTCGATATGACCGTCTTGATATGACCTTATATGTTGCCAGGACGTAAAACTCAAAGAACCAAACCAACCAGCTCAGCGTCGTGACCCACTTATCCCTGCGTTTCCGCAGGTTGCCCCCTGGGAGCCGACTTCCTGCCGAACGTGCCCGCGGCTCGGCCGGCATGGCGGGGCGCGGACGGGCGTTGCCCATCGGTTCTGTTACATTAGAGCTGATTGGTCCGTTCTCACCCGTCACTCACCTTGCGCCGCTCACTCTCCGGGCAGAGTCTCAGGGGGAGGGGCGGATGGAAGGTGGAAGTGAAGGAGGGTTAGTGTGAGGGGAGGTTGGAGGGTTTGGGGGTGTACGGGGTGTACGGGGTGGGGTGTAGGAGGAGTAGGTGGAGATGGGGGTGTAAGGGGAGTAGGGGGAGGGGGTGTATATGGCGGGTGGAGGTGAGCCAGATGGAGCTAAGAGGTATGGAGGGTGAGGGGGAGGGTGGGGAGATGGAGACGGGGGAGTGAAGGGGAAGGGAGGGGGAAGGGGAGAATGAGAGGGAGAGGGAGAGGGAGAGGGAGAGGGAGAGGGAGAGGGAGGGAGAGGGAGGGGGAGAGGGAGGGGGGGAGGGAGAGGGAGGGAGAGGGCGACGAGATGGAGATGGGAGGGAGATGGGAGAGAGATTGGGATGGGATGGGGATGGGAGATGGATATGGAGAAGGAGAGAGAGAGGGACAGGGAGAGGGAGAGGCCAAGGGAGAGGGATATGGACAGGGAGAGGGAGAGGGCCAGGGAGAGGGAGAGGACCAGGGAGAGGGATAGGATCAGGGGTGTGTGGAGGGAGAGGGAGAAGGGGATGGAGAAAGGGAGAGGGAGAGCGAGAGGATGAGGGAGAGCGAGAGGATGAGGGAGAGGGAGAGGAAGAGGGAGAGGAAGAGGGAGAGGAAGAGGGAGAGGGAGAGGCGCAGTGAGAGGGAGAGGGAGAGGGAGAGGGAGAGGGAGAGGGAGAGGGAGAGTGAAGGGAGAGGGAGAGGGAGAGGGAGAGGGAGATGGAGATGGAGAGGGAGGGGGAGAGGGAGATGGAGAGGGATAGGGATAGGGATAGGGATAGGGAGGCATAGGGGGAGCGGTGAGGGGTAGAGGTAAGGAGAGGGCTAAAATAGGAGAATCACAGGTTGAGGGCTGACTGGGTAGGCTGAATTGTGAATGGAGATTGTGACTGGCAATCTGCTTGGAGACATAGGGAACACCGAGTGGCGTCGTGAGTATTGAGTGAGGGCGGGAAGGTGGGAGGGTGAGGGGGTGGGATGGTGGGGAGCTGGGTGGGGGATGGTGGGGGATGGTGGGAGGATGGTGGGAGGGTGGGAGGGAGGGTGGACACCAGTTATTGTTCTAGTTCTTCGGCTAGACAATAATTGAAGACCCCCATGTCTCTCTCCCTTTCTCTTCCCCTCCCCTACCATCGGCCCACCTCCCCCCGCCCCACACCTGCCCCCGTCTGCTACGCCTCGGTCAGCCTCAGCGGAGGATAAGTTTTGTTCAGGCTCTATTTAGAACATTTCGAATCATTGAGTATTATGCAATTGTAAGTGGCTAATGATGTATGGATGTAAAGCATTGAAAGGACTTATATGTATGTAAACATACATATATGAAGAGTTCATGTGCAAATCCCCATAAACTTCAATCCAAGATTTGAATTGAAATAAAATATGTTTATTTGAAACTAATTTTAATTCTCAATAATTCCACTTTGGTTGTGATGAAAATGTCTATGGAGCAAGGAACACAATAATAGAAACATAAAAAAATGAACCATTTGAAAGGTTGAGACCGATGTGTATCTCAATATTTGGATTGGCGTTTATGAGGTATTGTGCCTGAACTCTTCACATATATAGGCACTATATGTGATGTATAACGCATTATACGGGTATAAATGCTAAGGGAACACAAAGACCCTATAATACTAAGACGGCTCACTCCCTATCTCTCCCATGGTAATGTAAATTTTGCAGTGCCACCTTGTGGTGGGTTTGATCAGCCCGGCTGCTGGTTGGTGTTTCACATGTAAACACATACAATTATATTATACATGAGATAGGTAAGTATGAATACACATCAAAATATGAAATTGCTATGAACAAATACCCATCATCATCAGCATCACCATCAGCATTCACCATCATCACACATCTTTCACATTCATATATACATTTATACATATAATATAGCACCTGTTTAACCAAGAGAACAGCAGCACACCAAGTGGTGGGTTTGATCATTTTGATTACACAGTACAGGCTGAGTGAGCCGTCTTAGTATTATAGGGTCTTTGGGGAACATATACTTTGCTGCTTCCTCCATCGGCGCATTGGTATGTACTTGTGAATTATATGACCTTATATTATTAGTCAGGACGGCGTCGACGTTCCTCCGATCAGCCGTCCAGGCTTCTAAGTAAAGGCAGTCACGTGACGAGAGAGACGCGCCATCCCCGGCCCGCACCATGTATAATGAAGGGACACATGCACTCTGGGAAGGGGGCCCCAGGACTATGTATAAGCCATGTCTTTACTAGAGCAGGACCAGGTACTATAATGAATCGCTGTGCACTGCAATGCTTTGGCATTCATTAGGATGGCTATGCCTCTGTTTGTCTCTGTTTCTGGGTATAAGTATATATGAAGAGTTCAGGTGCAAAACCATGTAAACGCCAATCCCAAAATGGAGATAAACTTTGGTATCAAACCTTCAACAAGTTAACTTTTGATATTCCTACTTGTTTGTTCATTGCTGTATAGTCATGTGATCATATGAAAAGTGGAATTAGTGAGAATTAAAATTATTTTCATGTACAAATCTGTAATTTAAACTACAATTTTAGATCGCGTTTACATGGTTTTGCACCTGAACTCTTCAGATGTAGAGTTCAGGCGCAAAACTCCATAAATAGCAATCTAAAAATTCATTGATATAAACATTGGACCTTCAAATGGTTAGGCCTTTTTACGTTCCTATTCTGTGGTCCCTTACTCCATACTCATTTCTTCCCAAGCAAAGTTGAATTAATAAGAATTAAAATTAGCTTCAGGAAACAATCTTGTATTTTAATTAAATTTTTCGATTGGCATTTACAAGGGGTTTGCACCTGAACTCATCATATATATATATATATATATATATATATGTAGTGGTCTGCACTGACCTCTCAGGCAAGTAACCACATAGACAGGTAGGCGTGGGGAGTGTATTGATATCAGGGAGCCTAGGTGGTGTAATGGTTAGCACACTGGCCCGGAATGCAAAGAGATGTGGGTTCGAGTCCCGCTCTAGGCACAATATTTCCCATTTTCATCACCCCCACGACATATATATATATATATTCCACACCATTATCAGATTATGCTCACATACCGGGTTATAATACATGACATATGTGCTATATAATTTATTATATGAATATAAAGGGGCAGAGTTTATATCCTCGCTATTTATTATGTACATCTTATTAATTTGTATATATTTGCTGCGGGCCGGAACCCGCTCCGCCTGGCTGGTGACACATCCGTGTAGCCATAGCCCAGCCAGCGCACATCCCGATCACATGAGCTCTGAATTCTTTCCTTTTTGTTCTAGGTAGGGCTATTGATTGCTGGGCTATATGGGCCTCGGAAATAAAGGTAGGCTTCCACCACTCTTCGTCTCGTCTCTTTATTTTATCCTCCGGAGTCATAGCCTATTTTATATATGCATAAACTTAGACGTATATTTAGGGGTAGTTCCCATTTCTAGGCGCCATCTGAGATTTTTAACATTGTCCATTTGGTGCACAAATATACATAGATTCTGCTAGAGCTTTTATATTTAATAAATAATTAGGGTAATATATGTCTGTGTTGGGTATTGATTGATTATTGGTGATTGCTTTATGCCGTGTCGGCAGCATGGGCCATATTCACGGCGAGAAATGTTTGTTTTTGTTCAAACCATCGTGTTTACGTGTAAACGCATACAATCAATTTTGTGTCAATGGAGTTGGGTATTGTATATTGCATGTGTTGTTGTGCTTTATTTGCTTTAGTCTACCATTTTTAATTGCTTGTTTCACATACTCTTAAATGGTGGTAATGGCGTGAACGATGCTACGTTAATTAATGTTGGTGCATGGTAAGTTATGAGTTAAGTTCTGCAGGAAGAATGCGAGCAGGTAAGGATGAAAATATTAGTGGTTGAGTGCGTTAGCGGTAAGTCGGTCGCTCGAAGTCAGCAGAGAGGATCCTGATATTGTGATTATGGTGAGGTGGGGGAGGGGGTTGCTTGTTTATTTATTGGAGTTTTACATCCTAGCAACATCTGAATTCGTATCAGGACAGGTACCAACTTGTGACAATGCACACTTATGACAGTTTTATAGTGCTGCCCACTGAGATAATAGGCTGCCAGAAAGCTTAACCCAATTTCCCACATATTATTGATACTGAGCAAACCAGTCACTGTCCTCTCCTGTTAATTCTGAGGGCCAGGCTATGTAGCAACAGTAGGGACCATGGTAGCTTCGAGTAGAGTTAATTAACAGGGAACATGGTAGATTTGCATGGAGAGCACTATCAGCGAACATGGTAGATTCACGTGGAGATAAGTAAATGGGTAGACTTTTATAGAGAGACCTATCAGGAACATGGTAGATTCCCATGGAGATGTAAAAAGGAACAGGGTAGACTGGTATGAAGAAACCAATCAGCGAACAAGATAGATACACATGTAGATATACAAAGGAATAAGGTAGACTGGTATGGAGAGAACAATCAGGGAACATGGTAGATTCATGTGAAGAGAGAAACAGGGAACATGGTAGATTTGCAGGAAAATAACTATTACTATTAGGGAACTTAGTATATTCGAGTGAAGAGAACTTGCAGGGAACATGGTAGATTAGCTTAGAGAGAGGGAACAGGAAATATGGTAGATTCACATGGATATACTTATCAGGGAATATGGTAGAGAACTATTAGGGAACATGGTGGACTCACATTGGGAAAAACTAACAGAAAACAATTAAATTCAATTTTGGATCATTGAATCTGAAAAGAAACCAGCATAAAAGCTGTCGTTTCGAACTGAAATATGTAGTTGAATGATGGATTTGTACTTCCTCTTTTAGAGAGTTTTGTTGTTGTTTTACGCCCTAGAAACATCTAAGGTCATAGCAGGACGTGTACCGACTTGTGACAGTGCGCACTCATGGCAGTGCTGCCCCACTGGGAGACCAGGACACCAGCACCATGGCCTGATATCCCACTCAGTCACATTATCCTGACACTGAGCCAACCAGTCCTTGCCCTATCCTAATAATGGCGAGTACCTGGTTAGGAAGTGACAAGTATCAATTTTTAAGTCATTGCTTTGACTGGACCAGGGTTCGAACCCACAATCCCATGGTCTACCAACACTCTTTTATGCAAAGAAAGAACAAATGAGGAAATCAAATGCATTAATTTAAAAATAAAGGCAATAAATAATTCCAGCAAAGAAAGTCCACATCAACATCTGCCTAGGGCTTGTGAGTGATCGTTAATTACGAACTCATCCGGGCACCCGTTCTGATATGACCTTAGATGTTGCAAGGGCGTAGAACAACAACAAACAAGGAAATTATCCAGGCACACTTCCCCGGTTGAAGCCCCGGGCACGGTGTTTACAAATTACGCCAGGCGTGGCAAGTGTACATCGCAGCCATGTTTAATGTAATGATAATTAATGTATGAGGAGAAGCCGGCATTTATCAAGGGGCTTGCGCAATCTTCATCAGTTATACATTTGTCTTGGTTCCGACACTCACGTTGTCAGCCTGCAACCCACTGGCTGCCCCCCCCCCCCCCCCCCTCTCAGCCCCTCCTGACACTTAAAATGCCGCGGGCCCCTAGAGCATCACCAGCACTACCAGCCCTAGTGTTGCGTCTCATCAAACTTTTACCACCCATCCGCCCCACCAAAAAAAATAAGTTTTTTTTGTTTGGATTAAAATTTTTCTAAATTTGAGGTAGCGCATTGTATTAAGCTCTTTAAGAGCTTCAATTTGATATGTAGGACACATGGGTTTGGGCGATAATAGGTGGAGTTGCATTTTACATATATAATATTTATATACATGGTATTTTATATGTTGTTTGCGAAACCAACCGTAGTGGCCGAATTTGTCGAGTGCGGGCCTCGCGTGCGGGAGACAGGGAGTTCAGTTCCCAGACGAATCAAACCAATGACTTATAGAATTGGTACTTGTCGCTTCCTAGCCTGGCAATCACGATTAATAGAATAGGGCAAGGACTGGTTAGCTCAGTGTCAGGATAATGTGACTGAGAGGGAAATCAGGTCATGGTGCTGGCAGCCTAATCTCCCAGTGGGGCAGCACTATAAAGTCACCATGATGGCACACTGTCACAAATCGGGACCATCCTGACATGACCTTAGATAGTTGGTTGTTGGAGTTGTATG